>JAZDUA010000433.1:600000-1185000 GCA_038098605.1 Gryllus longicercus
GAGTCTTCGCAGCTGCAGAAGAATTACTTAAAAACTACTCTCCAATCTGTGAATTCATTGATTTTGAGCTTCCAGATGACTTCTAAGGGTGCAGATAAAATGTTTAAGGTTGAAAAGTCTCAAATTTGTGTTTAGAAGCACGATAAGAAATGATATATTAAGAAGCAATCATAAAACCAAATTTGAGTGTTTTAGAAGCCCCCAAATTATAATTAGGCTAATTGCCTTTTTTGTGTCAGTTATATTCAATATTATCGCAAAATACAGACTTGAAGAAAGTGATTTAGAGAGATTTTAGAGATGAGAGATTTTACATCTTTTCTCTCTGGGTGAAGCATCTTAGACTGTTGGCCAACGTTCTAGTCTTCTTGGATTAAATATAAATCTGGCCAGAGATGCCTTCGATTTCAATTAATTTAAATAGTAGTTTAATTATCGTTTTCTGATGAGCAAAGAGCTATCAGAACAGATCAATTTACGTCAAATCAAATTCCATACTGTTACTTGTGTGCATAGAAAAATGTTTCACGCATTTATTTATTTTGTGGCAGACGAGTCTTAAGTTCTATTATGAAAGACAATCTGCCTCATTTGATTGCCTAGAGTTTATACACATTCCAATTCAGGTGTTCCTAAAACCATTGTTGCGGGAGTACATTTTGTTTTACCGATATTTATCACACCTAGATAATAAAAAGGTTTTATTTTATTATAATTGTTTTTAATATCCTTTTATGCTTTTAAATTATTAATTTTGTTTGTGCAAACCACAAAAATAGGCTACATGTTTTCATAATGACATGTTAATTCACCTAGTACTTTTTTATATTTGTGCAAGTATATAATTTGCAATCAGGGAAATAAAGAGAATAGCTCTTCTCCAATATCCACTCTAAAATGTATATAATTTTCTATTCAGGTCAGTAAAAAGCGGCAAAACTAGTGGTGCTACAACACAATATTTTTTCTTATTATTTGTAACGATTAGTAATAGTATGCCAGCTGAGAAAATTGCCCACGTTGTAACACGATTGAATAAGTTTCCGCGACCAGCGTAGTAATATACGCAGCGCTTTATAGTGGCCATTGTGAGCTTTTGTATTTGCTAACAGTAAAGTAATATTATATTACTTCTTTTATCCATTTTTAAATTGTATTTTATTGCTTTGATTCTGTTTACATAGATCAGTATTACACAGAACTATACATATGTAGAGTAGACATAATATAATTCACAAAAGAACTCAAAATAACTTAAATCTAAACATTTTAAGGAATTCTACGGAGAAGCTTTTATAAACAACTTAGGTCAGCGATTTTGATTAAAAAAATGTGGAATGTAAATCGGCTTTGATTCTAGTTCTGTGAGGGGGATTTTTGCAGAGTGTAAAAGGGGTGATGTGAGGGATCTGAGGTAGGGTATGATAGAATTGAGTGGATGTGTGGTGCCCAGTTTATGGATTGATTGTTGATTGAGGAAGGTATTGACCCAGATATGCCTTAATATTTTTGTTTGTTTTCGTCGATGTTTTTGTTTTATTATATTAAGAAGAAATATCTGAACTCAAATACATTATTTGTTTGCAATATGCCATTTAAACAATTCACAGGAGGGTGACATTCTAGAAGGTCAGTATATCGGGGTACAGTGCATAGGATACTCAATAAAATGGTATATTAATCTTTAACATAGAATTTTTATTAATAAATTTACTTTAATTGCATAAATAGCTTAAAAATAAAAAATAGAAAAATATAAGTTAAATAATAATAATAATAATAATAATAATAATAATAATAATAATAATAATAATAATAATAATAATAATAATAATAATAAAGAAATAAATACCTTCATCATGCGTGAATACTACACCATTACCAAAATGGAGACTGACACTACGGCCAACCGACAAAAGTTACATCAAAGATTTCTTCACCGTTTCTCTGATTCTGAAGTTAGTGAGCAAAGAATAGCGGACCAGCGTCGAGCAATTGTTCAGAAAAATCTCCTCTCTGCCCCAGTTTTGGAAGCAATCAAGGAAGAAGTGAGAAACATGCTTAACTCCTCAGAACCTAGTAAACTGAGGGCAGTGGAGATATCAGCTGTGCAAGCTCAGGATGACAATGGAACAAGCATGTCAGAAAGTATGGATGATAAGAGTAGAGAAGAGGTGCAAATTCGCAATGAATTTGCAGTCGCACTTGCGGAATTTGAAGGAACTTACCCACTGAACCGCTATCTCATTCCCAGACAAAATTGCTCGAAGAAATTAGCAAGAGCAATCAGCGTCTTGAATGAGAAAGTACTGCCACAACATCTACAACAAAGACCATCTGTCGAAGAAGTACACACAGCAATTTATTGTGCTGCGGTTGTGACTTCAAGATGTAACGGTTCCAAGCTTTTCAGCCGCGTAGCAACTGCCCACAATGATCGAAGTGAAAAAAGAATGCCACCTTGGGAAAGACGGCTGGTGAATCGTATAGAAAGCACTAGGAGAGATATTGGGAGACTCACGCAATTTAAAAAAGGAAATACCTCAGAAAAACTGAGAAGAAAGGTGAATAACATCCTTATCAATACAAAAATACATACGAAGCACGAACCCTTGAATTCAACAATAACAGAACATCTTGACACCCTACGACAAAAGCTTTTGGCGTTAACAAAACGCCTTCGACGCTACAGGAATTGCACTACGAGGAAGCAACAGAATTATCTTTTTAACAGAAACCAGAAAGCATTCTACAGGAATATGTCAAAGGGCAAAGGGCTTGTAAATGATATGGAAGAGTCAAAGCTTCCCTCAAAGGCACAAATAGAGGACTTTTGGAAGCCTATCTGGTCATCTGCTGTGTCCCACAACCCAGATAGGACGTGGATTGAAATGGAATATGACAGACACCGAGATATTCCTCTAATGGGTGAACCAATCATCACCGTAGAAATTGTCCAAGCAGCTTTGAACAAAGCACATAACTGGGAGGCACCAGGCAGTGATGGCCTCCACAATTATTGGCTCAAAAAATTTACCAGCACTCACCATCATATAGCTAATATAATTCAATATTTTCTTCACAATCCAGAAAATCTAGCTTACTTCCTCACTGAAGGTAGAACATTGTTACCAAAGGAGGGTGACACTAAAGACCCCTCGAAGTACAGGCCTATAACCTGCCTTCAAACTTTCTACAAACTCATAACATCTTGTGTTTCACAAATGATGATGACACACATTGAGGAACAGAACATCTTAGCAAATGAACAGAAAGAATGTAGACCTGGATCTCAGGGATGCAAGGAGCAACTCATTATACTCTGTAATTATGGGGCAAGTGCTTGAAAAACAAAGAAACTTGTACGCATGCTACATAGATTACGCTAAAGCATTCGACACCGTGTCTCATTCTTGGCTCCTTCAATGTTTGGATGTATACAAGGTCCACCCGTTTATCCAAAACTTCCTGAAAACTGCGATGAGTCGATGGAATACAAAACTGTATCTCTCTAATGGAAAACAATCCGTCCACACAGATACTATACACATCCGCCGAGGGATTTTCCAGGGTGACTCTTTAAGCCCTTTATTGTTCTGTTTAGCCTTGAATCCCCTCTCTACTCTACTTAATTCATCTAATTATGGAATCGCTCTTAAAAAGGGGAACTCAACTCTTCCGGGTCTCACATCTTCTTTACATGGATGACCTGAAGCTCTATGCAGACACTGAGAGTCATATGCGGCAACTAATAAACGTGACGAAGAAGTTCACTGACGACATCAAGATGAAATTCGGTTTGGATAAGTGCAGGAGAGTGAATATCATTCAGGGTCATATGCAAGTTATAAATTTGGAAACTGATAATGAAACAAAGATTACCTTCATGGAACCCCACGAAACTTACAAATACTTGGGTTTCCAACAGTCAATCCGAATCAAACACACTGTTACTAAGAACATACTGTAACGTTTCTCCGGGTGAATTAAAACCAACACAATATTTTAAACAAAAACGTTTATTCGAGTACAATTATACGCTAAAATCTACTTGGTCTATTTACAGATATATTACACTTAATTATTTACACTGTTACACACGACTCCGTTCTCTTGATTTATTTACACAGTTCACTTCTTACACACTATTTATTTAAACAGTTCTCTTCTTCTACAGTATCAGTCAGTCCATGCACTGTCCAATGTCCACTGCACTTGACCCCAATTCCCTGCACAGACCACAATTCCCCTGCGCAGACCACAATTCCTTGCGCAGACCACACTTCACTGCGCACACCAGGGTCCACTGCACTGCTGTTTACCGCGATGCCCAATTCACAGCTCAGCTTCCACTGCAGACTTCAAACTGCTGACTGCTGTTTCCCCACTGCACCACTGCTTACCGCGATGCACCCTTCACAGCTCAGCTTCCACTGCAGACTTCAGACTGCTGACTGCTGTTCAACCACTGCACCACTCTTCACCGCAATGCACACTTCCCAGCACAGCTTCCACTTCGGACACACTGACGGACTGACGTCTTACTGCTCACTACTGACTTCCTTCTGTTAACTGACTCCTGCTAACTTCTGACTCGCGGCCGCCGGCAGCGGCGCATTTATACCTGCCCGGCGCTTGTCTCCAGGCACCCGGCACATTCGCGGCGTTTCTCCGCGGCTCGCGGATTGTCCGGAACCGTCTAGTTCGGGGGGAAGGGAAGGGGCGGCGGCAGATGACGCAATCCACGCGCAGCGACTTCGGCAGGTGATGCAATATTCGTTACAATACTAACAAATGAAGTGTGTAAACGATTGCATGGCCTCTTAAAAACTCAACTCTCTGCTAGAAACCTTGTGCGGGCCATCAATTCATTTGTTATTCCAGTGCTGACATACTCCTTTGGCGTTATTAAATGGAGCAATACCGACCTCGACAACCTCCAGAGAACAATTCGAACCGCTATGACTCAACACCGAAAACATCATCCCCATTCAAGTACTGAGCGTTTTACCCTTCCAAGGTCGCAAGGAGGGCGAGGTATTGTAGATCTCATAAATCTACACAGCTCTCAAATTGCTTCACTCAGAAGATACTTCTTGGAACATTGTGGGAGAGTTCAGCAAGCAGTGAGCGCAGTTGATAATAACTATAGTCCTCTGAACTTGAAAAAGCTTGATCCGCCTGTTCAACCAATCATTGAAACGGAAGAGAAGATAACCTTATGGAAAGCGAAGGCACTGCATGGAAGGTACCCTCACGAGCTGAGTAAACCAGAAGTCGACATCTCTGCGTCGCACGCATAGCTCCAGCACGGGGATCTCTTTCCGGAGACAGAAGCCTTCATGATAGCTATCCAGGACCAAGTGGTACCAACATTGAACTACAGAAAACACATTCTGAGAGATTCTACCATTCATTCCGACTCGTGTAGAAGATATGAGACTGCAAGCGAAACTATCCAACACGTGACAAGTGGATGTAGCAGCCACGCACAGTTGGAAAACAAAAAGAGGCATGGAAAGCAGGTCCACCAATTATTGGCATTGAAAACGGACTTACTTGCCACTTCCGTGCCGTATTATAAATATGTGCCTCAGAACGTGCTTGAAAGTAGTGAGCACACACTCTACTGGGATCGCTTCATTATCACTGACAGACACGTCGGCGGCAATAGACCCGATATAACTTACATTGATAGAAATAAACAGTAGGTTTTCCTTATCGATATATCAATACCCAATACCCAAAACATCGGGAAAATATCAAGAGAAGATCCACAAGTATACCGATCTTGCTCATGAAGTCGCAACTCAGTGAAACATCAGTAAAGTGACAACTGTGCCTATAATAATATCAGTTACAGGAGCGATCCCGAAAATGACACTTCGGGCACTGGAATGTCTTCACTTGGATGCCAAGATTTTATGTAATATGCAAAAGTCATGAGGGAAGGTGCACTGGCATGACTTCTGTTCATGCGTCTCCCTGCCCCGCGTTGAAAATCATAACCCCTCGACCAGATAGCATTGCTCAAGGCCGTGCGAGAGTATCAGAAAGTCATAGTACTGGCTTGTGACGCATTGTACATTGAGAGAGTCAGCAAACTGTCCGAATTTAGCCAGTAAGGCGTGCATTTTTCAACTCAGAAGCTGTTAATGACGACTATTTAATTCTCATTTGTTGTTGATTTCTTCCATAAATACGTTACAAGTTAATGTATTTTGATAATTATAATGAAGTCATGTAATTTAGGTCTACTACTTTCAGGGCAGAAACGTTAATATCACAAGTGTCATAAAAGGACAACCTTGCATAAAACAGAAACTCTCTAAACCGGAAATGTTTTGTGACCCGCTCGATTCCGGATTAGACAGATTTTACTGTATTATATCTCTATTGAGTTTGTAGCCGTATCTAATTAGCTTTCCTCGAATGTATTGTTTACATCCGTGGCGACCATAATATGGCATCATTGCTTCGTTGGCAGAGTGACATTCACAGTGCGGTACCATTTCCTGAAATTTTATGTTTAGTAAAGTGAAAAATGGTCTTATTCTTGCAAAGCGATTATTACTATCGTAACAATCTTTATCACAACAATGAATATTTGACATTATGAATTCGAATCTATCTCTAAACATTGCGACAGGCCTGCATTCATTGCAGGTGTCTTTACATTTTTCTCAGTACATTTTTCTTAAAACCTGATTGTACTCAACAAAAGAATTCCTAAAAAGTCATTTCTTCTTCATTTCAGTGACATCACCCAATTCCGTTTTTTCTCGTCAAGTTTGCACTGCGACGAAAATGGCATGCCTTCCGAGACATCTGAATTCGTTTCTCGAAATAAGATACTGCAACATCCGATAGTGCGTAGGATGGTGATAAATATTACTCTGTGATCCTTACACTGACAGAAAATTCGCAGAACTAATCTCACAGAAGATCCATCAATATTTTGTAGCGAAACAATTAGAGGTGAGCGTAGTGTCCTTTTAGAAGGAAAGTAGGCATATCTGGGTTGAGGGAGAGAATAGTGTGAGAAAATATTCACTGATGTTTTTATGGGGTTTAGCTGAATTTTAAGACTGACAGCCCAGCTAAGAGATTGAGTTATATATGCAATGAGTTTCTAGTATCAATTAGTGAATGACCGGCTAGGTAAACTGTCGTGACATCTGCAAATTGTGCGGTTTGGATGTTGTTTAGTTTTGTAAGGTTATATATATATATATATATATATATATATATATATATATATATATATATATATTGAACGTTAATTGAGATGGGGTATCCTTGAGTTAGTCCATCGGATATAGGTTTTTGATTTGAATTATGATTGGTAGCTGATACTGCGGAAGTTCAGTTACTACGAAAGATGGATATTATTTGTTTTAGAGAGTGCGGTTTGTGACTTGTATGTTAGTGATGTCTATGAAGACTGCTATTGTGTGTAGTTTTTTTAGGAAAGCTATGTGAATGTATTAAGTTATGCGAAGCAATTGACGACGAGTAGATATATTTTCTTTAAATCCAAATTGATCTTTGAGATTGTTGTGTGTTGCATGTAGAAATGTTTTAAGTCTTGTTAGGAATGCCTTAATATTTTGTAAATGTGAGCAAATGGATAGGGTAGGAGCTTTCTAGGTGGGATGGCTTTTTAATGGATTTTGGAATGGAATTGATTGTGGTCGGCTTCTTGGCTGTTGCGAAGAATCTTAATATAAGGCATGAATAGCATATACAGAAGGTGGCCAAATTGTTAGGGACAGTACTCCATTTGTGTAATTTCTAGTTTAGATGTTTTATTAGCAAAGGATTTGGATTCGAGAGGATTTGTAGTATTACAGTTATCATTCTGTATTAAGGTATTCTGTATTCAGGTATCATTCTGTATCATTCTGTATTGTATATAATAAGTGGCAGCACTGAATACCTGCGTTATTTAAGAAATAAGTAATGTTACTTTCATTCCGATAGGAGCGAGGAATCTTACCTTGCCTATTTAATTACAAATCTGTAGTGTTTGTAGAAATTGAGTTATTGAAGGGCGAGAACGTTAATGCAATACAGATACCACCTATTTATAATGACAACAAGCATCGTAGGAATCATCAAGTGTCAGTTTCAACAGCTCATCACTAAAAATTTACACACATGTACCTAATTTTACAACACCAGATTCATCAGTGAAAACATCTCGATTTTTCACCGTTTCGCGGGTTTTGTTGAGCTCCTCTGAGTTTAGAAGTGGGCTGCTATTTTGTAAGCAATAATACAAAAAATCAATCCTCTAAGCATCGAAGCAAATGAGTTTTCTGAAACTCGGGATCAAAGACGTCAAGTTTTCAAATATTACTAACCTCGCTTTTAGAACTTTCATTTACCATTCAACCATGGGGGAATACAGAATTCCATTTTGTAAGCAATAATACAAAAAATCCATGCTCTAAGCATCGAAGCAAATGAGATTTCTGAAACTCGGGATCAAAGACGTCAAGTTTTCAAATATTACTATCCTCGCTTTTAGAACTTTCATTTACCATTCAACCATGGGGGAATACAGAATTCCATTATATTCTGTAAACCTTATCAACTTTGTTCCCGAGGCAACTTTGCCAGTTTTTGAAAATTACAGTTTATATTTTTCGTCGCCCTGCTCAGTTCCTTATCCAAGAAATAGAGACATCACTGACGTCATTTCACGGCATTGAAGAATATAAGTTTTGCACAATTTTTCAGCCTTATCGTTTGTTTGTAGGATTTACATATCAATTGTTTTTGCCTTTTTGAATAGTTAAGTCTCGTCCTTTTTTGGTTGAATGTACTCATCCCCTTTCAGATACACTATTGAGATTGATTTTGTTGCGTTTTGAGGTATGCAAATATTGTACATTGCCAATGTTGCTACTGGAAACTTGGTGAAACTTAATCAATATAGAAGGTTGTTTCGTTATTTTTCACAGATTCTTGTGTAATGCCAAATTGTTAATGTTCCTTCTTCCTGCATGTTCAATGTTATTGCAATTTAACATAAAAGTAAACATTTTTTATAATTTTGTTTATAATAAAATAAAATGTTCACACAGTAAAGTAAATGTTCCTTCTTCCTGCATGTTAGTTCAATGTTATTGTAATTTAATATAAAAGTAAACATTTTTTATAATTTTGATTACATTATTAACACTACACTAAATCTTCCCATAAATATAAAAAATTAATACAATTGATATTGACCTTTCTTGTATTCACAATATCAATATTCACAGAGGTGATTACACATTATTTTAAATATTTACTATAAACAATTTTTATACTTATTTTTAATAATTACCTTTGTTCATAATTCAATACTAGTATGTATCTAAAGATAATTCAATTCGTAAATTTTACATGGAAAATAATCAAAAAAAAATTATTTCATTAAAAAATGTAATTAACATTTTAAAAATTCGATTTAAAATTATAAAGTCTACTTTTAAAAGTTTTAACTTGGTTTTCAAGAAGTTGGCAAAGGTGCATGTCCAACACAATTCTACCAATAATGTTTTTTATGGTTTTAGCTAAAAATTATTGTACAGAAGTGGTCATTTTCCCACACATTGTTAAATTAGAGATCAAAGCTAATAGGTTTGAGAAAGGTTTGAAACAGCAAAATAGTTGAAAGAAGAATAGGGAGGAGATTCATAGGAGTAGGGAAGAGATTCATGGATTCAAGATGTACAGACTGTACTTCTCCTTTGATGAGCTGTTTAAACTTTTCTTTGATAAAAATTAATAAAATAAAATCTTCACACAGTAAAATAAATGTTCCTTCTTCCTGCATGTTCAATGTTATTGCAATTTAATATAAAAGTAAACATTTTTTATAATTTTGATTACATTATTAACGCTAAACTTGATCTTCCCATAAATATAAAAAAATTAATGCATTTGATATTGAACATTCTTGTATTCACAATATCAATATTCACAAAGGTGATTACACATTATTTTAAATTTTAACTATAATCAATTTTCATACTTATTTTTAATAATAATCTGTATTCATAATTCAATACTACTCTGTATCTAAAGATAATTCAATTCGTAAATTTTACATGGAAAATAAACAAAACAAAAAAATTTATTTCATTAAAAAATTGTATTAACATTTTAAAAATTCGATTTAAAATTATAAAGGTTCTCGCTTCAGTCGATTGATCCATTTATTAGTCCGACACGTCAACTGCTAAAGTCTTCATACATGCAGTGGCGGGGAAGATCTGGCGCCGACCTACGCTTCGGCTTGCCCCAACAAGTTATCTCCCATAAGCGTGCCCGAAGAAGGTAAGGAAAAAACTCTTCACAATCTCGCATAAAATATTTGCATCAAAAAATGAATTGGAAGTGAATGGAGAATTTTCTAATATATTAGAGTAATTGCTTAAGGACAAATAAAGTTGCAGGCTTCATTTTTTTTCTAGCCATAAACATATAACATTGCAGATACTTTAGGTTAAATAGCAGCGGTAAGTAGCCGAGCTGTTTTAACTTTTCTTTAATAAAAATTAATAAAATCTTCACACAGTAAAATAAATGTTCCTTCTTCCTGCATGTTCAATGTTATTGCAATTTAATATAAAAGTAAACAAAAAGGAGACCTCCTGAACCGGAAGACTTTATTCTCACGGTGCACGCTGAAGTGTTCGTTGGGCTCGAAGCTCTCGGCCACCTCCATCAAGATCCGGTCGGGTAAGCACTGCGACAGCACGTCTCTCGCGTTCGTCAAACCATTCAGTCTCTTTGTTGTCCGTTCGAAAATACGGCACCGGCGTACTCTCCAGCCCGTAGTGATAGTGACGAAGTTTCATCTCCAGCTGACGCATGACCCATCTACGTCAGCACAGTCTCGAGTTTGTACTCGTTTTGACAATCTAGCATATGTACAGAGGGTTAAAAAGTGTAGTATAACAATATGAAAATACAACTGCATGCGGTTAGGATCTAAGATTGTGTGTGTGCATTCTAAACATTTGCGTCTTTGATCTGTATTTTTTGTTATCTTCTATCTTATTTCCAATCTTTGAATGAAATTTAATGAGTTTAATTTTTATTCATTTGATTTCATTAAAAAAGAAACATTCTTTCAATTGAACTGATTTTTCATTTGTTTTTTTTCCTGTCACCGCCTTGTAAGGTTTCCTTTTTTCCCATTATGAAAGTCTTTTCAGCGGGGGAGCGAGTGTCAGCGCTCTCGACTCGAGAGAGAGAAAGAGAGAGACGCGCGGCTGGCTATGAACTTATATAGAGTGCATTCAAAATGCGCGCGCGCCGCCGCCTCCCGACGTCGCTCACAGGGCGCGCCACCTCCTCTCGTTCCCCGAATCGCTCATAGAGAGCGCGCGCATCTCTACACTCATTAGGCTCCGCTATCTGCCACCCGGCAGCCGTCGACCCCTGCCCGCCGCTATCTTATCAACATCCCGCCCTTGCCGCCAGCGCGCGCCCTTAGCGGCAGCCCCCCTGCCCGCCGCTATCTTATCAACCACAACATCCGGCCGTTGCCGCCAGCGCGCGCCCTCAGCCACCCGGCCGCGTGTACTATCAGAACCCCAAACCAGACAGCTTCGCTCGAGATGTCACCGTAGCTCAGAGCCAGAGTGCTGGTCGCCTCGCACACCGGAAATGGGATTGAGGCTGGTTCGAATCCGCTTCAGGCAGCATTTTTGAAACACACACACACACATACGCTTCCACAATTCGCCACCAGAGCGCGCACACACACACACATACGCTTCCACAATTCGCCGCCAGAGGTCGCAAGGGCTGTGGGGGGGGTGGAGAGGGGTCGTTGACCCCGGCTGCTTCGGCGGGGGCATTATAATTGGTGGCGCCGGTTTTTGACACCGGATGTTGTGGGAGACCGGAATTGGGGTGGGGGCGGGGGGGGAGGGGGTGGCGGTTGGGGGTGGGGGCTGATAACGGCTGTTGACCTTCGGTGGGGGCGTTCGGGCCCATTATAATTGGTGGCGCCGGTTGTTTACACCGGATGTTGTGGTCTGGGGGACCGGAAGTGGCTTATCTCATCTACTTCCTGTTCCCGAATCCTCATGATCCCCCTACTGTCGTCGCCCTATCAAAAAATCCACGCCTCATCCAGGCCATGAAGAAGAAGCGGCTGCAGTTGACTAGACAACACTCAAACACGGTAGTTACGGACTGGATCCGAGTAATACAACCTTTTTTATATGTTTAAAGCACTAGAGCTTTTCTTCAATAATGAATTTTTGTAACACTTTACGGGTATGCTTCTCTGACGATTCAACATTTCAGAATTTGGTCGACTAAAATTAATTTGTCCAACGACGCCTAGGGAAGCGGTGCCATCCAGACCCTGATGGAGATGGTTAAACTCCGGTTAGTGCCATGGTGTGGTCTATGATCTCAGCAAAGTGTAAATGGGATGCTTGGACATCGTGGAAAGGACTACGAGGCAAGACCAGTACAAGCGAGTATTAGATACTCTGCTATTGTCTTTTGACAAATGAAGTAAAAATGCAGCAAAAACGAGTTAAATATTTTGCGTTTTATTGTTTGATTTCTATATTGGCTCTGATATCTTGTTTACTCACTTTCAATTTTGCAAACAATAATTTAAAATTCTCTGGTGTGTTTTATATTTGGGGGCTGTGAGTAATTTTAATTTGGGGGACTCTTGGTTATTATAATTTTCGAGAGGCTGGGGGTGACTGTGTTGTGGGGGTTCATCTAACCAATCATTTTGGTTCTTATTAGTTAACGGAAATAAGCTCAAAAATGGCGTGAAAGTAAGTTACGTAACAAATGTGCGAAACACGTGTCGAGTTAGCCGAAAAAATTGTAGACAAAGGGCGAGCGCGAGAATCACCTCGCGCATATATTGCGTATACAACACGCCGTGTGTACAATTAGAAAACCGAAAAATTACGAAAATTCCAAAGAAATGTACTTTGGGCAGCGGTAGATGGGAGCTGGCAGGAGTATGTGGCAAGTTCATATAACTAGCCAAGACCAAAAGGAATACAAAACTAATACGGGAAAGTCTGTGCCATTCTGTAGCACCACTAGTTGAGTCTCTGATATGCATCTTTCTTTAGCTTAATGGATGCTTTAATTTACTCACTGCATATTTTCACTTTACCAGGACCTCGCTTCCTTTAGTAACTGTGATATTCTGAAGCTGTCACTCGCAATTGACAAAATTCTTTCAATCTGATTTTATGACTCCTAAGAATCGCATCAAATAGTTATTGACACATTTTTCATAAAGTTCTCATACTGGCTTGCTCCAACAACTGTACTTTCTGTTTCTTCTGAGGGACACTGCTTTCTCTCTAGCTCTTAATGTACCTATCTATAAGTCAGGCACAAACGACTTTGTCTTCCATAAATGAACACATTCTGGACCACTCAACTAGTATCTGTAATAAGGAGGGAGAAGAATTTAATGTAATAAATAAAGCAAAATATATAAGTCTACTTATACACAGGATGTCCAGGGATGTCCAGTCCAAATTTTGTATAAAATACTTGGATGGTATGAAATATTTTATTTATTTTTATTTAATTTCTATCAAAAGACAGTAAAAACTGAATATGATGGATGTGAAATATAATACGCGCAGATTTTATTGTGCTCCAGATTTCCTTCCCCACCTTTGTACTGAACATAGTTGAATGATTAACAAAAGTACCAACAAAGCGTTAGTAACATTTGAAAACTAGAAATGTTCTCTGCCAAGAGAAATACAAATATAGAAAACTTATTTGTGCAGGTAAATGACTACTACAAAAGATTTGATTTTATACAATAGCCAACAAAATTGCAACCTCCATTTTCCTCCTCACCATTTCAAGTTTTAAATATAGAATGTACTACTATTGTTAAATTTGATGTAGTTGCAAACATAATTGATATGTATTGTTCCAATATTATTATTATTAATGTAATTATTATTATTATTATTATTATTATTATTATTATTATTATTATTAATATAATAATAATAATAATAATTATTATTATTATTATTAATATAATAATAATTATTATTATAAGTAGTATCATTAAAATAACATCTTGAAATGTTAATTATTAGCAGATAATTTATCTATTGTATAATATCTTAATCTAACTGTAACAAATATTGTATTTCTATGCCAATGACCCCATCTCGATCAGGTTTTGTTCAGTTTCCCTGGTCCTTTGAGCAAATGCTGAGATGACCCATTGTTTGCTCTTGAACAGTAACTTCGCTCTCTCCACCCAAGGCATCATATTGACTCATCATACATGATTGTAATTGTATATGTGACTCAATAAATATTATTATTATTATTATTATTATTATTATTATTATTATTATTTTGCGCCAGGTGGAAAAAAACCTTCAAAAGGCGAAGAGCGGGACCGGTTGCTCAACAGTGTGGGATTACCTTTTGCTAGGCGACCTCACTAAAAATAACCACCTGTTTCTTCTTCTGGCCACAGCCTGGGACCGCTTTCGCATTACTTCAGGCTGGGGCCTTTCCTGATGGATGCTTCTTCATTTGTTCCGTCCTTATACGCTATCGCTTAGACAGCCTTCTTCCTTCTTTGCCCGCAGAACGCTTTCTATGAAGTGGGAAATTGCGTTCCAGGACTTCTCATTTTTTAGCATTGTGTCGACAATATTCTCAGGCGTGAGACTACCTGTCGTTTCCTCTAGTTTATAGAGTTTTTCCTTCCGGTTTGTACACTGGAAAAAGGTGTGCTCGACGGTGTCCAATTGATTTCCACAGTGCTTACAGTGGGGTGTTTGAACCCTCCCCATGCGGTAGAGATAGTCTCTGAAGTAGCCGTGTCCTGTCAGGAACTGTGAGAGGTAGAAGTTCACTTCCCCAAACTCGCGTTGCACCCATGGCAGCAACTTCTTAATAAGTCGGTGCGTCCACCTCCCTTTGGTCCCGTCGTTCCAGCGTTCCTGCCAGCGCTCCATTGTCTCTTTCCGCTCCTCTTGTGCCGCTTTCGCTCTGCCGTCGCCTGCGCTCCTGTCATAAGTTCGCTTGCGCTCCAGCGCGAGCAGGTCGATCGGTATTGCTCCGGCGATCACAAGGATGGCGTCTGCGGAGACTGTTCGGTAAGAGCATGCCACCCTCAGTACTCCCCTACGCTGAACAGCTGTGATCCGTGTTCTGTATTTTTTCACAGTCATCGCTTCGGCCCACACTTCAGCTCCGTACAATAGCATTGACTGCACTGTCGACATCAGCAGTCTCCTTTTGTTCGGTCGTGGGCCGTCTACATTGGCCATCAACCTGCTCAGTGCTGCGGTTGTGGTTGCAGCTTTGTCGGCGGCCTTCTTAATGTGGGGCCAGAAAGTCAGCTTCGTGTCCAGGGTTACACCCAGATACTTTGTGAACGGTTTCGTTAGTACCCTTTCTCTTCCCGCTTGTAAGGGTAAGATGGTGGGGATTCTTTTCCTGGTGAGTACCACGATTTCCGTTTTTGCGGGTGCCAACTGCAGACCGTGGCCTTCCATCCAATCACTGACTCGCCTCATCACCTGGTTTAGCCTTAGTTGGGCTAGCTCAACGCTACGGGCTTCTATGACGGCCGCTGTGTCGTCTGCGTATCCGACCAGAAGAGTGCCTTCCGGCATCTCTGTCCTTAGTAGACTGTCGTATACTGCGTTCCAGAAATCTGGTCCTAGTATTGAGCCCTGTGCAACACCGGCGGTGACTGGCTTGGATTTCTGCCCGTTTTTTGTCTCGTATAGGATGTAACGGTCCTTAAGGTAGTCCCTTACCATACGGGTAAGGTATTTGGGGACTTTAAAGGTGTTTCCCAGCGCGTCCAGGATGTCAGCCCATCTTGCCGAGTTGAACGCATTCTTGACGTCGAGGGTCACAAGAAGGACGATTGGGCGGGCCGCGTGGCATGCCTCGTTCGCTCTGTCGACGGCTCTGATAACCTCCCGTATGGCTCCTATCGTGGAGCGCCCTCGTCTGAACCCGTGCTGTTGGTCGGACAGATTTCCTGCAGCTTCGGTGGCCGCCAACAACCGCGGTTTCAGGAGCTTTTCCAGGATTTTCCCCGCTACATCTAACATGCAGATAGGTCTGTACGCTGTTGGCGTGTGCATGTCGCCTTTGCCCTTGCTTATGAGGGCCAGTCGCGCGGTTTTCCAGCGAGTGCTAAATATACCTGCTTTGAGACAAGTGTTGTACATGTCTAATAGCAGTTGTGGGGTTGTTTCCACCATCGCCTTATAGACTTCCGCCTGTATGCCATCCGGTCCAGGTGCCTTCTTGGTTTTTAGGGAGCTTACCGCCGCTACTAGCTCTTCTTTGCTGAAGGTATGTACGTCGATACTCCCCGGTTCATCGTTTCCTTCGCTTCTAATTGGGTGCGTTGGAAAGAGAGCCTCCACTATGTTCGTCGTTTCTTCTGGGCTAGGGGAGACCGTGGGTCCAAGGGCCCTTAGTTTCTGGGTGACAATTTTGTACCCCAGTCCCCAGGGGTCAGTGTCGACTTCCGCGCACAGTTTTTTCCAGCACTCGGTTTTGCTGCTCTTGATGGCGTTTCGCAGTGTCTTCCTCGCAACCTTGTGCTCCGCTGTAAGCTCTGCTAGCTTCGCGGGGTTGGTTCTGTGTGCTCGTTGTGCTTTTCTGCGGAGTTTGAGACAATTTGCCCGTAATTCCGCTATTTCATTGGTCCACCAATAGGCCGGGCGTTTTCCGTTTCCTCTTCTTTTAATGGGCATAGAGGCGTTGCATGCTTTGGTAATGAGGTTCATGGTTGCCTCTACGAGGGTATCTGTTTGTGCCTTGTCCGGCGGTCCTACCGGCAGTTGGGGGATAGACTCCAGACCATCCTGGATCGCTCTCTGTAGTTTCCCTTTGTCCATTTTTGCGGCGTTCCATCGTTTGTACCGTCTGGTGAGGTGATCTTCACGAGTATCCTGTCTTTCGTTATCAAGTATCTGGAATAATAAATATTGGTGGTCGCTACCGGTGTAGTCCTCAATGACTCGCCAGCCTTGCTCCTTAGCCGCTAGTCTCTCCGACATGAGCGTGATGTCTGGGATAGAGTTTCCGATCCCGGGTCTTCTGTAGGTTGGAGTGGAGCCCTTGTTGATGACTATCAAGCCCAGTCGTGCGGCCATTTCCAAGAGTAACATTCCTCTCGTGTCCGTTCGGAGCATGCCCCATTCCAGTGCCCTCGCGTTAAAGTCCCCGGCCACTACAACCTCCGTCTGGATGTCTATTAGGCAGTCTTCAAGTTTTTCGAGTTTCTGTCGGAATTCTTCAATGGTGTCGTTTGGGGACAGATAGCAGCTCACGTACGTTATTCCATCTATCTTCGCCCATACATAGTGCGGGCCTGCTCCATGGCGTTCGGCGTGGGTTCGGCTAGTGTCGGGAATCCAGATGGCCGCGGTACTTGAGGCAGCAGAAAACCATGCTGTGGAGCTCTTGTCCCTATACGGCTCGCAGATCATCAGGATGTCTACTTTCAGCTCATTGATTAGCTGATCGAGGAGATCCGAGGCAATTCTACTGCGGTTTAAATTTCCTTGCAGTATTCTCTTCATTTTCTTGATGTCGCTATTCTCTTCTGCTCTAGTGCCTCTCTGAATGCCCTACAGACGCCTGTTCCGGGTGTGTGATCTGCCCTTGCACCGGATCGGGTTGCGCATAGCACGCATGCCGGTCTATTTTGGCACTCATTGTGTTTGTGTCCTGCTTTGCCGCATTTCCAGCACAGGCCGCTCCTATCCGGTCCTTTGCAATCTTTTTTCACGTGGCCATAGTCAAGGCACTTGTAACAGCGGGGGACGTCAATTCTTCTGCCTACTCGACAGTTGACCCAACCAATCTTAACGCGCTGTTTGTACAGTAGGGGAGTGGCTACCGCCTCTTCCATCTCCACAATGGCCAACCTTTGTTCGCGGCTGTTAGGCTGTAGCACCGTTACCTTCAGTTCGTTTGGGTCGGCATTCGTTTCTCTTTGGATTGCTAGCCTTACCTCCTCCTCTGTGGTTAGACAGTCCAAATCCCGAATTTCTAAGCGTGCCTGTGGTGTCAAATTGCGGACGTTACATGCTTCCCCTAATGCTTCCTGCACTATCTTGCGGAATGTTTTACATTCATGTGACTGGTTGCCCAGCTCCACCAGGACGTTGCCGTCTCTAGTCTTTCGAATGCCTCTTACCTCGACATTTTCGTCTTCCGGGCTTATCTTGCTGCGGAGGGCGCCAATCACTTCTGCATACGCTTTGCCTTCGCTCGGCTTGATAAGTACTGCATTCGTGCGGGCTTTGGCTTTCTTCTTTTCTTTCTGGCCCCGACCGGCTCTGCCGTTATTGGGCGGTTTCTTCTTTTTCCTCCGGACCTCCGTCCAGTTGTCTTCCTCCTTCTGGGGTTCGCCAATGCTAACAGTGACGCCGTTGGCATCCTCCTGCTCGTTCGCGATGCTTCCTTCGTCTCCCTGGTCGAGTGTATTGGTCATCGGTACGGCTTCGTGCAGTCTGCTCTCTCGTATGATGTCAACACTCTCCTCGAGGCGGCTGATGCTTTCCTTTATCTCCATGCTTACATTCTTGTCTATGAGTAGCGCGACGCATGTTCTCCAGTAATGCTAGCATTATCTCTAGTTGCCTATCTACAATTTCTCCTAGAGACGGAGTCACGGTCTCTCCGGTGTCATTCAAAATGGGCGCCCCCAGCGTGCGCTCAGCCGCCATGTTAGATGGTGCTGCCGGGATGCGGTAGCGGTCACTCGCTGTACTTTCCTTTCCCTACACTCTAACCCCACTTCCTCCTATCGACATCGAGTGCATATTCGCCTAATTACTACATTGAGCTCAAGGCCCGCGTGTTGCTAACACTTACCCGCGTTTCCCGAACCTATCCTTCTCTATCAGTGCTATACTGCCGTGTAGAAACTTCCGTGGGACGTCCGAAAGCGCTCCTTAATACAGAGTCGATGCACAACGCGAGTTACCCGTATGGTACCCGTATTATCATTATTATTATTATTATTATTATTATTATTATTATTATTATTATTATTATTATTATTATTATTTGTTAGTTTGAAGGCTTGGCATCTAAGGCCTTTAGCCTTATTACTGATTGATGTTATGATTAATCATATATTAAATCTAAATTTTGAAGAAATGATTGGCTTCTTTCAAGAACTGTATTGTTTTGTCAGTTGCTGTCTTGTCGGTGCTGAGATCTATCTTCATGTTGCCTCTCATGCCGCATCTGTGTCTAAGTCTTGAGAGATCTACGCAGTCTGTCAGAATATGTTTCACTGTCAGTAGTCTTCCGCAGCTGCAGATGGGTTGTTCTTCATTTCTTAACATGTATGAAGAAGTCATTCTTGCATGGCCTATTCTTAGTCGGGTTATGCACACTTGTTCTCGTCGAGGGTAGCTGACATTTGGTGACCATTTACTGATATTTTGTTTAATGGGGTGTAGTTTCGTGTGAAGACTGTTCCACGTGGTCTGCCATTCTGTGAGGATGTACTTCGAGACAGCATTTCTTGCATCCTGAGGTCGTATTTCAATATCCATTTCTGATTGGATGTTCCCGGCATTTCGTGCTGCAGAATTGGCTTCTTCATTGCCTAGGATACCCACGTGTCCAGGGCACCAGATAAACGTAACTGATGCTACTCGCTGTTCTAATTTATGGCATGCTATGAGAATCATTTGTAGCAGTGGATCTACAGTTTGGCGCCTGTCTATTGCAGTGAGAAGACTTAGAGAGTCAGTTCAGATGACGAACCTTCCTGAATCGAGAGTTTCACAGTGTCGCAAAGACTGCAATACTGCATATAATTCGGCAGTGTACACACTTGCTTCAGGTGGAAGCGCCCAAGCCCTCGACAAGTTCTCAGTTACAAATGCGCTTCCAACCTGATGTTTTGTTTTTGAACCATCTGTGTAGATTATGATGTGATTTGCCATGTATTCTTCGAGGACTGATTGAAATCTAACTTTTAAATCTATGGGAAGGCATTCTGTTTTCTTTACACTGGTAGTATCGAGTCTTACTTCTGGCATTTTCAACATCCAAACTGGAATTTCATATGGTTCGTATTTCAAAACTGGTGGTAGGACGATGTTGTAGCATTTGGCTATCTCGATTGCGCGGATGTTGGCTGGACGAGTAGCTGAAGGTCTTCGATCGTAAATATTTACTAGCTTAGGTCGAGTCATCAATGAGTGGTTTAAATGTTTCGGTAGAGACAGCAATTTTGATCTATAGTTGAGTAGCATTGTTTGTCGTCTGTGATGTAGCGACATGGTTTCACAGCACTTGAGGAAGGACTAGTGCGGAACGCGCCAGATGCATATCGGAGGCCTGCATTGTGAACGGGGTCTAGTTTCCTTAAACTTGATATTCTGGCTGAGGAGTACACTGCACATCCATAATCTATTTTGGACATCACCATGGATTTGTACAGGCGGAGTAAGATGTCTCTATCTGCTCCCCAATTTATATGGGAAATGCATCTTATTACATTCAGAGCTGTTTTGCATCTACGCAAGGTGTATTCTATATGCTGTTTCCATGTTAAATGCCTATCAAAAATCAAACCAAGGAATTTTGCCGTTTCATTGTATGTCAGTTGAACACCATTCAGCGTCAGCTCTGGATCTCTGTAACTTTTTCTTTTCCTACTGAAGTGAACGCATTTCGTTTTGGCTGCTGTAAATGAGAAACCAATGTTTTTTGCGTTCTGTACTAATTTATTGATGGCATTTTGCATTTTGAATTTGACCATTCCCAGTGATTTGGCTGAGTAAAATATAGCAATGTCATCTACATACATGCATTTTCCTATTGACGCTTCTATGCCGTCAAACATCCTGTTAATCGCTATGATAAAGAGCGTGCCACTCAATGGAGAGCCTTGCGGTACACCGTTCTCTAGTACGTAGCTTTCTGAGATAGACTGCCCAACGCGAACTTTGAAAGATCTGGTACTCAGGAAGCTGGATATGAATTTTGGTAGATATCCTCTTATTTGCCAGTTATATAGTTGTCTCAGAATGTTATGTCGCCAGGTCTTATCGAAAGCTTTTTCCAGGTCAAAGAATACGGTAACCATATGTTTTCGTTTGATGAAGATATTCTGAATTGCATTTTCTAGATATATTAGCTGATCTATTGTAGAGTGATGTTGTCTGTATCCGCACTGGTGTATGTTTAGGAGGTTGTTTCTTTCGAGACACCATGTTAGCCGGGTGTTGACCATTTTTTCCAAGATTTTTCCTAGACAGCATGTCAGCGATACCGGGCGATAGTTTTCAGGATTTAATGGGTCCTTGCCTGCCTTTAAAATTGGAATTACTATCGCTTCTTTCCAGACATTGGGGTAATTACTTTGTGTCCAAATGTTATTGTATATATTTAGCAGAGTGGACAGTATTTTCTTCGGTAATCGACGTAGTATGCTGTAAGGGATATTGTCTGATCCTGCTGCGGTGTCTGCAGCTGCATTTATGGCGTCTTGCAATTCTCTCCATGTAAAAAGAGCGTTATATGGCTTATCTATATTGGTTGTAAAGTCAAGTACTTGTTCTTCTTCTTTCTTTTTGTCGAGAAAGTCTTTAGGATAGCTATTTGTGCCACTGGCTTTGGAGTATTGGGTCGCTAATGCATTGGCTATTTCGTCAGGGTTGCATATTAGTTGTCCTTCGTGTTCAATGCATGTTATTGGACTGAAAACATTTTTCCCAGCTATTGACCTGATTTTCTGCCATATTTCCGTGACTTTGGTCGTCCGAGTTATGGTGGTTACGTACTTTTCCCAGTTTGATCGTTTTGCTGTTAGTATTTTTCTGCGAGCGATCGCACGCAGACGCTTGAAAGCAATAAGATTGTCTTGGGTTGGTGCACGTCTATATCTATTGAGGGCTTTTCTTTTCTCCCTTATTGCTTCTTTGGTCTCCGTATTCCACCATGGTACTGGAATCTTAGATGAGCGGCCACTGGTCTGTGGAATGTATTTTACAGCGGAAGATATGACAGTGTTGGTAAAATCGGTAACGTCTTCCTCGGAGTTTCCACTGACATTTATTGGTGGTATATGTCTGGTGAAGCTGGACCAGTCTGCGCGGTTGGTACACCAACGTTTTGGTAAGTGTACTGTGTTCTTTGGCATGTTTGATGATATCAACAGAGGAAAGTGATCGCTCTGATGAAGATCTGGCAGTGGTTTCCACGTCAGCCGAGTTGCAAGATTTGGACTACATATTGAGAGATCTATGGCTGAGAATGAGCCATTTCTAGCATTAAAATGAGTGCTTGCTCCTGTGTTTAAAAGTACGTATTCGTTGTTAAGTAGCAGGTCATCGATTCTGCGACCGGAGTCGTTTGTCCTAGAACAGCCACATGTGGTACTGTGAGCATTGAAGTCGCCTAGAATTAGAAATGGAGTCTGTAGTTGATCGATCAGGTCTTGTAGATCTTCATTTCGCCATGAGGCATCGGGTAAGTATATGCAACATACCGTCATCTTCAATGGCTTGTACAGGGTTACAGCTACTGCTTGTAGAGGTGTGTTGAGATCAAGACGACTAGCAGGATGAGTATTGCTGATCAATATGGCAACACCACCTCTAGCTCGTCTATCAGGTTCTACGTCACTGCGAAAGGTTTTATATCCTCTAAAATTGAAACGGTCTTCTGGTTTAAAATAAGTTTCTTGTAAGCACACACACATTGGTGTGTGATTGGCCAGTAGCAATTTCAGCTCACAGTAATGCGAGATACAGCCGTTGATATTCCATTGAATTATATTTTCCATTGTTGGAATGGGATTTTTCTGTTGTAGGATGCGTAGATCTTGCTTATTTTCTTGGTTTTCCTTTTGGCCATCCTTTCTTCTTTCTCTTCTTACGCGGGGTTTTGCATAGATCGATGGATTGGTAATCATTATTTTCAGCACTTACCATCGAACTTGTCTCAGAGCCAGTGGTCGTGTCTTGATCATTGGTCATTGATTTAATTTTTTGTTTGAGGAAGTTGTCCTTGGTGTGCTTAGGAGAACGAGGCGATCGACTTCGATAGCCTGTTGTCGATACTTCTTTGCTGGGTATGTCTGCAGGCGCAGCTACTGGATTTCTGTCTGCCTCATTTGGTGGGGGTCTTGAAGATTCTTTTTCATTTACCTTTTCACTTTGAGTGTTTGTGGTTAAGTCTTCTGTGTTGATTTTGTTATTGTGAATTTCGTTGAAGTACTTTTCTATGCATCGGGTTATTGCAGGCATTAGTTCTTTCACTACTAAAGAAGGTAGATTTGTGTTTTTAGTGACTGCTTCCAAGTATGTAATATTTCCTTTATTTTCGGGACACACAAGTTTTTTTGCTTCAGGATAGCTGATCTTCTGTCTGGCTTTAACTTGTTGTATTGCTGCCTCCTGCTTATATACAGGGCAGTCTCTCGACCTCGATGAATGTTGTCCACTGCAATTAATGCATTTGATAGGATCTAGGCATGGATCATCACTATGAAATGGCTTACCACAATGGCATACTTTGATTCTCGCACATCTAGATGCTGGGTGTCCAAATCGTAAACATTGGAAACACTGCATTGGTTGAGGAATGAACATTCGTACGGTTAGACGATGAATGCCTGCTTTAATCTTCTCTGGTAACGTACAACGCTTGAACGTCAGGACATGGGACGCAGAAGGAATTATCTGCCCATCCCGCCTCATTGTTAGCCTACGACAGGCAATGACTCTTTGAGAAGCTAGTTCTTGAACTATTTCCTCTTCACTGCAGTTTAGTAAGTCACTACAAACTACAACACCTTTGCAGGTATTCAGTGTGCCGTGAGCACTTACTTCAACATCTATAGTGCCTATTTTCTTCAATTCTAGTAACTTTTTACCTTGATTGTCATTAACTGTTTCTACCAAGAGTCCAGATGAAGTTTTCTGTATATCTTTTACGGCAGATCCAGCGCAGGTGCTAATACTCCTCTCTATTATAAACGGGCTCACTTTATCAAAATTTCCTTCAGTTCTTTTTACTGTAAGGTACTTTAGTACCGCTGCGGTGTTCTTGAACAGGTCATCATAGTTTGTTGATTTTCCAACTTTCATTCTTTTAGCATTAAACTCCGGGCTTTTTTCTGGACGAGGGTTTTTAAGGGTTCCCTCAACCCTAGGTTCGCAGACTTCCATACGAGTCCCGCGAAGCTTGCTATCACTCGTAGCACTATCTGCCAGCGGTGCCGAGTGATCCGCACCCCTGGCATTGCAGTCGCTGGGTGACGACGCCCGGTGGCCTGCTTGCGCACCACCGACCGCCGGTACTGGGGCTCCGATCCCCTGCACCGTAACTGTTGATTCTGACAGATCCTCCATCTTGGGTTTTTTCTTCAGGGTCACCTTCCCCTAGCGTTTTTGAGCTACCGCCAGCTTAAGGAAACGGAAGGAACAAGGGGGGACAGAGAAGACAGAGTTAGAATAGAAGGGTAGAATGGAAACGACTCCCTAGCCCTCGCAACCTAATAGCGTCGGGGCGGAAACACAAGAGTTGGCCGATACAAGATTGGCCTACAGGACAGAAAACAGATGTGTGCCACAAGTAAGTGGAAGCAATGACACACAGAGTTAGTGGGAATGACGGGATGTTTAGGGGAGTGACAGCGGACAGCTGCTCCGATTAGTCGCCTTCTACGACAGGGGGAGGTCCCGTGGTGCTATTCTACTAAAATCCCCGACACCACACGGGGAAATTATTATTATTATTATTATTATTATTATTATTATTATTATTATTATTATTATTATTATTATTATTATTATTATTATTATTATTATCATTATTATTATTATTATTATTATTATTATTATTATTATTATTATTATTATTAACCCACATTCTTCGGCTCTACTGGTACCACACTAGTACTAGCAAAAAGTGAGCTCAACAAAACATGTGCATATAGAAGCTACATTTATGTTCAGAAGCAAAACGGAGGGCCATCTCAGCATTTGCTTAATAGATCAAGGAAAATTGGATGAAAAACATTGTCAATATATGGCGTGAAGTATTGGCTGCTAATCAGTTTTAATAGATTGGGTATGAGTTTTAATTAAGTTAGGATTTTAAAACTTAAGTTGAGGAATTTTTTGAAAAAATTATTCCCCAAATCTGACTAATTATCAAAAACAATCAACATTCAAAAATTCAATTCTCAGCATAATTTTTCCTGGTTAAAATCTTTCAAATATTAAACATTTTAAAATATTCTGATCTTTCACTCAACTTCAGCCTTCAGAGATTACAGCTGGTAAAGTTTACTAGTTTCCTAAAAGGTAATGTATGATGTACTGAATTTTAAATTTACTTATAAATATATTATTAAAAATGTATTTCTTTCATCTGCAATTAATTTTTGCCACGTTCTGAAATAAAACAATTTAGTCAGAAATGGCCATTTATTGTAACACATAGCCAAGCTCCCTATTTATTTCAAATTAAAGAATAGCAGATCCTCCTCTATTATTCTTAATCTTAATATCAAAACTATCATTAATTTAAAAAGTGTCTCAATCATGCTTATAATGCATGTCATACTTATTGCATGAACATTGCAAATTTAATACAATTGATAAAAAATCTTGTTTACTTTAACATACATAAGAATGAATTTATAAATATTATAATTTTTATTATTGTTACTATAAATGTCCTATGCCTGTCCACTGTAACTATAAATAAATAATTAATGTGTTCTACATTGTAAACAGTTTAGTTAAATTCTACAAACTTCAAACAATAGAAATTGAACAGTAATTTTAAATATTAAGTAATACAATAATCCAGATTCAGATACAATGAAACATGCATTTTTCATTCTGCATATTAACAAGACTGAATAATGTTTTCCAAGAAACATTAGGGATTAAAACAAGTTCCACGGGTATTAAAACAAATTCCTTTAAGTTTAGATATCTTCAAGTAGCAAAAAATCTCCATGAAAATAAATTTTTTTATTAAACTTTACCAAAAACAAATAACAAAAGAGTATATTATGCAACTAGTTTATAATGTTATGCTTAATTGCATAAATAATATTTTGAAAACTAGCAACATTTGGAGCAAGGTTGCAAATTTCTATGAATGCAATAAAGCAGTATTATAAAAAGTTGCGAATGCTACTTATTGCATTATAAATTTAGAAAAGAACCAAAATTAATTTCAGAAATAAATTTCAAAAGTAGTTTTGTAGTTGGTAACATTATGTCACAGGGAGGACAAATAGTGAGGAAGGCCAATGAGGCTGTGATAAAAGGGGTATAAGGACAGGCAATGAGGAAGGGTGGTGAAGACAGGCAATGAGGTGGAGCAGTGAGGATAAGCTGTACCATAAAATGCCATTTTATGAATGATTTCTTGTTACAAAAAAGGCTGTATATAATGCTGGTACACAAAAAATTTATTTCATGACGTGTCTGACATAAGATCCAATTATTGTCCATTACTACCAACCTGGAGAGTCATACATAAAAGATGTTCACAGTTTTGGACTCCTCAACCCCATAACATTTTCAATAATGTTCAAAAGAAAACCTCCCTGTGAAAGGGGATCTAAAGACTACTCATATTGTTCTTTTTCTTTTATTGAATATATGATTATACAAAATGTTGAGTAAATAAACAACATTGTACTATCATTATATTTGTTTAAATTAAGTTCTAATGATGACAAAAAATTAATGACTGCAACAAAAGTATACAAAACCCAGCTACTAATATCACCAACTGCAAGGTTCAAGAGTAAAATATAATAACCCACATGGAAATCCTTCTGGAATACAAGCAAATGCAATTTTGGCTTATAGGGTTTAAGTGGGTTACTTAAAAATGACAACAATCACAGACTATGTATGAACCACAAATTCGAGTATCATGCTGCATGCATAACAGATGGAAGAACCAAAAATTATAGTATTACAAAAACTATAATTTTGAAGGTTACATTTTACTCTTGAGCCCTTCAATTTTTGTAAAGCCATAATAGTTGTTTCTGTATCAAGAATGTTAAGTAGATGTTTTTGACTCGAGGGCAACTCCAAACCCTGTGGCCTCAAAGACACTGAAGGGTGGACAAAAAAATATCAAGTAAAGCCCATGGTATCTACAGAACTTTCAGGTTTACTAGTTCGCTGCTGAAACAAATGAGAATTCACATCTTTAAATTTATTTTGCATCAAGATGCATTATAATCGTTAGTTGTCAATATGGTGTTAGATAAAACACATTAACTAATATAATTATTTCTGTATTATCTAATTGCAATTAGTCTCTCTATCAAAATGTGTACTATTTACAGAATCACCTAGGTTTGAATTGGCGAGGTTCCTCTAAGTTTACTTTGAGTTAGAGAGGTTCGAGTTAGGGAGGTTTGATTTGTAAGGTTTTGAGACAGAGGGGATGAGTTAAATTTTCTTATTTAACCTCTATGCCATGCATTTATTGTGTCTTTGTATTTTTTAAGTATAATAAATCAAATTCATAAAAAATTAGAGTTATTTGTTGGCTAGGACACAGGCATATAGAATCCAATAGACCTGCAAGGGTATTAAGTACACCATGTTTTGACAGGTCCATAAAAACACAGTGATGAACTATTACATCATAAAAATAAGTTCAGTGTCCTTAAGTTCTTTGGTAATTAACAGTAACTTGGACATTCTCTTCACATAACCTTCGGGATTCAACATTTTTTAAGAAGCATAGAAGTTTTAAAATATAATCAATTTATTTTAATAAAACAAATTTTAGTATGGTCATATACCTCCCATTCCTGTCAAGAGTCAGTGTTTCATAATCTTTTCCAAGCTTGTGAACATCACTCATAGGCAACCCCCTGAACATTCTAATGATAAGAGACAATCATTTTGACACCAGGAAATACAATTTTGATATTTATGGCACAAAAACTGTGATTTTTTTCTTGTATCTAATAATTTACTTTTTATTTCTTTGTATTAATTTTTAGTGCCATAATGTAATTCTGAATCAAACACTAAAGGTGATCAAGCTTACAAAACAAGTCTTTCATGTGTCTGAAGATATTATTTCATTTAGTAAAATGTGGGAAATGTTTCTTTCAATTAATATAATTGTAAATGAACAATTTACTCTTTTTGGTGTCAGAGTAACAAAGCAACTTAAATCTATCTTAGGATTAGCAAATATTTGATGAGTTTATCTGTGAATGGGGTTAGAGAACAAATGCATTACATGCTAGAAGATGAAAAGCAGTTTCTTGTACAAAGAAAATTCTGAAATTGGCCAAGGAGCTGCAGCAGGGCCATTGTCTCAAAGACCACAAAAAAGAAAGAGGACCTCTACTATTTGATTCCAAGAAAAGAAAATAATATAAAATTAGGATGTGGAACAGAAATAAAACTTGCATCATCTGCAGCAAGTGTGAAATGAGTCCTTGGTTGATGATAAAAATCTAATGTGTCTCAAGTGCATGACTCAGATCATAAAAACTATAAAGACTATTATTTTTGAAAATTAATAGTAAAATTATATTTTCAAGAACTACAATTTTTCAGATGATACTATAAAATACATATGAAATTTACTATGGAATAAACAAAAAAACTTTGATGAATGTATTTGTTGTATTATTTTAATTATTTTCATATGGCAGTCGTAGTGACTGCTCCCACTCTTTCAAGCATTATAGAAAATCTGTAATAATGAGCACAAAATATATCAATTACATTGAATTTTCACAGTCCAATTGCATTGTTGTATGTTTAGCATGACTGAAATTTGATACCTCATTTAATTGAAAATTAAATTGCTTCATTAAAAAAAATTTCTTTTTTGGAAGTGATAATTGAACAATTTTCTTTAAGTAGATAACTTATAAGGTTTTTAATGTTCTACCATGTATTTTATGTTTTCACAAAAATTTAATGGATTTTTAACCGACTATGAAAGCTTAATTTATATTCTCAAAAGTAAAAAGTTTTTCATTCCCAAAATGTTGGGGAAATACTATATTACAAATAAATCTGTTTCAGGAGAAAATTTAAAGGACTGAAAATTTTTACTCAGAAATTTTTCATAATAAAAATTAGAAATTATTTTAAAATAATAAGAAATGTGCATTGTTCCAAACGAAATAAAGGAAAGGACAATAACGATAAAGTATTGAGATAACACTGGCAACTGAAATACATTAAGATTAATTTAATTTACAGTTTTATAATATTCCATCTTCATTACAGAGGAAACTTACATTAAAATAGACTTTTTTTAATAATACAAAAAAGAATGATCACAGTTATTATTCACATTTAAATTACAAATAATAACAAATATTTCATACAACAGCATTGATTGTTTCAGAGGTAAAACTCAGCTGAATTTACATATTGTGAAATAGGTTAACTTTTTAGCTACTCTACAGCTTTCTCCGTATCAAACATCACCTACAAAAATAGTTCTGAAATTCTATTCAAATCTTCATGCTGGAAGAAGTGTCATGAAGAATAACTTGAAGATCTCATCTGCAGTTTTTTAAACAAATTAATACAATGGCTTAATGAGTATTTAAATTAAATTGCTGTTTCCAATATAATACAACCAAGAAGGCCATGGAGCCAAAATACATTTTACAACCTGTCTTCTACATTGAACTTCTGAGTCAACCAACGTCTGTCATGTGCTTATACAACATTGCTCAAAAATAAAAATTTCATGGATGTGCACCATGCAAGAACATGCATAAACAAGGAAAACAGTTGAAGAAAAACACATCAATACAACAAGAAACAATAGAAGTAGAAACAGACATTGAAAACTGTCAATTTTTAAGTACAACATTACAGTGCTGCCATAGAGGAAGATTATTTCTTCCCAATATTTCATGTAAACATTTTAATTGACAAAGATTTAATTATAGGTAATTACCAGGAGGGAACATCTTAATATCCAAACAATTGTCTACATGTAATATACAAAGAAGAGTATCATTTTACAAGAAAACAATGAGTATTCAAACAAACATCCATGAAAAATGCATGATTCAATGCTCTCAGTGTTCCGTTTCAATCAATGGATCTATTTGACATGAAATTATATTCTATGCACATCCAAAAATTTTCTATCACAAATACTAGGGACAGTATTAAGCAGAGAGAAATCATAGTAAACTTTGAGACATTCAAAATTAATTAAATTCCGTACCCTTTTGTTTGTTAGTCATTTTAAGACAGTAAAAATTAAAGCTCTTTCAGTGGTACATTATTTTTATTATGTTATTTAGTTTCCAAAGGCACCCTAAATAAATTTACAAATTTTAATTCACCAATTAGAAAGCTATAAAACTCTATACACAAGTTGGCAATAAATATTACTATGCATGCAAGTAAAGAAAACCCACATCCAATTCTCTGAGTATCTTTGTAACTCATCCACTGGTAACATAAAATTCTACCTTAAGCGTGTACACATCTTTTTTAAAGAATCAGTTAAACAAAGATAGAGTCACAAATTTACAGCTGTTATGACACATTAAAAACACATCTACTATGGAAAATAAACTATGTAACAAATGTATAAAACAAGAAAGCTGCTCAAACTTTCAATATAAAAACGAGTAAAGGGACCACACACTACCATTGTATATGTGATCCATTAAAATGCAAAGCACTTCAAACAAATGCACAATAAAAGAAGTCACAACTAGACTGAAGGCCACTGAAGGCAACAGACAGCACAACACACAGCCATGCCAGTACACCTCGAGGGTAGTCCCAATGGTCGACAACCAGCAGCTGCACAAGGAACAGGCACAAAAGGATCTAATCGTGAGAACCTACTATTAAGGCAGCAGTATTTTAAAGTTATTTTACAAAAAGAATCAATATCTCACAAAAAAAGATCATGGACAGGGACCAAGTTTGGTTTTGGTCAAATATTCAATAACACTACTTGCAATCAGACTTTTTGAGCAATTGTTTTTTGCAACAAACATGCTCTCATCAGCTGAAAGCACCTAAATATAAAATTGCTCAAAAATCCTTTGTTGCCACAAGCTGAAAGAAGACAGGAAGAAGAAACCAAGGGGAGGTGTTTAAGAGTCTCGCGGAACTTCTGGAAGCAAGTCAAACCATATGGTACATGCCTTGGGCAGACCCAGATCTCCAAGATTCAAAATAACCTGTAAGAACAGAAAAAAGATGAGAACATTGTACAGTGACATGAATTGAAGGAAATTACTAAAAATTTACTTGGTTAAAATATTGCATCAATAATTATTTTTGAAGAAAAAAAAAATTGGTACTCTCTCATCAACTATCCTGAAATTTCTGCAAATACAGCAAAATTATGACCAGAAATTGTAAAACAATCTGAAGTACACCTGAGAATACAAAAATTTGGTATGCATCATCTTCAATACCACAAATATGAAGTTGATAGAATTTTGAAAATTTACAAGGAATATTTCTTATTATATTCAGAAATCATGTTTTTCAGTATTAAATTTTACTAATATTACAAATCCAATAACTTTTTACAAAACCAGCATGTTTTTATAAATTCTACTTCAGAAACTCCTGACATTATGTTTAATATCTCATAACAATGTTTTCCTAAATAATTGCAAAACTTTGAGAATATCACCAATATTCATAACATATTAACATTGAAACACATTAATAATGAAACAATGAAATGTCACAGAGCAAAATAAAAAAAATGTTTTCAATCTACTACATTAGAAAAACATTATTATTTTTTAATAAATGCATAGTGTAAATTGTATGATAAAATAATAATTTGTAAGGTATGAAAGTGGATTTTTCCAGTACTACACAGAAGAGTCTGGTAAACCTCTCGTATCTGAAAAACTACTTTAGCTGTTTGATATAAAATAATTCATTCGAAATCTCAATTTGACAATTTTCCAGTGTGATGCAAATTTCACTGATAATTACAAGAACATAATTTTTTTCTTTTCAACTGGCAATTGGCAGGTATTTTGTTTTACAATTGTTTATAGAACTTTTCAAGATGATGGTATAAAAGTACTTTCAGTATGTTTCCAGGCTGGTGTTGAAAAAAAGCTGAACTTCTATGGCCAAATACTGTGCGAGTATGCATCACTTTCTAGGCATTTTGAATTACAGTATTTTATAATTACCTGCCCAAGTACAGGACTTTGTGAAGATAGCCAGCTCTTCTTAGTAACAACTGATACCTCTAGTTGGCTGGAATTCAATTCTGCCTGAGACATGAGGTATTCAAATCGTTCATCATAAACAGGATTCAGATTATCTTTCAAAGTCTGCAAACACATAAAAAGTATTGTTATGTTACTAATAAACTTTCAAAATGAAAAGCAGAAATGAATGAAAAAGATGTAATGAAATAATCTGAAAGAATTAGATCTACTATAAGGAACATCTTACTTCTGTCTTTCTCTTTGAATCCTTAGAACGATCTGGAAGAAGATATAACTTGACATATGGATCAGGTATGTGATCTTTATCCTTCAATGGTAAGTTCCTATGAGAGAAAAAACATTCAAATGAAATGATCAATAAGATAATATAAGTGAAAATACAAATGTAGATTGACTTCAATAATAAACTGGATGAAAATAAATAACTGGATGAAACAACTAATATGATAAGTGCACAATGAATTGCAAAATTTAACTTCATGAATGAATGTAGCTTACTACACATAGTGTAATCCTGGGTACAGAGATCTTAGCATCCTACATAGCTTAAATGAAATTTGTGTTGATATCCCAAACGCTAAAAGCTATATAAAAAAAAAAAAAAAATCTACTGTACTGTACCTTCAAAAGCAACAAACTTCCTTCCTCAAGATCGTAAGATACCATTTTCCCATAATCAATTCAATATAATTTAGAATTATGTTTATTACAATGTTCTCAATTTCAATAGCATAAAATTTTTAAGCAGAATCTAAGCATTTGATCATAACAAAAGTCAATTTCAACATTAGACATAGTTTTTTTGTCTGTTAAACTTAAAATCCTATACATATAAGTTGATTACATAGTTTGGAAAGCCACTCACGCAACTCGATGAACAATAATTATGAGCTTCTGTGTCTGAATACTATAGCGAAGAGTAAGTTGAATGCGTCCAAGACCTGCTTCTCCAGCTGACCTGAGACAAGTGAGAATAGTGTCAGTGAGATTTTTGCAACTGACATTCCTTCTACATTAAGAGGTAGACTGAACTGTGAAGGGTGGGATGTTTTCCATTATATTTCCAATGTGGACAAACTTAATTTCAGTTCATACAAATGCATTAGGAAAGTAGCAAATCACAGAAAATTAACACAAAGAATAACATATATTACATGTAGGAGAACATCAGATGCTTGTATCCAAAGAAATATAACAAGATAAAAGTTTAAAGATAGAAAATATTCAAATGTTCGAATATATCAACAAATATACAAGATAGGAAAAATTGCACATGAGACAAATACTTTGAAGAATACTTGTTCAGAAATAATTAGATATATCAGAATAAAAGAATGACTTGCAAAAAATTAATACAAATAAGGAATCTTAAAAATACAACCATAAGTTTCTAAAATTTCTTCAGAAAGAAGCTTGTGGGTGGAATTTTAGATGTTAAGATCAGAGTGTTAAAACATATGCTATTTCACTCTGGATAATGTCTCAACAGCAGTCCATAGTTCTAAAAATAAAAATGTCCATTACACAGACATGATATTTTATAAATGTGTACATAATCCTCCATTAGATCAGCTATATTTTTTAATGTGGTCTGTACATCTGGGTTCAAAAGACTTATTTTTAACTTCATATTTTTTATCATTATGAACAGGCATAAAGAGCACAACAATGAGGACACACTAATGAAAGGGTTTATTTTCATTTAAAAATATTAATGTAGGCAACAATTGATTATAATAGACAATTAACTCATTGTAAAATATGCTATGTGTTTAAATTCTAACAGAACTGCTCACCTGAATGAAATAAAAAGAATACTTTAATAAAGTTTGAAATCAAACTATTATTTAAATTATTTAACAATTACTTTGGTTACATTGTGCTAATGGTTCATAGTGTAAATGAGATGACTCATTTTATTTTGATGTTCACATCAAATATGTATCAATAAGAACAAAGACCCTTCAAAATGTAATGAAACAATTTCTATTATTAAGTGTGCCAAATAAATGGCCACATATTACATTATTTACACATAAAATATCAAATAAATTAGATATAAACTGCACAAAAGGAAAATATTGTTTAAGGCTTAGCAATGAAGAAGAGTTATTATTTATATGCAGAGCTTGAAAATGGACAATATATTTAACTTGCTTCCACTCATGCTCACCCGTCCACTGACACCCACACGTGCTGGCATGCACTAATGTATATCTAATATTCCAATATGAACAACGATGAAGGAAAAACATATGTACAACAAAATCAGATTAAAAATCAACAAAATTAGTAACATACCATAATGTAAAATGGCATTAAACAGGATTGGACATTTTTAGATAGTATCTTTATTTCAATTATTGAAAAAATTAATAATAAAAGATTATTTTAATTTTTTCTTCTTTTAACATTGTATTGTAGTAGTAACCCAGCTGAAGCTTTTACAGTGTGTATTTACCCACATATACCCACCTACAAAATCTTTATAATAAATGAATTAAGAGTGGGCTAAGTAGAGCAAGTTTGAGCACTGCCTTGATATTATTATAAGTTTTGTTTTGGTTACAATTTGACTGGTGTGAAAATGAAAATTTGTAGAAGTTAATCAATTTATTGAAAGGCTACTCTATAAACTGCTAGGTCAAATATTTTGGAAGCTGGATAGATATCTTTGATTGAACAGAAGTGTCTTCTCTGCAAATTTGAGCATATATGCACTTCTGTTCATATATATATATATATATATATATATATATATATATATATATATATATATATATGAACAGAGCTGCTTGTATCCAAAGAAATATAACAAGATAAAAGTTTAAAGATAGAAAATATTCAAATGTTCGAACATATCAACAAATATACAAGATAGGAAAAATTGCACATGAGACAAATACTTTGAAGAATACTTGTTCAGAAATCATTAGATATCAGAATAAAAGAATGACTTGCAAAAAATTAATACAAATAAGGAATCTTAAAAATACAACCATAAGTTTCTAAAATTTCTTCAGAAAGAAGTATCAGACAAGTATCAGAATCAGTATATATATATATATATATATATATATATATATATATATATATATATATATATATATATATATATATATATATATATATATATATATATATATATACTGATTTAATCAAATAATTTTGGGGGAGCAGTGATTTATAGCATATTCACGATCACACACCCTACTAAATGTAGTGACATCAATAGAATCTGATATGTCAATGTAATTTTCTGTTTTATTAAACTATAAGAGAACTGCACAATTACAGCAAATTGATTAACATTCGTAATCACAAATATTTTACACTGGCTTCTTTAAAATCTATTCTGCTTCAGCTGGAAACTCTTTTCTATCTCATTGGTCTGAGGTGAAATAGTTTACAAAAGCGTCAAAAATTAACAACTTCAAGTGAATAATGAAAACGGTTGTTAAGATAAAAAGGAATTAAGTTCTCTCTTGAGGTGTGTCAATTATAATCACGTAAAATAAACGAAATAGTGAAATGATCCTGAGATCAGAATAAACCCCGAGCCCGGAGTTTGGACTTCAAATCCGGAGGCTCTTGGTCAAACAACTCTAATGTGGCAACTCTAATTAGATCGTACCGGGACAGGTAGCGTGCCACACCAAGTATCAGCGTTATTGCCGTAATAAGAAAACATTTCACTTCCGAGGTGGGTCCTTATAGCACATCTTGACGGGATGACCGCTGCTTGACCATGTCGGCATCATCACCGTCCGAACATTGGGAGGTGTGCGACGGAGCTTTGCGGCGTGCTCCTATATACTGCCATAAGTGCGGGGAGGCGTTTTGAACTTGCGCTCTCACAACTGTTTGTGGTAGCGAATGCTGCGTCAGCAATAAGGGTGGAGGCCTGTTGGTGTATCATTTGTCTTTATCCGTCGAGCCCGCTCCCTTTCGCCACTGTTCACTAATGACAACGGCTGCACTAGAGACTGCAAAACAGATTGTAAAATACAATAATTTCCTACTCGCTCAGCACGAAATCGATTATACTTCTCGCTGCCCACGACACAATTGAACGCATTAATGTATAATGAATTTTTACTTTCTCGCACTTACTTCGTAACAAGAGGAAGTTATGTAATCGTGCCGGAAAACAGCGAATTTTCGACAGAAAAACTCTTTATTGCCGGACCCTGGTAACAAAAAAGTGGTTAAATCCTGTTCATATATATATAGTAAATTACTTCCTCTAACACGTGGTGCAGCCAGAATCCATGTTTTGTGGGTCCTTCATACCGAAAATCGATTGACGGCAAAACCTCTGTCGATCTGTGGTCAATGCTAGCCAATAGTGTAACGAAATGAGTGCCGGCCCGGCCGCAAAACGTTTATCTCGGCCCCTTTTATAAAAGTATATTACAACACAAGTAGTGTTAGTAGCTTAAAAAATATCCTTTTACAAATACATATACATCAGTTTATGATTACTATTTATCTGCGCACGTTTTTCGAGGCAAAATTGTTTCTACCATACGGGAGCGAATATTCCTAATCCCAGATTTTGTTAACAACGCTTGTTCGTATCATTTATTCAGAATTCAACTAATATTAGTAAAGAAGTGGGGGGCAGGTATCCCGAAGTTCAAGAAAACGTGCGGGTATAATACACAAGAAATAAATGTTACAGATTATATTGATATACAAACATGGTTACGTAAGCAACCGAAGCGTGAAAAAATCGTTCTGGTAGATTTTTAATCTTGTATGGTATCAACTAGGGCAAAGTATCAGAAAAAGTATTAAGTAATTAATATTTCTTACTATCGCAAAGCCTTCGGCGTAAAAACAGGCCCTCTTTTTATCTGGGCCCACCGCATTGCGGGCCTAGCGGGCCCGAACGTTACGCCACTACGATGCTAGTGCCTAAACCGTTCAGCCAATATTCACCAAAATTGATCTTCCCCGATCGATCTGAACGAACTCGAGGCTTTGGGAGTTTCAAACGCATAATTTGAATTTTTGAGGGTACTTTACATGTAGCCTCAAAAACATTTTCAAAATTTTCTCAAAAATTGATCCATTTTTTTAATTACACTTAGTCCTCGGATAGCAGAATGGACGCTCGGATAGCGTAAGGGGCATGAAGGAGTTTCTCTCCCTTCCTGAACGCGCCTCAACCTCCTTTATCTACGGCCACATGGAGGATGGAGCTATCGGAATTCAATGCTTCAGCGCGGCGGCAGACTTCTGGGCAGTCGATTCTGCGTTCAAAATATTGACTTGCCGGGATACTAACACCAGAGAAGCAGCGCTACAGGTCGCAGTCGAGGAAGCGGCGTACTGTCTTGAAAGTGAGCCAGGCATACCCTCCCTCCTACGCTACCTAAACAATGAACGAACAAAACGCAGCTATGGGCTGCCTACATTCTGGTCGCGAGCAAGGCAGGCATCCAAGCGCTTAAAAATAGAATGGAAATTCACAGAAATAGGGAACACCCACATTCCTGACATCACACTTCCCCACACCTTCCCCCTACCTGAGTACGAAAAGACGAAACCCCCGCTGAGTCTGTTTCCGGCCAGGATCAATTCCTCCCCAGCTCTCAACTGCTGCCCAGGTAACGCGAGCAAAAGTTGTAGAATGAAATGTACGTGGAGCAACGGACAACAAGCAACCGAGAACATTGGTCACGTTACCACGGAGTGCCGCTACCTGTCACCACTATGGAACGCCCGACATAACATCGGGGCCATTTACAAAGAAGCAGTCATTGCAGCGGTGTGGCAGGTGCTCCGGGAGAATCAGGCAGTGGTGGGCAGCAATTGCCCTGATCTCGTACTCGCGCGGGGCAGAATGGCACTCGTGGTGGACTTCGCGGTGGCAGACGCACAAGAGGGCAAACTTAACAGCAAGTTAGAATAAAAGCGCCAAAAATACGAAGCCACCCGGGCCCATATTACCGTCGGTTACCACAGCGCCGAAGTACTCCCACTTGTGGTATGGGCTCTAGGAGAATGGTGTGCGGGTAGGGACGCCGCAATAAAGAAAATTGCAGGCGGCCACAAGCTAAAAGCCTTAAGAGAAAGAATAATCACTGAGGCCATTGATGGCAGAGTGGCGTGCTACTACACGCAAACAGGCAATATACACCTGACCCCGCGTGAGTACAAACAGCGCGGGGCAGAGTCCGCAGAGGCGCCCTCCTCCACCCCGTGCCACAGGAAGCTAGCTGCGGAACAGAAAAGACCTGCAGCAACATCAGACGACAAGCTGGAGCCCCTGCCTAGATAGTGTGTGCCTCCAGTGTCTGTGAAGTGAAAGCAAGAAGTTAGTGGCAGCCTAAGTGGTAGTGAGGTGAAAAAGTATATGAAAATATACAAGAGGATCAATGCCGAACACAAGCTACTAAAAACTAGATTCTGATCGGAAGAGCCATTCGACTAGGTTTATGTATTATTTATAACATCCAATAGCATACAGTGTAAATAATAACCAACAATGCACATATTGTAAATTGTAGCAGTAGTATAGATAATAGCCATATAGAAGTAACATAATAGGATAGAACTTACACTAAGCCAGATGGCAACAGAAATGTACATATATTACATTAACAAATAAATATTTGGGTTAAAGAGAATGGTATGTATGTATGTATGTACTTGGCGCGACAGCCCGTGAACGGGCTCAAGCCTACTGGCGACGTCCCTGCCTCGCGGCCATGGGTTAAGGGGGTACGTGTGGTACTGTGACATCCCCACACCGTATTACGGTCTTCTCAACATGATTAAGAGAATGGTGCTGGTCTCATGTCCGTTGAAATCCCTGATTTTTCAAAAATTGCGGAAGTGCGATTTTTTTGAGGAGTCTTCCTACAACTACAATATTGAAGATGGAGAGTTTTTTCCTTAACGAAATCTGTTCTTTAAAGACGGGTTTTGAAATAAGGTCATGTTCAATTTCTCGAAAATATGAGTTGTTTTCGTGTAATTTTGCGCAGAATATAGGTTATTTTAATTTTTTGAAACTTTTTTCTCAAAAATCGTTCTAATTTTTTTCTTTGAATTTTCTCCTCATATGTATCCAGGGGAGGTAAAAAATGTGGTGCTAGACCCATTTTTGGCGAACTATTCGAATTTTCGAAAATTACAAAAAGTTAATATTTCAAAACTACACAATTGAAACTAGCGATATTTGACTTAAAGTCTATTGTAAAAAACTCAGCTCTTTAAAAAAGGTCATGAACAATTTTGAACGAGTAGATTTCACATAATTTGTGTCAAATGTACGCAATTTCTAAAAAAAATATTTTCCCCAAAACAGCACAATTTTTTTATTATATTTTCTGTTCGTATGTAACAACGAATGGTAAAAAATATGGTGCTAGTCCCACTTTCGGCCAACTCTCCGTATTTTCGAAAATTTCGTGTTGGGACAGTTACATTTTTAAGCGTAAGCCCAAGTTCTCACCACTTCGCTTCTGTAGCGAAGTGGCGACGGCTGTGGCGTAGTGCTGACGGCGAGTTATCTCGGGGGACCTGAGTTCGATGGATGGGTGAGCCTCGCTATGTTACAACTCACTACGAACATGCCTTAAGCGGGATTAGAACCCACAGCCAGGATGTAACATGCAGGCTACTTAAAGTAGTGCCCCTGCGCCACAAAGGTCGGCTAGGAATGCAAGGATGAGGGTTGGAAGGTGGAAACAACCACTCATCGATGGTCAGAACACAACTGGTGGTGCTACTTCATCACATCAGCAACGGTTACGTAAAATGATAATACTGCAATTTCTGTCCCCAATAACACATCTCAGGTATTACTTGTAAAACTCATTACCAACCATGGCGCATTAAGCGCGAAAATTGAATTCATAAAAAAAAAACAAAAATTCGACAATCCAAAACTCCGATCCATTCACCCCAAAACACCACTCAATAAGGAGAAGTTATTCTGAGAATCAAACTGCTGTGTCAGGACGTTTCCTTAGTTGTATTGTAACGTGATAACTACTGAAGGATTCTAACAAAAGAAGTGTGGGAAATTCGAATCAGCTATTTCGAATATTTGCAAAAGTACTTGAAACTGCTCATATTTTCAAAAAGTGTACATGACTATTTAAAAATCTAATTTTGCAGAAAACATTTCATAAGGGAAAAAGGCTTTATCATCAATTCTGTATTTTGCCATGTTAATATTTTGCAATTTTCGAAAATACGAAAAGTTCGACGAAAATGGGACCAGCACCACTATCATTACTGTTCTTTGCTACATATGGGGAAAAATTTTAAGATAAAAATTGGAGCAGTTTTTGAGAATTCATTTTTATTTATTGCATTAACTTTCAGGCAAAAATGACGCAAAAACTACTATCTTACTCCCTTTTTATTTTTTACAAAAAATCTACACAAAAATATATTTTTATACGTACGAGGGGAAAATTCAAAGAAAAAAAATGGGGCAGTTTTTGAGAAAATAATTATTATTTAAAAATTGCCTATATTTCACGCCAAATTACGCAAAAACTACTCATATTTTCGAAAAATTGTACATGAGCTTATTTCAAGATGTAATTTTTGAACAACGGATTTCACGTGGGAAAAATCTCTATCTACAATATTTTAGTGTTAGAAAGACGCCGAAATAATTGTGAACTTCTACAATTTTTGGATATTTAGACATTTCAACGAAACCCGCGCGGCTTTACACTAGCCGAGGACAAAGTTTGATCCAAAAATTTGCAGCTATTTCGAGGAAATTTTGAAAATGCTATTGAGGCTTCACGTAAAGTATCCCCCAAAACTAAAGACATCCGTTTCAAACAAGCAGGGCATCGCGTTAGTTCAGATCGATCGAAAACTGTTTAGGCGCTAGCGTTGACCACGATCGGACGGACTCGCGTTTTGGCGCGAATCGATTTTGGGGTATCAGGGACCCACAAAACATGAATTCTGACTGTCTACACAAGTTTATCAAGAAGTAAGTTTCTACACAGACGAACAAGCGTTATCCTCTTCTTTCTTTACCAGGGCCAGGCAAAAGGAGTTTTTCTGTCGAAAAATCGTTGTTTTTTCCACAGCATTACAATACTTTCTCTATACTGTGTAAACAGTACGCAAGTAAGTAAAGGCAATGTCCCATTGTGCATTGTGCAATATGGTTGTGATGTTTTCTCAGTCCTCCCATCACTGTGGTACTCTGTGTATAGGTAAAAACTACATGGAAACTAATGAATATAGAACTCACTCAAATTTTTCCTTGATGTTTAAAAGCAAAACGATGAAAATCGGAAATATTACTTTTGACACCTTCAAATGAATTCAGTTAAATAATTTCTTTCAGAATACACACAGATGCTTCTAAACCAGTTACAAATGAAGCTGTCAGTGTTTCCACCACTGCACATGCAAAATGCAATTTTTTCATTTGTTATTTTTTTCAAAACCACTTCTGAGGCACCAGGGTTTTCCCTTCACATTTCCTCATGAAACATCTGAATAAAGAAATTACAACATGGGCATTTTATTACCCGAAGAAACAAAAATTCTTGCACATATGAAAAAACAAAAACAAAACAGAAACGAGTGTTTAGTGTTTCTGGACACATCCAGTACTATGGTCATTAGTTAAGTGTAGTTCATGTTACATCCTGGGAGGTAGCAGTGTCCCTCCCTTCCTATATTGTGAGATATGATCCCAACCTACACATCTGCTCACAGGGTTTTTCATCTACCAAATATCTCCTTCAGTGGGACACCAACTCAGCCAGAACAATCTCCAAGCTCCTGACTTGGGTAGGAGTGTAGTTCATGTAAGTATGGAAATGGTAGTGTGTGTGTGTGCGTGCGTGTGCGTGTATGTGTCCTACTCCAGAATTCTCCTCCAGATGGTGGTTGAATTCAACTCATCTATGCATTGTGTTGAAAAGCCATTATTGTTATGACTTGAACCCTGAGCTCCTGGTTATCTTCATCCAAAACTAAATTTTACTTTTGAAAATAATAATACTCACGAGTTGATTAGTTGTCATTATAAGCAAAAAAGAATAATTCTAATTGAGCAGTCTTCTGTGATAGTTATGGAGACAAAGAATGCAGAAGTGGCTCCAACCATATGAAAATATCCAGGCTTACTAATATATCATTTAAGACAAAGAAATTCAAAAAGGCTCATTTAAACAGTTTTAATAAATACAACAAAAGAAAAAAATAAGATTCATATTTACAGACAATATTCTGTAAATGATGTTGACAATTTCAAGAATTTTATCTTACTTTCCTAATCTGCCATTTAAAATACCAATTTTACAATATGATTTGATCCTGTACTGTAACAATTTCAGTCTCACTGATAAGTAAGAAATCCCACAAAATACCGTAATTGCATTGGGAGACAATCTGCACCCGTTCTATTTAATTTTTGTTTTATTTTTAAATGAAAAATTTATAAAATACTATAGCATTTACTTTTATTGGACTTTTGAAGTATTTCTTCCACAATATCACGCTTAGGCTCACTGGAGTGAGACACACCCTATCAACTTGTTTTTTAATAGATCAGACATTTTTTCTTTTTTTCCTGGTGCTTTCATTTACAAGTTCAGTCACTTCCTAATTGTTTCCATACGTCTGTGAGAATTAAAGCTGGGTTTCATTACACACCAGTATGCCTTTTGTGGTTACAAGTAAATTTCCAACCTCTTTAATTAACACCTCAATTTTACTCAGTGTAATGTACATTATATAACGTTTTTGTTTTTGTTTGTGAGAACTGTTGTTATAAACAAAAGATAGAACATTTGTTGCAAGAATCAGCATCTAGTGCCACTATAATTGCTTAGAATAAGACTCAGGAAAAATTGAGGAAATTTTTTAAGTGGAGAAAGAAAGAGGATAATACGTAGAAAAGAACTACCTGTAGCTGTGAGAACATTCTGCCCACTGAAAACATTGTTTTAAAAGTGAAAATAGCTTCATACTTTATCCCAATTTGAGGTCAAAACCTAACTGTACATTAAAGCATTGTAGACTCATCATGTTGGGCATATTATCGCGTCTTATCATATTTACATAGATGCCTAGTTTCTGCTCATTTCTGATCACCCTGCTATGGAATAGGGGTCACCAGAAGAGCTGAATCTTCACTCAATTCTGTGCTCCACCTGTCCCCCCCTATGTTTCTATACATGCACCCACTTATATTACCCTTGCATGTTCATCACATCCTTTCAGCATGTATTCCCACATGTACCTGTGCACTTTCCCCATATGTTTACTTACATGTTTCCTCACAAGTTCATCACAACTTCCCCATATATCCCCAAATGTTTTCTAAAATGCTTCCTCAATCATTTTCTCAAATGTTTTCATAAATCTTCCTCACATGTTCGCTTGTTCCTACATTTTTTTAATCTGAAAATTCAAAAATATTTTAAGTATTTTTTATTATTAAACATACTTTTAGAAACATTACGATGGCTTATAGTGCAGTACCTCCCCTGCTGGATGAAATGAGAAGTTCTGAAAAGGTACCCAGAATTCCGAAACCCCCCAAAACGTAATAGAAAGGCCCCAAAAGTTTTTTGCAAATAATTGCAATCTCTAAAAAACAGAGCTTTTTACATAATTTTTTGAAGTAAAAACAATTTCATACTGGAACTAAACCTTCAATGTTTCAGCAGAGTGACGGAAACATCAAGAAATATAACAGATGTCTCATTTTATAGAATATGGTATAGAAAACATAACTTTTGACCCTTTCAGTAGTTTTAAAGCTCTAGAATGCATTGCTTCCATGTTACGCACAATGATGATGTATGTCGCAGCATAATGTGTTATGCATATATATGCGATGCATATATGCCTGATAAGCCAAATGTGCTCAAACCTGTGAAGTTCTAAGTTTATCGTCTTAAATCACTTTGATGCAACCCTACGTGATAATTTATTATCCAGCAGAAATACACTTGCATGGTTTTGCATCTATAATTTCTTATAATAATAATTTCTTATAATGGGAATAATCAATCATCTTTCCTTGGTACACTGAGGGAATAATGTATAAAAAAAGTTTGCTGTATGCAATCTTTTAATAAATTGTAATAATTTTGGAGAAATATGTTTCAATAGCGTAGCAAGTTTGATTTATTACAAAAGACAGGGAATCCTTAATTGATTTAATTTTTTTTTTAAATTGAAAATGCAAAGTGCAAGTTTTAAAGGCTGTTAATTAATGTTTTGTAAACTAAAATTTTCAAGTTAATATTTTTAATTTCTTTCTGAACTGACGTTTACTATCTAAAAGGAGTACCTATATGTATTACGTGTGTGTTTTTGGTTAATAAAAATTCAAACAAAAAATCAATCAGTTTGTTGATTTAGGGAAGTTATTAAAAGGATCAGTATAATTGCAAAATTCACCATCATAAAAGAGAGCAGACAATCACTAAAGAAATTTTGTGGTTAAACACCTCAGTGTAACTTTTGTGGAATACGATTGTGTAACTGAACAGGGTTAAAAATATTTATGAACACTACATAATTAATTAAAATGTTTATTAAATTATCCATCTTCAATTAAAAAAAAACATTAAGTCTGGATCATGAAAAGTACTAGGGATGGGGCATTTGAATCCTCAAATCCTAGTATCTCAAAAATACATCAAAGAATTCAAATCTGCAGGTTTTTCTTCTTTTGAATCCATCAAATCTTACGCTTTGAAAATTACATATTCTTTGTGGTCTACTCAATATTTCCAGTTTCACATTTTCTACTGCTTTCATGTACTAACCTAACCTTCTACAACATATTTTTAAATTTAACAAGAGAAAATTTGTATTATCTAAAACTCATCTTGGAATCCAACAGTCCCTTCATAATCAGATGCCACATAAAGTAGATTTTCTTTTTATGGCTAATTATATGTGAAGGATTCAAATATTTCAAGATTCAAAAACCTTTAAAATTTCAAATTCAGATTTGACATTTAAAATTTGATCTGCATCTAATAAGTACCATGTTATTAAATTACGGCACTGCTACAAAAACCTAAAAGCAATGAAAAATAGCGAATACAAGTAAATTTGAAACAAATATGCCGTTACTGTAAATGGGGTAACATAAAACTTCCTATCTGCATTATTACAGATTTCTAATACATGCAAATCAATTAAGAAAAGCACTGAAATCAGTTCACATTAGCTTGTAGGAGAGAGTAGTTTTTAAACTTGTGAGATAAGATCAATTCTTAAAAAGTACATAAAAACTCTAAAAACTGAATTCTTACCAAAAACAACCATTTAATATAAACCTTCAGTATTTTCCAGAGACCTTTCCCAATGTCAATCTTGACAGAAATTAATATTTTACTGTTTCATTTGAATTACTATATAAAGATGAAATAAAATTCATGTAGAGTAACAACGCAGTTAATGTTAAGAAGCACTAAACAAGAAATCTAAATTTTTTAGAGTTCGATGAGATGATATTTGAAGTTGAGAACTGTGACTATATGTCAGAAAAGTCTCTGAATAGAAGTATGTATATTACAAATGTATCTTATAGGCCTTTAAGTAAACTAACCATGATCTTTCACTTACAATTTTTTATTAAGGGAGCTGAATTTCAAAGTTTGAAAAAATATAAAAAAGCAAATGCCACAAATTCACAAAGAGAAACAATGAAAGTTTCACAGAATCTAACATTGTTTACTATAAAAATTCAGCTTCACTGCATCAATGCACATATAGGAAGCAAACAAATTTGGCTCTTAAGGCTGACTACGAGAGAGAGTGTTAATAAAACCAGTGTTTAAAAGTTTGAAAGGCTGCAATATGAACAAGTGAATAAATGCACAAGTGAGTGAGTGAGTGAGCGAGCGACTGTGAGTGAGTGAGAGACTGTGAGTGAGTGAGCGAGCGAGCGAGCGAGAGACTGAGTGAGCGAGCGAGCGACTGAGAGTGAGTGAGTGAGCGAGCGAGCGACAGAGTGAGTGAGCGAGCGAGCGACAGAGTGAGTGAGCGAGCGAGCGACAGAGTGAGTGAGCGAGCGAGCGACAGAGTGAGTGAGCGAGCGAGCGACAGAGTGAGTGAGCGAGCGAGCGACAGAGTGAGTGAGTGAGCGAGCGAGCGAGCGACTGAGAGTGAGTGAGCGAGCGAGCGACTGAGGGTGAGCAAGCGAGCGACTGAGAGTGAGCGAGCGAGCGACTGAGAGTGAGCGAGCGAGCGACTGAGAGTGAGCGAGCGAGCGACAGAGTGAGTGAGCGAGCGACTGAGAGTGAGTGAGCGAGCGAGCGACTGAGAGTGAGTGAGCGAGCGAGCGAGCGACTGAGTGAGTGAGTGAGCGAGCGACTGAGAGTGAGCGAGCGAGCGACAGAGTGAGTGAGCGAGCGACTGAGAGTAAGTGAGCGAGCGACTGAGAGTGAGTGAGCGAGCGACTGAGAGTGAGTGAGCGAGCGACTGAGAGTGAGTGAGCGAGCGACTGAGAGTGATTGAGTGAGTAAGTGAGCGAGCGACTGAGAGTGATTGAGTGAGTGAGCGAGCGAGCGACTAAGAGTGAGCGAGCGAGCGACTAAGAGTGAGCGAGCGAGCGACTAAGAGTGAGTGAGCGAGCGACTAAGAGTGAGTGAGCGAGCGACTAAGAGTGAGCGAGTGAGTGAGCGAGTGAGTGAGTGAGCGAGCGAGCGACTGAGAGTGAATGAGTAAGTAAGCAAGCGAGCGAGCGCGAGCGAGCGGCTGAGCGAGCGCGAGCGAGCGGCTTAGCGAGCGTGAGCGAGTGTGAGCGAGCGACTGAGCGAGTGATCGACTGAGCGAGTGAGTGACTTAGTGGATGGGTGAATAAGTAAACGAGTAAGTAATGAGCGAGTTGTTGAACAAGTGAATGAATGAATAAGAGTCAATGAACAAATAGAATACAAGAATAAATAAACAAATGATGAGTAAATGAGTGAAAAATTAAGAGGAAACAAGTGAATGAATAATAATAATACTAATATAAAAATTCACAGACAAATGCATGCAAACATATAACAAAGACACAATCAGATTAAAAAGAAAGGCACCCTTTTACTATACACTACAAGAGTACAGTCTTGCATTAAGGGAAACAAGATAGGTTAACAATATATAATCCATTCATTTAACAATTGGAATAGTGTTAACAAGGGTGTGTCACAAACAGTTAATGGATTGATAACATCATCAATACACAGAATAAAAAATAAAAATACTAGTACAGTGATTTCAAATAGTATTTCTACCATAATAAAGAGTGACTGGATTTTCATGTAGTGACAATTGTTGTTTGCCAACTCCAAATTCATTGAAACCTTGACAGAAATTTGAATCAAGAAATGGATGTAATTTAAATGTATTTTATTTTGCATGACATTTCATGTTTCAAGAGTTAGATCATAAAATTGCACGGTTGGGGGTTTACAGCCAGAAAATTGCATGTTTTGCCTTCTGTTGCATGGTATCTGGCTTTCAAAACCTTTTGACTTTTCAAATAGTGATATTGTCATTCGTTCAAGTTGTACTCAATCAGAAGGGCTGTTAGATAAAAGAATACAGAGAGTAGAATATGAAAACTGCTTGAATTCCAAACTGAATATCTGTGTTGGCTTGAATCCATTTTCTTGGAAGGAAGCAATTTAAGATGAGACTTACTGGTTAATCTGTTTTAAGTGGTCACTTGACCATCTTGAAAAAAATTCATATTTTGTACATAAATTTCCTTATGTTTTAGCTGTTCAAGAACATCTTTAATTCTTTTTTTTGTATCTGATTTACAAATGGCGGCCATTTTTGTTTTAAGCCGTGTGCCATTTTCGCATTTGTAGACATTTACTCTTTTCTAAATTATTTAGCTCTGGGTTGTACTAATGTTCTAGAAAAAAAAAGTAGTACTCTGGCCTACGAAACTTAAATATACTTTATTACAAACATAGATGTCATGTTGTAAATTTGTTTTATAGTATATGTAATATTGAAAATTTTATATATTAGACCACTTTAATGTTTATTAATAAGGGGATTTTTTTGCTTAAGTTTACAATTTTTAAAAAATACTTCAAGTTAAATCTAAAAGTTGACATATTTCCTGAAGTTTAATATCACAGTTATCTAACATGTGTGCAATTTTCAGATTTTTATATCTGGACCCCCAACAGAGACATTACAGTTAAAATTTGGAAAAAATCCAAAATTCCAATTTTTAAGAGGATATAATTTTGAAGTGGTATGTTATTTACCAATGATATTTTACAAAAAGTATCTATACTGTTATGTGTAAAAGCACAGAAATAATTAAGACTGTGATTCTATTCCTTCTTTGAGAAATTACTCTTTGAAAATCGAATTTTGTTCTTTCGTGTTCCATAGATTTGGTTGCAAATATTTCCCAAATAAAAACCTAGAAGATACGTAAATAATATTTTGATTTGTAGGCTAGAGTATACTAAATCCAATACTTTTTATTCTAGAACGTTAATACAACCCCGAGTTGAACAATTTAGAAAAGAGTAAATGTCTTCAAATGCGAAAAATAGCACATGGCGTTAAACAAAAATGGCCGCCATTTGTAAATCGGTTACAATAAAAAAATTAAAGATGTTTTTGAACAGCCAAAACGTAAGGGAATTTATGTTCGAGCAACCAATCTATTCAATTTTGGACCACTTAAAATGGATTGACCCCTACGAAGATAAGGAATTTTGTTTCAAATTGCAGACTTTGTTGGACTAGTTTATTTATTTGAAGGAAGCAATGGACAATATTTCCTCCAACCTTACTTCCCAAAAACATTCCTAAGCCAGATATGCAATTCATTTCCAAATAATCTGACTACTCAGTGCTCACCTATAACTAACTCCTTGTGGTGTTACACTAGACAATATACCCACTCTACATCTCTCTTTTAACAGACAGTTACTCCTGGTATGTACACCAATAGTTTGACTACTTTAATCGTGCTGAAAGTGAAACATAGTTTGAATCCACGATAACTTTGAAGAAATTTTCCTTAGCTGAAAACTGATGGGAAAGTTGAGGTTCATGTCTCATGCAACAAGAGTATCGGCACAAACAAAAAATCTTAATTTGATGCACACACCAACATAATTAAGATAAATGAATTTACTTATTTATTTTCTTCATGGAGAGAAGTTATTTATTTTATATAATTCATAGATAGGTGGATTTCTCTGTACCAAACAAGATATTCTTGATTTGATAGGTAGTCACAAGCAGGCTCTTGTACTGAATTGCATGACACTGTATCGAAAGTTAATGGATAGTCCTTTGGGGAACCTGATGAGCGGCAGTGCTATTTTACTTGGAAAAGTTTGCTAAATTTAAAGTATTTATTTAATTCCTTTAACATGTTCCCTTAAAGTATTTATTGAAGGAGATGCTGTATAATTTGTGAAAGTTGAAGGAATTTTAAATAAGAATACTACAAAATCAGATTTGGCTTTTACCAGATCTCCCAACAAACTTTTGTTAAATTATAATGAGGATTTTAATGGGAGAAATGATACTTTTAGATATTGCACCTAACATTTTAAGTTCATATAAAAATGTCCCTTACCAAAGGTGGAGAGAAGTTTTTCAGCCTTAATCAAGAATTGGATGACAGAAGACATAATTTTTCAGAAGATAATTTGGAAATGTACATAATAACAAAAGTAACTAAATACTTCGTGTACCTTAATTATTTTGTTTTAATTAATAACAAATTAATTTTGAAAGCAATTTAATTTTTGTTAGTAAATTTCTAGTAAATTTAGTAAAACTATGTAAATTACTATAATAAAAATATCAAACTACAACAAAAAGTTTGTTCATTAAAATGTTTCATTTCCAAAAGTGAAAACTTTTTGAATAAATGGGGATATTCTGGACACATGACTTTTTTTTAGATGTTTTGAGATTTTTATTGCAAGTTTTGACATTTTAACTGCATGTTTCACAATTTTTACTGCATGAAAATCCAGTCTTTAGTAATAGATGTTTACAAGACCATGGAACAGACACCAAGATCTGACACTAATTTATGCCCTGAAACATAAACTGATCCCAAATACACTTCAAGGCGTCAACCATCAAATACTGGTTAATAATTATTCTATATTAGTCATAACAAGTAGAAAAACACTGTTTCACTACTACGTTCAACTTTAAAACATTTTTTACATGCTTTTGCTTATATTTGGCACAAGCAATTATTGGCACTAACAAAAGTTTTCCCTTTCTGTAAGTGAAATGACCAAAGGATCGCAGAGCTTCTTTTAGAGTATATGGTAAAACTGTCACTCACGATGTAACACTGGGACTGCGCTGATGTAGTCCTGAAGTGTCACTTCCAGCCCCTGGAGGTACTGACTCTACTGGCTGAGCTGTGGCTATCACCATTGGGTCATCTACAGGGGTGCGACTGTTGTTCACTGCAGTTGATGTACCCAAAGAATCTCCTGAACCTTGCTTGAGTAAAGTGCTTGAAGCTACAATACAAATTAAATGTTAGTATACATTCAGAAAAAAAAAGAAGGAAGTTACTCAATCTAATTAGAGCTTCTATAACCTAAAATACTTTAAAGAAATGTAGTATTTTCATCATTATTCTCTTACACTTTTCTAAAATGCATAGGTAACTGCCCAACTACATAAAAATACACAATACATAACATGACAATTTTACATTTTTTTTTTTTTTTTTTTTTTTTTAAGAAGAGTTTCACATATTTAGATAACAGAAAACATCCAATAATCTGCTTAACTAACAAAGAGGCAATTAGAAGCAATCCACTTGCTTAAAACAAATTTCCTGGAAAGTGTTTCAAGATTAAAGTAAGATTATGAAAATGTTAGTTAATTAATAATTTAATATAATTAATTAATTGTTTTTATTTCATAATTTCAAATTTGTAATATTTTTTCTTTGCAACCTTGCATTGTTTACTTAGAACTTCAATGGTAGCATTATCACAATTATTTTGTTATCCCTTTTTTCATTTACATTGAAGCTTTTTGTTCTAAAATCCAAGTATTTCAATAGATGTTTGCAGTACAATTTCCTTATACTATATTCTTGCAATAAATTAAAGTAATATAAAATTTAGTCTGACATTTTGTTTGGTGTATTATCAATAAATTTTGTCTTTTAGCATTTTCTTTAGTTCTGTTCTTGAATTCCTAATTTCTTGGATTCCGATTACCATGGTGGAAGCAATGTTTTAGATGTATAAATATGCTGAGAAATGTATTTTCTGATGAATGTAAACATTACTTCATAGAAAGAGTTAATGGAATTTTCAAGTGTATTTACAGCAAAAAAAGAAAATCAGTTGAAGCTAATTCAGTACAGAAACAACGAATATAAAATCTGCCAAATCAAAATTATATCTAATTTCATTAATAACATTTACATCTCTTTTAATTAGAAAATCATATCTACAGCTGGATGATAAGCATCACTCTTTACTCGAGAACAATCAGATATGATTTAGTGGAACTCAGTACTAAAGGCATTTACTTTAAAAAATAATCTCCAACAATTGCCAGGGTAATTACGGAAACTGTTCACTGTCGCGCGTGCGCACGCGCACGCACACAAACACACACACACACACACACAATCTGATCATTTCTAGGGCCTTGCCAGAACTACCCTTTCGTTCCAAGACATCCCTTGTTCAGGGCACCACCTACTGGCTACAGCTGTTACTATAATCACTTAACCCTAAATGAATATATCTTAATGCCAATCCTGACTTTCACTTTCTCTATCACTAAACTGTCATTCACACATTTATGATTCACTAAGGATTTTTAACAAAAATAAAATCCAGTAACATCTCATTTTTGTTTCTTATGTTATTTTCTTGAAACAAATTGAAGTAGTTAAAAGAACAGAATGCTATATTACCTGGAATTTATTAATGCAAGTCATTTATAATACAAAATTTGCAAGTTTCTCCAAAATAACTATTTTTCCAATTGGTTGAGAGAAATTATAATCTATTAATACAAAATCAGCATTGGAAAACATTCAATATTATATGAAAAAATAAAGTGAAGGAACATATTGAAACAGCATTCCTGTTTAGAAATATAAGTATTACCTTAGTTTTTCTCTGCCAATGAGGGTGTAAATTCATTGCTTTCAACAATGAACATTTTGATTGAAACACAGATTATCAGGCATGCTATTAAAGAAATCATTTTGTTTGCAATGTTTCTACTGGAAGGCAAGTTCTTTGACTACAAAACTATTCTGAATTCTATTAGGGTGTAATGGTTTCGAAGAATTGTTTGAAAGAAGACTACTCTATAGACAATAAAATATTTAGAACCAATTTCCATAAACACAATGGTTTTCCTTAACAATCTTATAAACTCTAAATTTGTACTGCCAGAAGTTTCCTTATCTGGTTTCCAAATGAAGGATATTTTAATGTCTTTATGAAAAGAAAATTTGAAGGTTACAAGTAAGTCTGTAAAAATCCTTTGTTTACACACTTTTTATGATTAATTATTTTTTTAACTCTGTGCATAAGAATCCCATCCACATGCACTCATATCCATACACGCTAAGTTTCCTGATTTTTCACTTCTGATTAGAATGAAATCACCTAGCAAATATTGTTGGATAATATTTTTTTGTGTCCTTATAACTAGTTTGACACACACACACACACACACACACACACACAAACACGCTCAGATGCACACAAACACACATCCCACCTGACTTTGCAGGAGAGTCTGGTGGACGTCGCAAAGATCCAGCACGTGAATGATCTCCTCCAGTACCAGATGATGCAGCATCATCAGCACCCTCTCCTTCACCTTCACCATTAGCTTCATCTTCTGCAGGTGGTGTTGCAGGGACCAAGATCTATCACATAAGAGTGCTTTTTTTAAAAAAAATATTACAATTCACAACAATATTCTATTATGGCCACCTATTGGCATCGAACATGTACAGCAGTAATCCTCCTTTAATCTAGTCAATCATAGTCATTGCCTTTTATCCCTTCAGCCAGGGGTTCAGCACAATTAGATCCTGGAGTTCCCAGATGGACACCCATCCAGGAACTCATGATGTCTCGAATTGCTCAACCTCCATAATTTCACAGAGTATAGTTAAGCAATTTGGCTAGCGATGCCAGCAAGTTCATTTTATCCTTTATATATTATTACAGGACAACAATAAATTTCAAAAAATGATTTACATACACAACATATCAAATTTGTTCTAACTGGAACTCAAACTATTTTTACGATTTATTACTTAAATTATCCATTTCCTTTATAGAGAAAAACCAAGCCTTTTTAATGCTAATGTTTTCATGCATAGGTATGTTTTGAATTACCGGTTTTCTATTTCTCTCCTCTTATAATACTCATCTTAAAAAACATGCAAGTAATTTTCAATAATTAATTTTCAATTCACATTTCTAGAATTATTCCTTTCCTCTTTCTTCCAGAGCAATTCAACTAACTGAACATTGTTTCACAATTTTTTTCAGCCCTTGTGTACACACAGATACTTATCACACACAAATGAACCACAATGAATACTAAAAATTCATGATAAACCCAGAACAAAAATCTTCAAAAAAGTAAGATAAAATACATCTTGTTTCATATCATGCATTCTTTCTTGTTTCTACTCATATCTTATGATAATTGTGATTTAAAAAAAACATAAGTGCTTTTAAACGGTCATATACTCACTCTTAAAGTCATTGACATGATAAGTTTGGCATCAGCACCCGCTCGTGCCAAAGGAAACGGTTGATTTACAACATGCAAGTCATCCTTCTCCAGTAAACCAGTTAAATTATAAATAAGTTGACCTAACTCGCTACCAGATTTTTGATTTATAACCTGTAAATGCAATATGGAATTACGCATGTAAATTTCCTCTTGCAATCAGATATTGTTTTCATTTCAAATAATAGTTTTTCTTGCATAAACTTTCATTCAGTTTAGTGAAAGTGTTGTAACTACATGTACTATGTGAATATAAAATGATCTCAAGTTAAATAGGTCAGCATATGAAGCTTTTAAGAATTCACTGACCCACTTCAACAAGAGAACAAAAACATGCACCACAAATAAAATAAAATTATTGTATACTCACTCTAATATCAAGGGTATCTGATTCAGGATTGCCCACAAGAAAAGTAAAGCCTTGTTCAAATACTGGACAACGAGTACTCTCTTTCCAGGGTGTCTGCTGTTGTTTATGACCAAGAGACAATTGAATATAGGGATTGATCTTGCTAGATGATTGACTGCCCTGAAATAACACAATAACAGCAACATAAAATATTAGAACACATGCATACCTGCACAAACATCCCAACACAAAGAATTACTTTTCATACATACTGGAAGGTCCTTTACTGAATCAATGTAAACCATGAGAACAGCTGTACTCAATGAAGTCATCCGTAAATGTTGTGTTTCTTTAAGAGCCTGGATTGTAACACAAAAAAAAATTTCCTCTCATAAAATATTATATATAATATTGGGTCTTAAGTTTTATCAATACAATAGTAGATAAAAGAAACACAATAAGCATCAATACTTTGTAAGACAAAGAAGGAAGTATCGAATAGCTGGAAAGTCAAGAAGCAATTACAAGAATTATGAGAAGTTATTTTTATCACTGTTAACATCACATTTCTCTTGTACTTAAAATTAGTCACACTGAACTTAAAAGAAATTTAAAAACAATATTTACATGAATTTAAAAATGGTTCGTTATTACAGGAGCACAGGTGCAAACAATAATGGTATAAATGATTTGAAGCCTTTTCCACATTTTCTTCTACACCTGCATATAAAATTCAAATTATATATTTTTAATTCCTTTTTAAGTTTATTTCAGGCATTGTTTTGCCTTCTTTTTCATCAGGCTACTCAGACACACAAAGAGATTTTGTGAAAAGGGGAATTCTTGATTAATTACATTTTTGGCTTTTTTACTGTAGACATTTTATTTGAATGACTATAAAACAATGAAATTTTGTAGCTCTCTTGTTACAAGTTGGAATTTTGATCTCAGTGTATTTCCCAATGATCTCTCACAGCAATATGGGTTTGAATAGTCAATGATGTAACAGTAATTGAAAAATTTAATTATATTTTTCTCAATTGTTTGTTGTTTAATAAAAGTGAGTACAGCACTTCTTTCAGCTTTGGCAGTATAACGGTTAGCGAATCAGGCTGTAATACCTAAGGTTGTGGGTTCAAACCCAATCGAAACCGTCAATTTTTAAGGGCGAAAAAGTCTGTTGTATGCCTTCCCTTGGAGGGGAAGTAAAGTTGGCTGTTCCATGTTGTATATTTACTGCATGTAAAAGATCCTCAAGCCTAAAAGAAGCCTCTGAGCTAAATTTAAATTGCCTGTTTCATTGCCCGAGTGATGCCTTCTTTCTCTGCTAGAGACGGTGAAAGGAATGTAGTGACATTTGTATGGTCAGATGGAAGCAGGCTTGATGGCCTGAATCTCACCATGTAAAATTAGGCATAATTGAATTGAATTGAATTGCTTCCAGAATCAAATTCATTTCTACTATCTTCCAAGATTTAATTCCCATTTCCTTAAGATTAGTTCAACTACATCTAGCCTTTTTCTTTTCTTTTCATCCATAAACATTCTCTAGTTTAAATTTGCCTTGTAAGTACGTATGATGAATCTCAACTGACCTTATCAAAAAGACCCCTAATTAAAGATCAACTTTTGAAATTCCTCCAAATCAATGTGAAATTTATCTTTAATCTTGTTTCGATTTTGACAAAATCTGGTTGATTACCAAATGATCAATGACTTTCCAATTATGTGCCTTCTTCACAACGCATTTGATCATGCTTATCTATACACCCTTCACAGCTTTTCAGATTATCGTTTTAATTTGTTAATGATGTTGTTTACATTATTTATATTGTCCAAAACATAAACAATCATTCACTCTCTATCTCTCTCAATCTCTTGCTTTCTAAGGTGTCCTGGACTGTCTGGTTGCATTTCACCTATTTCTTAGTCCTTTCTTTTCTTAGCCAGTCTTCCATTGAAATTTCTCATTTGCTTTGAGTTTTCTTTCACGATTTCATTGGTTATTTAATTTTTGTGTATTTAGCTCCTTGATGCATTTATCTGGCAACGTTCAGATAGATGATAGGAGTTGAATAAAGTAAGCTGATTTTCAATTATATTTTATTCACTTTATATATTATCATCACTCTTAAAAAATAATATAAACGATACTATAGAAATGTACGAAAAAGAATCAATACCCAAAGTTATTGAATCAGCATCCATTCACATGTTAATTTTCAATTCCACCTTCCTCATCTATTCATTCACTTCCCTACAGCTTGGAAGAAGAATATCTAATGTCCAAAACAAGAGTTTTGTTATTGTTTGATTTGTAATAACATTTTCTGTTAAACAAATTATCTATCATCTATTTTACTCCAAATTTCTGCAAAAATTTGGAATCGAGAGTATATAATAGCAAGTAAATTTTGCACATTGGATCTTTTATTTTTAGAGTAAGTCATCAAACCAAATACTTACAGCTAAGAGAGCAGAGGTATCTGCTGTCAATGTAAGCCACGTGAATCGCACATGAACAGTACCATGCTTGACACCATCCAAATTCAGCCACTAGTTAGAAACAGAATTTGAGTACATCACAATGACATTAATAAAACAACTTCCTGCAAATTATCTACAAAATTTAATAATAATAATAATAATAATAATAATAATAATAATAATAATAATAACAACAACAATAATAACAACTACAAAAACAATATTTTAAAACATCTTACCAAATCAGCTTCTCCCTTCGCAGCAATTGTACTCACTTCCACAGTAGCTCTGTAATCATGGAAGTAAATTGAGTGAAAAAATGAATATGAAATATTTGTAATTAATTTCCTGAACAGCCACCATTATGCAACACAAGCACAAAAATGCATCACCAAATCAAGCAAATGCTACAGCAAACATACTCATTACAACCACTGAGATCAGGTAGATACATGATACAAGAAAGCCAAAGATTGTGACATTTTGCTATTACATGCTATTAAACATAAATTTGTAATTATAAGAAAGTTAAAGGAACACGAACCCACGCCAAATGCTGAAATTTTCAAATACCTTAGCATTGTTTTGTGTTAGTAATCTTTACAAATGCAGTCTCCAATAATGCAATATTCCCCACACCTCAAGCAAGTTTTTTCTATTTCAGCATATCCCAAGATGAGTATTTCATCTAGTGAATACATGAAGTGCTGATGACTAAATATAGTATATACGAGAGCAAATGCAAGAAAATATTTGGTAAGGAAGCTTCAGAAATCCAAATCAAAAGTTTTTTAATGCAAATACTAACAAGCAACTAATGATGTTTAAATTGAAAAATATAAAATACCTTGTATTCCTAAAATAAAAAATTTAAAAAAATATAAAAAGATGGCTAACAATTAATTCATAGAGATTCCTCTAGAAGAAAACAAGAAAGAATAATTCTATGGTGTATTGTTAACTGTTATAGTAAGCCATACAAGCATAACAAAATTGCACATAATGAACATAATTAAATATACATGAAATTTCAGTTAATAAAGCCAACATTCCCTAACAAATACATTTTCGATGCTGGTTCAAGATCTGCTATGATTTGATACAATTACTTTAAAGAATATGTTCCAAACCTTTCTTGATTTAACTTTATTGAGTGCTGATCTTTTGTTAACTTGGTATTTTCCTTCAGAGAGTTATAGGAGAGATTTTAATCCCCATTGCAGTTATCATGAAATTCCAATATCCTATTATGGCAAATATTCAGTGTCCAAATATTTTATATTCTTTAGAAGACTGGCCATTCAACCACCACAGAAAGCTTATTGTCTTATTCATTTTTCAACACTGATTTTTTTGTATTTTAGTAGACAAGCCACCTATATCACAATGAATGCATACAGTGAAAGGGCTAACAAATCCAATGTTAAAAATATAAAGACGAAAATGTCTTAAAAACAAAATATTATTTGGCTTTTCTTCTCAAAAATTGTCATAGTAATTTTCAATAGTAAACAAAGATTGCCTAACTAACCTTCTTTTATAAGATTAATTTATCATTTTCACCACAAATGAGCATTAAATAAACAGTGTTAATTATGGAGGACTACTATGACTGACTGATAAACAACTCACAAAACATACAAATAATTTAGTACAACATATCGTTAGTTGAAAGTCTATCTAGTAATGGAAATAAAGGGATCCTTCAAACAATCTAGAAATTAAATATGATGCTCTTATGAGTGAAAAATTGTAATGTTCAATTTTGAAGAAATTGAATAGATAATAGTCATCATTTTCCACACCTAAAGTTAACTACTCTGTACTAAATAAAATCTATACAGTCAGTTTTCCATTGTTTCTTCACAGACCATGTCCACACCATTTTCATACCTCTTCTTATTTCAAGAAAGCAATAATAAAATTAATTTATTCATAAAACTTGTAGGCATCTGTAGTAATCAAATGACACTGCACAATTAAAAACCCTTTACATAGGTGCATATTTAAATAAAGGTTTGAAAGAAGCACTTGCAAAAAGATTTACATTAAATTACGATGCTTCTGAAATTATTATGCAGCAAAGTGGCTTCGAGCTACTATGTTAGAATAATATTCTAATATCTGCACAGTACCAAATGATCCACATGTTTTAATACATTTATCGTGTCCTTATATCTGGATCACTTTTACTGAAAATAAAATCACATGCGTCTGCTAAATTTGAATGCTCATTAATTCAAATCTTCATAAATTCTTCACTGTCTCTCCAAGGTCAAGTTATAGCAATCTAGCAACATTATTATTTATTTCTCACCCATACCATGCCAATAAGGTTGCTCAAAACTGTCAACTCGCATGTGAAAAGCACAATACAAGAAGTACTTTATTTGCAGATATGAGCAAGTGTTACATCTTACCTTCAACATTTTTGCAGTAACACCAGAGATCTATGAGTATATATGAGAAAATGCCATGAAATAAATACATGTTCCAATATAATTCATGTCCAAGCCAATGTATACTGACATAAAGCGATTCAAAATTCAAACTTTGCCTTTCCATAAGAAGCAAAATCGTATGGTAATGCAGCTGAGTACATAATTCATCACAATATTCTTTATAAAAGCATGTTCACTGATATGCTGGAAAAATATACTAATAAACAGAAACAAAAAACACACAAAAATAATAATCTAGCTGAACAATATTCAAGAATTTTCAACATGGAGAATTCATTGCGTTCCTTGAACTCTGCACTTTGGAGAATTCATAAGGAAATTCATACTTCAGAGCTGCAAAGCTTTTTGCATAAAAAAAAAACATTCCACATTAACAAAGCCATTTATCTGAGCAAAAAATAAACTATCATCATATAAGCAAAGCACAAACACCACAATTTGATCAAATGAGTGAATTAAACTCTGTATCATAAAAAAAATTGTAGAGCTCCATAATACTAAATATTATAGCCACACTGGACATGTGAAAGAAATTTTGCAAAGAAGTTGAAATAATATCAAGAATATTGAGAAAATGGCATATTTATGACATGGGGAAGCCACCTTTGTTCACAGTTATAGAATGTTGGCAATTTTCATTTATGCAATAAACATATGCATTAAGCCCATAAATGTTAATATGTAAAAGGTAAAATGACAGAAGCAAGAGAAATACAGCAATGACACTAACTATTTCACTAAAAACTTTGGAAATATGCCTCACAATAAACAATGAAGACTATGAAAAAATAGAAGATTAAATGAAGCAACATTTGATTGATATGAATACAAAGAGGAAACATTTTTAAAAATGATGAAAGGGTTAGTAGAACAAAAGAATGAAGAACAAGGAAATGAATAAACTAATGAAAAATATGTTTCATAAAATCTATCATATTAAGATAAAAACACTGAAAAATTGACTTGGCCACAAATGAAGTGCACACACAAATAAAGAGTCATGAAGATCTACAATCAAAAGTTAAAGACGGAGAAGTGTGGAAAAGGGAGAAAAAATGTAATGGACAAAATGAAAACGCAGTAAAAGCAATATGAAACAGCAGTAATAAACAAAAGCAGTCATACTTGAGGTAGTTATGTACACCCACACAGACACACCCAGGCTGAGAGAGGAAAGAGAGAGAGAGAGAGAGAGAGAGGAAAGAGAGAGAGAGAGAGAGAGAGAGAGAGAGAGGAAAGAGAGAGAGAAGAGAGAGGAAAGAGAGAGAGAAGAGAGAGGAAAGAGAGAGAGAAGAGAGAGGAAAGAGAGAGAGAAGAGAGAGGAAAGAGAGAGAGAAGAGAGAGGAAAGAGAGAGAGAAGAGAGAGGAAAGAGAGAGAGAAGAGAGAGGAAAGAGAGAGAGAAGAGAGAGAGAAGAGAGAGGAAAGAGAGAGAGAAGAGAGAGGAAAGAGAGAGAGAAGAGAGAGGAAAGAGAGAGAGAAGAGAGAGGAAAGAGAGAGAGAAGAGAGAGAGAGAGAAGAGAGAGAGAGAAGAGAGAGAGAAAAGAGAGAGGAAAGAGAGAAAGAGAGAGAGAGAGAGAGAGAGAGAGAGAGAGAGAGAGAGAGAGAGAGAAAGAGACAGAAGGACATAGAGGCAGACAAAGACGACTGTGAGAGGCAGACAAAGACTAGACAGATGAACACAAGGACGGTGACAAAGATATAGACGAACAAATCATACATCACAAAGAAAAAGAAATACAGATAGACTTGCAACAAATCTGCCACAAGAAGTTTCAACAAGCAATAAAGACAAAGCAACTGGTTAGAAAAGTATTCAAAAAAGCATTGAGTTGCTCGAAGAATCCCAGATTACAAGAAACAGATGGTAAAAAATATAGGGTATGAAGGATATGTAGGATATGTAAATGTTTTGCAGAAATTGTATGATATTGTAACAATCAACAAACAGTAAGTGAATTAGGTTGATTTTATAGGAAATACAGAAGAAACATGAGTGATATAACTAAAAAATATTTCTTGTTTTGCATCATGCACTTCATGCTCAAAGTTAAGGTTTAGTTGGTTTTTTTTTTACAGAAAAGGACAGATTTTTCTTAAGAGGATGGTAAAAATTATGTACACAATGTGCTGTCACTTCTGTTTTACTCAACATTGATTTTAGTTAACAACCATAAAAATTACTCGTTATTAGATTAAAATGGTTTCATGTCTCATAATAGAATCTTCCCAGACTGAATCTTTCCACCTTGTTATGAAAAAAACTGAAAAATAGACACCCATCCTTCAAAATCCATTCCCTGATGAACTACTCAATATCATGCAATACTGATACACTCGTGTTCAATATTCTACAATTAGAATGTGATCTAAAATAACCCCAGATCCCTGAATTCTACAGTCATGCAGTCTCCTATGTCAACAAAATATTTTACATCTTAACCACCACATTACCCATTAAATTCACTAATTTATTTCATCAAAATACCCTGACTTGTTCACAATTTTGATACAGAGAAAAAATTCAAATTCTTCTCCATAATTGCAGCAGATCCACCAACTTCATTCTTTCTACAATTGTGATGTCAAATAAGGGAACATATAATTCTGTAAGGCCAAGAAACATGCAGTAATATTAACCAGTGGTTGACATCCCATTACATCAACATTAACCAGTATTTTACCTCCGAATCAATTCTATAAAAAAACAACAGACATTTACTAAATAAATTCATTGAACTATTAACCTGCTTTGTCCCCAATGCCCATATAAAAAATTTCAAATTCTGTTCCACAAATGCAATGGTGCTTTAATTTTTTCTAACTAAAAATCCATCCTTTCAAAGTCTGTATTCTTCTAACACCTAGTGTGCCTCAGGATACAAGCATGCACTTCTGAATGCTCATTTCTCATTATACACATTTGAAGCAACAAGAATGTTACATAGATAAATAGTAGTTAACATCTGAAGTTCTTGAAGATATGCACCTCATCATAAAACTTCATAAAAACTTATTACTTGTTTATATAAAAGTTTTTATAATATGACATTGAACTATTAAAGACATGCACAGAAATTTTGAAATTTTAGCAAGAGTAGATGTGCATTTGTGGTACAAAATGCCAGCTAAAGAGTGCTTGTGAGAAAGGGTGTGTACCTTCCAAGAAAGTCGTCCTGGTTCTTGTCTTTGTCATAGAGTCGAAACCTCACAGGCTCAGCCCGTTTTTCCTCGATAGCGGCCTGAGCACAAGGTCAGGCATAGACAAACAAGAGGTACACACATTAAATAAAGCTTGCCAGGATAGGACATATGAAAAAATTAGGTGCACACAGAAGGTGTTCTTACACTACCAAATACTAGTTTTTACTCCTTGTAAACACTGATAACTGGGACTAACTTGATTGATAAATATGATTCACTTTTAAGCCCATCGTACTTCAGTGAATTTTTAGAAATCATATAAAACCTGAAGGAAAAATGCTATGATAATTATTTATTCACAATGAATATTTGATTATCTTTCACAATTTCAATAAAGACCTTGCCAGCAAAGAACAAATTGTAGAAAATGCACTGCTATAACAGTTTTTCAAAATGCACTGAAGTATTTGTCTAGGAATAATCTAATTAATTATATTCTTGAATAACATGATCCATCATAATTAAATAATATTTATTGCTCCAAACAGATTTTTTGGTTAATGAACAAGTGGCATTAGTCAATTTCTTTGAAAAGACTAAGAAAATATATTACCATAAATCTAATGGTCCCTCGTTAAGATTGTTTCATTAGATATAATGTTTAATATTTAAAATAAAATTAAAACATTTAATGAAGTTTGAGAAATCATTGAAAAACTTCAGCTTGTCACTGAAGCAGGGCAATAAACTATACTTCTTTCTATTCTTCTTATTTACTTCTATTATTCTTTCAATTCCGGAAAATATTGTTTACCATGATTAAGTTACTCAAGAAATTAATAATAAAGTTTCCAAGTAAATAAAATAGTTTGAAAGATGGTGAATCTTGATATAATGATTGTTTATCTATTGATAAATCAAGTATAGTTAAGGTTTTAGAAACAATTAAACGCTGTATATCCCGAAAACATTTTAATCAGTCTTTAATTAACATTTTTTTATGGACAATGTTTTTAATTTGTAACGTTTTGCTGACAAGCTATATACATTTCTTTAGGCGTTCAATTAACAAACTTCTTCGGTAAAAGAAATGATAAGAATATCTGAAGTCACAATGACAATTTTCTGTAATCTTATTAATAGATGTAAAAAAACAAAAACACACACACAAACAAACAAACAAGTCAACAAGAACAAAGCAAACAAGTTAACAGAGCCACTTACCATTATAGAGAATCCATCAAATTATTTTGATTTTTTTTTTAAATTAAAAACACAAACAACAACCATGATCGCTGGTTTATAGTTCATTTAAACATTTCATTTGATGGATTCTCAGTAAGGGGTCTCCTAACTTCTGTGCTTTGTTCTTGCAGACTTGAATGTTTTTATTTCTTTTCTTAATATTTCTATTCAAAAGTTTATAAAAATAATGATTTGCCTATTTTAATGTCATTCTCATAATAGTTTATTTTAGTAATGAAGTTGAACACCTGAAGAAGTGTAGATATGTAACTTATATATACTTATTAATCAGAAATCATGTTCATCCAAAATAATGTTAATTCAAGATTGAAATAAGGTTTTCTGAATACACAGTGTTTGATGACTCAAAGGGTACTTCATTTAAACATAATAATATAGTTTCTAAATCAGTCGTTTCTTGTGCGTTTGAGTTAGTTCTCCTCAAAAGATGTAAAATATGCTAAAAATAACCTCTCACAAGTAAATCATTAAACAAGTACTATACAGAATTAATTAAAATAATTTAGCTATTCTATCATCCATTTGAAAAAACACACATCAAAAACATTTAATTGTTTAAATTGACAATCTATTACATCCTGACCAGAGGTTTATTTCTTCGTAAGTAATACTTGACAAAACACTAATTATTTACATCAGTATTTCACTTGTAGAGGTCCTAAAAGAAAAGAAAGCACTGGTAATAAAGAAATAACACAGAATGTGTAATAAGCTTTGAGAAGCAGCAAGGAATATTTATAAGAAATATGCAACACTGTAAGAGCAACACACCTTATTCACCAAGATAAAAATACATTTAAGGCCCAGGAGGCAACGTTTATACAAAAATCGTTTGCTGTACAATAATTTGCAATGCACTCCAACAGCGTGGAAGCAACAATTCCAAGTGACAAACAAGTGATCAATAAAAACAAAAAACAAACAGAAAAGAGGTGAAAGTAGAGTAGTGATAGTTCCAAGCTCTGACTTTATAATACAAAACCTTATCTATCATCCTCTCCTCTGAAAATAAAATGTGAACAATAGAATGTGATAATGAGAGTACTAAAGTAATAAACCATATTAAAGCAGGAAAATTTGCCATGAAACGAATTAAAATATTTCCAAAGAGGTGAATAGAAATCAATATTCCAGGTTACTAGTCAAAATCTACAAACACTGAAAGTACTACATGAATATATTATAAGTTTGACAACCATTATGTTTCCATATTCAACAATCAGCAATTAAAAAACATCTCTTTTACTTCTATATTTAGCAGATGTTTGGTTTGTACTCGATACACACAATTCACACATACACACAATTCACACATACACACATTCATGACCAGAAAGATTAAAAGAAAAGTAAACTTGTCAGGCATGTTAATAAACATACAAACAAACAAATAAATCAAGCCACAAATTCAGACACACACCCACAAAAGCATTATTAACAGATAATGCTATAAATAAACACTACCAAAATTCACAACAAAGAGCAGCCTCATTGACTACTGAAGTAAAATGGCCAGTTAAGAAAACTGAACCGTAACTAATTTAAACACTGTCATAGCTACAAAACCTAATTAGCACACACACCAACTTTTAACCACACTAGAAATGGGGCACTAGATTGGCCCTGACCTGCCCAGGAAATCGTCGTTCTGGACTCCGGGAAAGCCTGGATCCCAGTCCCACAGTTCCAATGTGACCTCCTGCAACTCCGGTGATGCTATGCCAGCCTGACGAATCAAACAAGAGAATACACTAAGTTTATCTAACTTCGCAACAAATACTTGCATGTAATGTACCCCAAAACGAACAACTGCGCTAACTCCACTAATACGGTTGTATGAAATACGCAAGTTAAACAATCTTGTATAAAACAGGAAAATACACTAGTATCCTGCTTTAACAATTTCTAAAAGCAGAGGAATAACATTATGCGTTTTCCATGAATGTCCTTATATGAGAATTTTTAAAAGAATAGAATCCTTTTTGAAAAGGGCATTTAAAATCTTTTCAATAATCTTTTTTTAAATATCTTGAATATCCCAAAATTACCAATTTCCCTCCTTCCCAAACATATCAGAATCAATAGCCTATAATTTTCTCATATTCAATTTTAAGCTTTTGAAACAACTACGTTAAGTGCACAGCAATGAGAAGTAATTGTTTTCTTAAACCAAGGTTATAAAACCAAAGCAATACAAGTATAATCAACAAATCACAGACAAAAATAAAACAAAACTGTAAAAAATAATCTAAATAAATAAATAAATAAAAAATAAAATACAAAATTAAGCAATAATTATGGTAAAATATTTTTATCTTAACACACACTTTCTTTCTCTGTTTGTCACATCTCAGGATATAATGTTCAGATGACAGCAGAAATTCATATGCTTGGAACTTACAAACATAATGAATAAAGATGAATGAACCCATGAAGATAAAACAGTAAGTAACAAAATATTTCTAAAACACCATCAATGGGGGCTGAAAACAAGGGTCGATCTCCCTAAATTCCTCCTTGTACTGCATATCATGCTACAACATATTACAGAATACTTCCAAACAAAATAAATAAAATAATATAATATCTAAATATTTAGTTTTTTCCTTTTAAATCAGCATCTAAATCTTACTTATGTGCGTAAGTAATAAATGGCTACACAAGAAGTCAGCTATCTTGTTGTGAAACCCAATGGTGCTAAATAAAAAGATAACAAAACTGTTCACATAGTAAAAGTTTGTCTAAGGAGGACCTACATTTTTTCAGCAAAAACAACTGAGACATTTTCAATTTCTAGAACATGTTAGATCCACTGTGAAGAGGTATTGCAGTTTGGCTTCACCATTCCTTGATTTTTATTTAATTTTGGGCTTTTTTCCTGCACCAGTTAAAAGAGGGATATTTCTTTATTGGAAAAAAGCCCAATTAAATAAAAATCAAGGAATGGCGAAGCCCAACTGCAATACCTATATATTATATATATAAATAAAGAAGTACTTTTCTCTCCTATGGAGCAACACAGGTACAGCTCCAGGAGCTATCTTTTTCTTTTTTCTTTCTGTCTTTTCTCTTTTCCTTTTGTTCCAGAAAAAAATAACGAAGTGTTATCATTACCCAAAGCAGACAAAAAGTTGTATCAACAGACTAGGATTAAAGGCAACTAAGTTGAAAGATGAAATTCATGAGCTTGAAAATATATAAGTTTCTGCGACTTACTTTACCACACTAACTGCAAGGCTTACTTGAGAAGCAGATGACACAAACATTAATGATAATGATTTCTGAAGCGAATCAACGAACAATACAATAATAATGTGTTTCTACATGCATGTGTCAAGCACTTTTTAAAAAATGCAACAAAATTTCATGATCATTTTTGAACCTTTTCTCTGTTTCTTTTCTATCAACTTATAGCATATTTTGTCTTGTAACCATACTGTTTTTTGTGTTTGCAAAGAACCTTTGAACCAGGATTTTGTTGGTATGTCTAACCACAAAATTCCAGTGTTAGATGGAGAAAAACAACAACAAACAAAACACTTGAAAGTTCCATTCTTCTTTTAGATAAAAACAAAACAAATAAATAAATGAGCAAAATATCTGTTATAGAAGAATGGTATTATTCACATTCTGCATGAATTTCATCAGTTTTAAAAAACATTATGTATGTTAAGGTGGTTTTTGTCTGAGTCTTTGTCTTAAAAAAAAAATTTAAACTGAGGCTAGTTGATTCTTACATCTACGTCTTTAATTGTCTAGATGTAGTTTAACACTTTTCTAGGGCTTCAATGCAGCCAGATCCCCACAAACTGCTTTATACAATTTCATACAATCTAGATATATCTTTTCTAAATATGTTATCCAACTTGTAAATGTTACAAATTGTATATCCCAAGGATTGGTTTAATTTGATACACCTTGTGGAACTGTCTTTATTGCAAGCTCAGACAAATGTCAGGACTGTGTGTTCTCTTGCACACTGTGTACTGCCATTGTTGCTAAAATATCTATGATCATTTTGAACTAGATTGTAACAAGTCAACTTCATCCAAAATCTGAAATTTTACAATAAAATGACCAATTGGCTCATAAAAGAATACATAAATTTGAAAGATTACACAATATTTTATAAAATTACAATATTCTATCTGGAGAGAGAGAGAGAGAGAAATATCAAGGTTTCAAGGAAATAAATGAATTTGAAACCATAAATCTTTGGCAACATATTTAAAACTATATTTAGGTACTAATGAATTTTCTTTAAGCATCCTTTATAATAAAAATATTTTAATTATATTTTGTTTTTCCATACCATTCATCACAAGTTTCTTCACGGAATAGGAAACTACTTTAGGCTCTTGTGTTGAAGCATTTGCTTGTTGAGAGGCAAACATGTTCATGCGATGCAGTAGAGTCTCTATAATGTGAGTCTCGATTGCTTGAGTTTCCCATAAATCCAAGTTAAATCCAACTTACCAAAACATTAATTTAAATTAATAAAGAAAAATAAATAAATTTATTCCCGAAAAAATGATCAAGAGATGAAAAATTTACTACATCTGTTTTTTATTGTTGTTTCACCGGTTCGAAGCATTGTTTTGGACTGGTTCGAAGCATTGTTGTTGTTTTTGTTGTTGTTGTTGTTGTTGTTGTTGTTGTTAGGCCCAATCGGTCAAACAACAATTGGTTTCTTAGTGCAGATTGCAGTTCTTTTAGTTTGGTATTAGCAAGAGAAATATAAGTCACCTTTGAAAGATTTTTTAATTTAGTTTATAGAATCGTTGTTTATCCATGATGGATTCTACAAAAAGGAAAAGGAAATTAATCATTTTTGATAACTCGAGTTTTCATTCATTTGATCTAGGCCCGGTCCCGTGAAACAAAAATAAAATTAATCTGATTGAATGTACCAAAATCTGCTTCACTATACAACACTTCTTTCAAAAAGACCCTTTTTCTCCAAATAAAGTTGTGCTAGAGACATTCCTTAATAAATGCCTACAGACCGGTAATTGCACTTCTGTGTTTAAAATTCAAGCCTTCAAAATTGAGACTCCTGAAATTATGCCCGAATTTTCTTGAATTGAACACTCACCTTCATATATTGTCAGATTTGTCGCAAGTTACATTTCCACAGTTTACATTCCACGGAAGTAGAAAAATGTTCACAATACACAAATATCTAATAATAAAGATAAAGAAGAATGAAATGTTACAGGGCAATGAAGAAACATTGAAGTAACAACATTTAAATAAGCAATTACAAAAGACAAGATGTCAATCCAAAGGGCAGAAGCTTCTTCACAATCCTGATAGTTCCAATGTAATGATAAAAACTGAAATGTACTCTTCTAAAATGAGAAATAAAAAACAAAAAAATTAAAGCAACATGTACTTTCCACATTACTACACTAAACAATAGGCACAATTGCACATCAAACATTTATTAATAACCTCTAGATCTCAGCAGTTTTGTTGGCCACACACTTCATAAGACAATATCTTAAAACTTGAAAACACCTTCTTAGATGTACTATATCTATCACTTTGAGCAACCTTAAAGAGCATTAATATTAAGTTTATAAAATTAGTAAACTGGATATATACATCAGGCATATCTATAAAGGAAAAAAATATATATGAAATAAATGGAGAGCATATAATCTACATGCAAAAACAGAAACCCAGCACCAACATGCATTCAGTGTACTCACATAACCACAAGTGCATGTGCACCCTGCTTTATAAGTGCATTATTGATTTTTTTAAATATTACATACTAACTATATTAATTTTCTGAATTTCACATGTTATATTATGTTTTTAAATTCTTACTAATTAACTTCCAATAACATAACTATTACAACTACTACAATTTTTAAAATCATTATCCCACCAAAGGTGGACTTATCTTCATAAAACAGAGGAATGAACTGTAATTTCTATGCAGAATAGTCTTCACTCACCTGTAATTTTAAAAGTTATGTTACTAGAAGAATTTAGGAATACTTTTTATGTATAATAATAATAACATTGAATTTTCTATGTTAATACAATTCCAGCACTTGATAAAGCAAGTTAATGTAAGCCTATGTTACTAAATGCAATTATGAATTTACGTGTTTATAAATTAATTGCACTTCATATTGTAAATACTATCATAATCTGGAGGTTCAAGGGCAGCACTTAAGTATTGAGAGCAAATTTATCTTTGTGTATATTTCTCAATTTGATTTTTTTAAATGTCAAGAATTTCTTTCTAATAGCTGTGTTAAGAAAGATGGCTATCAGTGCACAATAAGAGAAACAGATGTAAATTGGCTCTCATTATGAAACATTTCCTATTATCTTATTACTATTTAAATTTTACTGAAACTATACAATTTCTCCTCAATGGGTAAAGAAACAATTATTTCATATAAAATTAATACTTATAGTTGTTATAGAACTTCTATTTATTTTTTTTTTTTTTTTTCACTGACATTTGATCCATGAAATTCTTTGACAGGGAATGGTTTCTTCTCAAGGAATGAAAATGATGAAGATAATGCACTAAAAAGCATACGATGCACATTCGTTTTTACATTGATGAAGATATTGCTGAAGAACAGAAACATTGAAACCGCAACAAAAATTCCACATGTCAGTAATTCCAGAACAAGAGAACTAGTGAACTTTGTTACTATTCTCATAATCAAATATGAAAATATTTGAAAAGTAATTTCTTCAAGTTTTCTTTGGAACATTTAAGGTTGAAGTAATCAAATTTTAAAATACAAGTCCTAGAAATTGGCTTATAATGAATATTAATTAAATATATTTGTTTTGCTAATAAAGATATAAACACATTCTTTTTCAAAAATTATGATTATTTTATTCTTGTTTCTATATAAAGCAACATACCAATTCTTTTGATACAACTAACATGTTATCACAACACTTTTGATATTTGCTTTTAGTTTTCACTTACTACAATTTGAAATAATGATAAGTGAAATGCACATCTGCTTGTACATGAACGTATTTTATTTATAGAGCCTACAAAATCCCTTTAAGGGCAAAGGGCTCCTGCTTCAGCAGGGTTGTGATGAATGTATTAGTGTGAATGTAACTGTGCGTGGTAGTCGTATATGCCCTTTAATGAATGAATGATTATGAGTAGAGACCGGATAAATATGTAGGAAGAAACGTCAAAGTGTCAACATACATAGGTAATAAAAACAGAAAGAATACGTAATAAATATGTAAATTCAGATATAAAATGTAATATCAAAATACTCTAATTAATGAAACACATTTATGTAATGCAAAATTTCATTGATGAAAATATTCCTAAACAGATTTTAGAAATAATACGAACATTTTAAAAAGCATTTGGAGCGCACAAGGCAATACACACTGCACCATACAAGTTTCCTGTCAGTAGTAAAAGCTTTATCTATTGTTTACCAGAAGTGTAGTTTAGGAGCCAGACTAGACGCAATAGAAGCCATCATTCAAACTAGCAGTATCTATGACCAGCAAACAATCACTGCAGCATGCAGCTTTCTGTGTTACACTCAGTGAACCCCAAAGTTCTTTTGGAAATTAAGATTAAAAGTCACAAAATACGGCGTCAGAGATACTTTTCACACCTAAAGGTGAAAATGGTCTCAGTCGCTGATGCACACTTTCCCCATTGAGATAAATGTGAGTAAAAAACAACCGTGTCTCAAGCATAGCATACCTCAAGTAGACAGCATGTAAAAAAAACGCTGATTTCCCGCCAAAAAAAGTAATAAAATTGAAGGAACATGATAGAATAAAAATATAAATTGTGAAAATAACAAAACATGTAAAATATGTAATATAGTACTAAATATGTAAATATATGTAACTAAAAATGTAATTGTGTTAGAACATTGATGATTTGCCACAATTACAATTTTCAATTTGGTAAGTAGAAAGACAAAAAATATGTTATTACATAAAAACCCGCACGCGTGTCGCGCGTGCGTGGAGATGCGCATGCTAGTGGGGAAGCGCGTGAGCGTGCATGTACACGTGGGGGTGCGCGTGAGCGTGGGGTGCGCGTGAGCGTAGGGATGCGCGTAAGTGGGGATGCGCCTGAGCGTGTATGTGCGCGTGAGCGTAGGGATGCGCGTGAGCGTAGGGATGCGCGTGAGCGTAGGGATGCGCGTGAGCGTAGGGATGCGCGTTAGCGTAGGGATGCGCTTAAGCGTGTATGTGTGTGTGAGGATGCGCGTGAGCATGTATGTGCGGGTGAGGATGCGCGTGAGCGTGTATGTGCGGGTGAGGATGCGCGTGAGCGTGTATGTGCGGGTGAGGATGCGCGTGAGCGTGTATGTGCGGGTGAGGATGCGCGTGAGCGTGTATGTGCGGGTGAGGATGCGCGTGAGCGTGTATGTGCGGGTGAGGATGCGCGTGAGCGTGTATGTGGGTGTCTGTGTGGCTTCTCTTCATCAGCAAGGCTCCCTACTCGTGTTCAAGATACACATTATTTTTTTCTGTATGTCCTATGTCATGTATTGATTGTGTTTTTGAATTTTGAATTTAAAAAAAAATTCATAAAAGATATAGTTATTCGTTGGCTTGGTAGTAGGCATAAAGTATTCAAAACGACCATGTGGGCATAAAGAATGCAAAATATCCAGAAGGGGTTTAATGTACGAAGTAACATGTTTTATTTCAGATTCTTAAACACTTAGTAATGAACTAGTAAACTTTAAAAACTTTAGATTTTCATTTTGGTTTAGAAACTGTTCATCATTTTCTTGTTAAAACTTTTAATGATTTAATTATATTATTTTTATTAATTGTTTAACTAAAAATGTGCCATCTCTACAAAAGTTGCAGCTGCTCAGGAGTAGGTAAGAAACCAACCAATCCTCCAACGCATAAGAAGTCTCTCTTGAATTAAAATAATAATAATAATAATAATAATAATAATAATAATAACAACAATAATAATTATTATTAAATAAATAAAAATTGTTCTATACATCCCAAATACATCTGTAAAATAATATCTACGTTCTCTGTTCAATTTTACCGAAATACTTGGGCATAATTTGGAAAAGTTAGAAAGTAACTGTTTCTTTTCTCTCTGACTCAACAAAAGGGAAATATTATCCAATCCTTTAGAAGTACACACCCAAAAATGTATGGTTCACAGTCTTGAAAAACTTCTTGAAATAGCCCGAAGTAACCAGTAACACAAAATTATCTAAACCATTATATTTGGCGATATGGTTCCAGCAGTTTTTTAATAAAAGAATAATATTTGGGTTTTGATCTCATACCATAAGTTTTATAAGTTTTAGTAGTGGTTTGATGCCTTAATTTAGAATAAATTAAAAAGATCACTAGACAGAAAAAAATTAAATGTCATTTCACAAATTTACTATTGTTCACAGTAACAAAGACACTAAGTTTAGTTCTTTGTTCTTTTTGGTAGGCGAAAATTTCCCATTAATATGCAAAACAAATAATAAAATACACATAACATGCCATTTCCCCCCGTTACGCAAGAAGGAAAATGCTGATGCACATACGTTTGAGAATTTCCAATTTTTTATTTCAGGCAAAATTATTCTTTTTGTGATAACTGGTACGGTACATGTAATATACTCATTTTTCTGAATACACACTAGATACATGTCAGAAAGTACCGCCTAATAAGAAACAAATGACCATTACCAAAGTAACTTACATATTATTTATTCTGTAAGGACAGTAACAAAGTCATTAATTAATTGCACACAAAATATACCTAAAAACACCAATGAGATTTGTGCATCAGTTTTATTTATACCCTTCTGAGTATTATTTTTGTGTTAAACTATCTGATGATTGTCATAAGAATAATAATGATAGATAATTATCATAATGATAATATTTTACAATATTGTGGCATTATAAGTGAAAACAATATCGGCCACAGATATAACTGTACACTAAATTCTGATGGATTTAATCAAATTTATGAAATATTATTTAACATTAGGGGGTTTATTTGATTTGTACTGAACTAACAATCTGTTCTAACTGAAGAAATACTGAGAGTTATTCAACAATTAAATATTCTAAAGAGCCAGATATCACCAAAAGAATACATTATCACATTCTTTGTATGCGCATTTTAACAGATGCATATTCATACAAGACTGCCACATGGCCCTCCAGAAATAGAATAAAGTTCCAACCACCACCATCACCTCCTCACCTTCCTAAACTCTCATCCTTCTTGGAGAGGTCGTCAGCATCATACAGCTGCAGTTGAATCTCTTGCTGGTGGGCCACACACACGATACTCTGGAAAAATCCAGTGGGTGTCAAGGGATAGGGGTTGGGTTGGTTATTTCAGACAAAAACTTATAACACATGGAGTATTTAATTGGTAGAGGAGAATGTGATTATTTTAGAGGGCTAAATAAAGAAAAGCATTTCAACATAATCAGTGCTGTTAACTGCAAAGTATCTACATACAGGAAGGTTTGAAGGTCATACCATAAAATAAAAGTAAGGATGGAAAAAAAAGAAAAAATGTCTTGTAGACAATTTCTCAGCAGCATGATGATCATAAAGCTATTTCACTGTAATATTAAGTTGGTAAATGGAGCTTAAAAGAAATTTTCGCCTTTCCAACAAAACTACTACAGATTTCCTAAGAATAAGAAAAAAATCTGTTTACTGTCATTGTGACAAGGAAACAGGGAAATCAAAAATGATACAGCAGCATCCCACAGTCACTCCCCAACAATTGGAACTAGAAAAAATAGAACCATCAGTTGAATACTGAACATATACTAAATGCAATGAATAATTAAATGCTATTTCCTTTTATTTTTTTAATAAAATTGTAGAATCCTACATGGGTGATAAAACTTAGGTTTTTCACTGGATAAAAATTTCTTAAGAAACAAATCCATAAAAATACATTGCATAAAATTATACATATAATCAATGGCATAGGGGCGGGGGTTCATGAGACACTCCCCCCCCCCCCAAGAGTCAATGACAAATTCACAATTACAGTTTTTATTAATTAAAAAAGATAATATTTTAAATACTACAGCGAATTAACAAATAAAAATTACTTTTAAATGCAAAATTCTTTGCAAGAAACCATCATGTGTCGGCTAGACATTACATCTTCAGCTCCCCCCCCCCCCCTCCTGAATAATCCTGGCCAGGCCACTACAAATAATAGATTCTCGAAATTTATCCATGCTACCTCTTTAAGCAAATCTAAATTTATTCATAAGGTGAGGTAGAGTACAAATGAACTACATGTTCTATACAGCAGAAATCATTGCAGAAGTCATCACATTCCACCCTTTTAAACCACAGTGAAAGCATGCCAAACATGTGAAAGACCTAACATCACCAGACCAACAGTTTACAGAAAACACTGTCAGAACAGGAGAGGTAACATGCAGTGCACAGATAATTGGGTTCAATTGTTGAAATTATCTCAAACTTTTCTCTAAAGTCACAAAAATTGTATAATAAAATTAAATATTAATTTTGAGATTTCTCGAGGTTTAAATAATTCATATTACTTGATTCATACTACCTAAAGTTGGATTTCAGAATACAGTATTTGCAAATATTCTACTATGAGGACAATTGTCTTCTATGAAGAATGAAGATTTATTGAAATCATGAATATATTTCCAAGATCTTTCTATAAATTCTTCGATAATGTCACAAACCCAATACTATGTAAATAGTATTTTCCTTGAGATAGATGTCATAACAAAATCTAATTTACTACACTTTTAACAACAAAACTTTATTCATAAGTGGTTTTCTTTAAAACAAAACTTTTCATATTTTCTACAATATTTTGACTAGTTCGCAGAATAAAGATATCATTTCTCATTACAAAACACACATTTCATGACAGCAAACATTATTTTGTCAGACCGATATTGAATATCATGGTTGTTAATAATTAATCCCTTGTGATTTGAATAACATTTGGAAAAATAATGGAGTAAGCAGAAAGGGTTCAAATCAAAAGAATATATATCTTACTTCCTTTTCACCAAAACATGGCCCTTGATCTTCCAATAGTAGTATATGTTTGCTACAGTGAACTGGTCCTTATATGCATTTATATAGGTACTTCAATTTATAGGAAAAACATATTAATATCCTCAAACCTCTGAACTGCCATAATTTGGGCCAAATAAGAAACACCAATATCAAGATAACTAGATCAGTAACTTTTAAATGCAGAAATAATGTAGTAGCTCACGACTTAATTCACCCCTAGAAAAACTTCATTGAAGATGGATCAAAACTAACACCATTTTGTAGAGCATATTGTAGTTTCAGAAATTATAGACTTTGGCATTTTCTGAAGTACATGTATCATGTTACGTATCAAAACATTTCCAAATTCATGATATTCATTATCAATGAATGCATGAGGATAGTAGCCTACTATCCATTCAAATATGGAACTCTGTGAAAAATTTGCCATTCCTTGGCTCTTTAAAAGATTTGAGTAATTGTTTATTTTATTTCTGTCACCACCAGCCACCAGCAGAATTAGTTTTGTTTAGATCATCAATTCATTTCTGAGATGTGGTAGAAAAAAAGTCATCTTATAGAAAGAGAATCTATGATGTGAGTGAGAAATGTGAGTGAGAATCTATGATATGAGAGAGAATCTATGATGTGATGAGAGAAAGAGAGTCTATGATGTGATATTAATGTAGGAAAAGAGGTATCCTTGGGATATTTAGAAACAACACTTAGATTCACTCTATTTTTTTCACATCAAATTAGTCTAAAGCTCAAATAGAACGTTTTGCAACGTAATTAGTCACATCATCAGGTAGACTGAAACAATATATACAGAAATAACAAAGCTTTTTTTTTATTATTACTACAATTAAAATGCATAAGCAAATGTAAGATTTAGGAATTTGGGATGAAAATGATATCTGAGAACAGAATACTGTTTCACTTAAAGAAATTCACAAAAAGTCAAATATCAAAATAAGATTCAATATATACATTATGGCTAGGACATATTTCTTGTAAAAGCAAAAGCATCACCCGAAGTACAAGCCATATCAACAAGTCACTCTCCTATGTCTAAATCAGATAACCAAATGATGTTTCTTGACTTGACATGAATGTTTATCGTATAAGAATTTTTGCCTTTTTGTCAGAGAAAAGACTTGTGCGTCATACTTGTATATACATACACCAATGCATTTTATTGCATCTAATCTTGATTTTTTTATTCAACTTTTAACATAATGAAATTGTATTTTATCTCTGAGTGGAACAGTTTTTGGTACTTGGATATGATTTAAATTCCTAATTCTTAAATCTTACATATGCTTATGCATTTTTTTAAATTTACAACAACAAAATGGTTTTATTTGTAATACCTGTATGTATCATTTCAGACTACCAAATGATGTGGGACAATGAAACATGTGAAACATTGCATTTCATCTTCTACTTCAATTTGACGAGGAATTTTTGTTTTTATGCCAAAAAAACATTCACCTTCGAAAGCGAGAGAATTTTAACTTAATCAGAAGAATTTTAACTTAATTCTTTGATCATCAAATAACAATTATAAATTTCTCACTAAATTTTTCCAATAAATTCATTAGAACTCCCTAACTGCAAATATTTGTTTCATGATGTTTGGTGAATTAGTTTTTAAAATTCAACTATTTTTTAAGAAGAGTCAGTAACTTTTTGAATAATGAGATATCAATTATATATACCACATTCCGACATCATTAATAATCTTATATTCCAAGAATACAATAGCAAACGCTTGGTGTCTAAGGAGGAAGTACAGGATTTTGTTTGCATCTTTGTTAGCTTTGATTAAAATATGAAAGTGGTAAATCATAATTTAATATACCATACAATGCTACAAATGCTCATATGCAGCTGACACATCACAAGCTGCAAGAGTTAATGGGGTGAAGATTGACAATAATTGAATTTCTAAGTTGTTGTTGTTGTTGTTGTTTTGTTTTTTTTAGATAATATCATTGTCTTAAAACAAATACTAGAGAAACATACAATATGTAATGTGGATTTCAGGATAGTTTTTGACACTGTAGCCGGACACAATCTCTTTGAGATATTAAGGAAGAAAGGGATACCTGAACATCTTGTCCCTGTAATTGAATGTTAATCAATCCAAAATTTGTATTTTTTGGAAAACAGAAAATATTATAAAAGTAGATCAAGATCTGCGACACAGATGAAGTCTTTCACCAATATTGTTTGATTTATACATAACAAAGCTCTTCAAAGAGGAGATTACAATTTTATAGTTTACACTTCAATACAACAAAACGATGGATATTGATCAAGAGCACACATAATCCAGTAATAATTGAGATGTACAAGAAAAAGCAACTGCAGCGGCAAAAATGAACTGCAGCGGCAGAATATAAGATATCAAACACTAAGACCAAAGTGATGGCTTTTCAAGGACAAAATCCAGTTCGCTTAAAAATAAAGAGTGGCTGTAGAACAGGTACAACACTTTACATTCCTAGAAGCAGACATAGTATTTTATGGTGAAATTGGCATTCAAATCAATGGAACAATAAAAATAATTGCCAAAGTACAAAAGAAAGAGGAGACACTTCCATTAAATTTTATAAAGTTCAGTCCATACCAACCTGCTTGTACAGATGTAAAGTGTGGCCTATGATCAAAACAAGATCTCAAAAAGGCAAGCTGCAGAAATGAAATTCTTTAGAGCAGTGATAGGATATAGACTCCTAAACAGGAAAAGAAACATTCACATTCGAAATGAGCCGAATGTATGAAATTCAATAAAGAAAGTCACTAACAGATTTTATTGGCAAGAACATCTGCTATAAATGAATAACAATTGCATTCCTAAATGGTAAGATAGGCACCCAGAGAAAAGAGCAGTATAGGCCATCCAAGTATGTGTTGGAAAGATGTAGTTTAAGTGGTGTACCAGGCATCATGCCGAAATACTTGAAGATAAAAAGATGACGGTAAAATTTTTTCTCTTAGGCATTATGTTGAACTATTTGTACTACTGATAATATTATGAAGATTGTTTGCTTTTCAAGTTATTTATTATTGAATCAACTTCTAACAAGAGTCTGCATGATTTGACCAATAAGCCAATTAACTATAGCCCAAATAGTTCACATCTCATTCTGAGATATTCTCATACCTTCAATCATATAATTCTCATTCAAGACATTAAAACCTCTTTAGCTACTATTTCATGACCATCAAAATCATCTTAGAGAAAAAATAAAATGGTACAATCACATCACACAGTCTAAGAATTGCCAGCACAACTTTAAACATTTGGGGGTCTAAAAATGTTTGTGGTGTTAACTGGTTAATGTTAGTATTTCTAATAAAATATTAAAAATGGAACTCCCTAGTTCTTTTGAAATATTCCTCACAATTACTAATCAGAAGCTAGAAACATGATTGTGCAACGTTTGAAAGCTACTGCAAGCTTTTCAACCGATGTTCACAGCGATGTTTTGATGCTCACCCTTTAAAGCAATTAATTTAATTCAAATTAATGCCTTCATTAATTCTCACGCAATATTTAATTTTTCTTCTTAACTAGACTACTACATTGTGCTGAAATAACAAACAGTAATTTCTTTTACACAGAAGTTTAAATACAATTAAATTGTAACCTTTGAGTCCTATCATCACTAAATTCCTCTTCAAAATTTCAATGATGAAAACAATGATGTACTACAGTGAAACTAATAGACAAGTAGATAATGTGTTTCTAAATACACAACAAAAATGTAAATTTGCAACAATTTGAGATGACAAAATTCACAAGATCGGGGAGTATTTGCCAATTGTCAACTTTTCTGAATGAGTAGTGTATTTTTGTAAGCATCTGAAAAAGCAATGTTCTGGTTAAGTAAATGTAATTTACTTCCAGTGCTCCAAGTTCAACAGAGTGAAAAAAATAGATACAGAAATAGCATTATATTTATACATTCAAATCTACTATTCACTTATACTCAAAAACTCAAGAGATTTAAAGTGAACAGAACATAATCCAGAATTCTACATGAAAGACTTTAAATTTTCCTGGGAAATTATTTCCAATAAAAAATAAAATATATAAGTTAAGCAAGCTGAAATAATTAATATATCAAGTAATCCAATTTTACAAGGTCAGTTTTATCACAATGTACTCATCGTAACACACCCTAAAGATCTAAAACATTGGAAAGACATGTTCAGTCAGTAATTTTCAAATCATAAAATATTTGGTCCCTAATATTTTTAAAACATTTGACAAGCTTATCCCAACATTAATAAACAAACATTTATTCTTCAATATAAACTGAAGTTATGATTTACCAGTCGACATGTTTTTCAATATATGTATTGTGAGAACACGAATACCTGAACAGTTGATCTAGAAGAATTTCAAGAATAAAGATGATTAACTACATGCTCAATGAAGAATTGCAAGTGAAAGGAATATTATAAATAAAATTAAAATATGCAAATGAAATAAGGAAGACTTTTCTTGATACCACACAAGAAGACAGTCAGTGAAGAATAAAAAAATATTTTTAAGAATAAAAATTAAGGAAATGATTTAAACCACCAGAACCTGTTGCTTCCCACATCCAAGTGTTTTAGTATATATTTTCACTTCTATTTTTGTTGATTAAGTACAACAATGGAGTACAGAAGTGAATCAGCTAAGATTACATACACTACAACTTTATTTAAAAGCAAAAAAGCAGAATGAAATTTTCATAACTCTATAATACACAAAATAAACCATTAATGGCAATATGCCTCCTCAAAGACTGATTAGTGCTTACGCAGGTGTTATATGCTCGTATCACAACATTAATTTGAATGATACTGGACACAATAACAGACTTTCAAAAAGCAGTATAGTTAATTTCTAAGTATAGTTAATTTCTAAGTATAAATGATGGTTTAAAACAACAGCCTTCACAGTTAATACAACAAACACTAATGTGCATAATACATAATTAACAACAAAGCAAATATAATCTTGAGGATTGTTAATTCTGCAGTAATCTCTCAACAGTGGAACTGAGACAAATCTGAGAAGAGGTAGCAAGGTCTCTACATTTTCAAAGGAGGGGCATCACAAGTAATATAAACACAAATCATATGTAATGTAGTGATTTGCATGGTTTGACATCATGTACTACTCCTACATCCAAAACTATGACTACTCTTATCACCATCAGGTTTGTTTCCTGATGTGTAAGCATAATGTAATGTGACCTACCTCACACCAGAAATCCCATTTGGGGTTGACTGTGTTATCAATAGTCTTTGTACGAAATTCTTCTGCTCCTACAGTAATAATAGCATAAGGGTCAGACTTTCCTTTGCCCAGCATACTAATGTCCTTCTTCATCAAGTTCCGTGCTTCTACCACATGAATACGGAGGACACCCTGTTAAAAATCAGAACAACAATATGAAGCAATATGTGTAAATTACAATAATCTATGAACTAAATTTTTATTTTGGCTGATGGCTTTCAGCTAGTTTAGACAATGCTGTAATTTTTAAAATTATGGTGAACTTTATTTTCTTATTAATTTTTACAGAAGATTCAGTTGATACACTGAGATGGAAAATTCTTGAACTTAACCACACAGATTCAGCTCCAATATATTTTCTTGATAGTTTCCAATATTCTAAAGACAGATGTAAACCCTTTTTTGTCTACAAACTCATTATTTCCAAAAATATTAATTTTTAAAGTAATGGTAAGTTCTAACTCATCCTTGTTAAATAAGAATGCATGTCTACACACTCTGACAATTAGATGGATTTCAATGCTTTTGGTATCACAGATTACAAATATAAATCCAAAATTATGACAAATTCAATATGACAGCAGCATTGTGTAACTACAATATCCAAAAACACACATTTGAATTTTTGAGGGATCCTGATTACAAATTTTTGAAGTCAAACAAGGAAAATTCAAGATTGAGAATCCAAAATGGCAGATATTGCACACTCTCTTAAAATTGCATCACATTTTTCTAACACAATTTTCCTATTTGTACTTTCTTTTAAAAAGATGTCTGCTTCAAAATTTCAGTCAATATTACAATATGCATGGAAAACTGCCGATTACAATTTAGAAATTTTCAATTAAAAAAAATATAAACAATACCTTTAAAGCTTCTGCCATATTGAATCATCAAACATTTGGCTATTTAGACAGATTTGTAATCACCACAAGAACTTAATTAAACTGATACTAAAGTTTTACAAATTTCGAGAAGGTAGTTACACTATGTCCACCTATCTTAAAGAGTTCTTACTTGACTTCAGACTTGTAATCAGCAACCCTGAAAACCAAATTAAACCAAAATTCAAATTAAGTGCAGTTTTGCAGAAGTTTCTAACATGTCTTTCATATTGAATTTACAATATCATTTTGATTCAATCTCGTAATCTGCAACCCTGAAAAATTGAAACTTATTCAAGTTTCAGTTCAGGCCCTACACTTTTATTGAATGATGATGATGGGCGAGACCTCGTAAAAATACCTAAGAATCAGTATTTTAAAAATTCTAAAATTAAAATTTTAAACCAGAAATTTCTTGAATTATTCTAGGGTGATTTCTGGTTTGGATGTAATCAAGTACAACAATTAACTTCTTCTTTCCTTCCTTCTGTTCTCAAATTTGTTTACAATTTTCTTTTATTTAATAGATAGTACATTATTATTTTTCCAATAGCATTTTTCTTCCCTGAAGAGCAATTTGTTTTTAGATTCTGACCCTTTCACAGCTACTGGTCAAATACTTGTTCGTTTATCATACAAACACATCTAAGCATTGCCTGCAACTCGAGACATCCTGTGCTTTGACCAATGAGGTTTGCAGTGCTCCTGCAAATCTCATTCCAGTTATTGTGCACTTTTGTGTACCATTAACTGGTTTACAATTTTGTTTCAGTGTGTCTATCTTATGGATCATAACTGCAACCGTCTACAAATTTTACCACACACTGCCAACGAAAATTCTTTCACCCACTCCTTTTGCGACACAACTTATCATGAATTGATAAAAAACTATTTTCAGCAATCTGCAGAATCATTTACAACAATTTTAAAAAGTTCTAGACAATAGATATACTTTTGTGTGTAAAATCTGACTGCATTCTAATTATGGACTCCCATTTGAAAATTTTAAGTTGTCCCCTGTCCCCTGCTAATTGATTCATCCCTTGGAGGTACAAACATTTAATCCCTTTGAATTATAATTTAAACACTCAATAATTAATAGAAGCTATTTCGGTTTGGCAGACCTTTTTAAGCACCGCTTGAACAGAAAATGAGTTTCACAGGATATCACTTCAAGTTGATGGTGGAGCAATAGTGGCGGCGGTGATGGTGATGATGATGATAATAATAATACAATGATTTTTAGTAATAATTATGTGATAAGCGTGTTCTCAGAGCATCACAAACAAGCTTGCCACAAATTGAAAAAATGATAATAATAATAATAATAATAATAATAATAATAATAATAATAATAAAAACAACAATAATAACAATAATATCTAGTTTGTTAGTCCTAGACCTAAAATACCTAAATCTACCAAATTCTTCTTGCTTTTCAATGAGAAAATTTACCAATACTAAACAAAATGTTAGGAAAATGATAACTTTTTGAATTTAGTAGTTAATAAGTTTTGTGCCTTTTTGAAATTGCATTATTATGAAATATAATAAATAAAAGGAGTTGTGCCAAATATACCTCCAATTCAGGCATTCGTAGTTGTTCAGCTTGTACAGAATCACTAAGTTGTATAGGTAGCTTGTTGGGAAGCACCATTATTCCAGCAATAACTTCCACAATTGTTCGACGAAGTAGATCACTATAAAACAGAATTAATAAAGTTTATTTATCTTCAGCCCAAATTTACAGTTTGTCATAGAAATAGGTCACATTTTGTCAATAAAAAAATGTTTATACATCACAAACCAATACAAATTATATCACAATTGTGGAAATTATATAGTGAAAAATATAACTTAAACATTATTACTTCTGATATTAATGATCAGTTTTGTTTGCATCCTATTAATTTTAATCGCTTTACAAAAACAGAAATCAAGAATAAATTTTAATTATACTTCTGCCACAGAAGAAAATGTAGGAACGTTAATGTAATATAACATTTTTCAATAATCTACATTATTTTCAAAATGAACTCAATCTTTTGATAATGGTTACAAACTAAATACACATAACAATTTACAAATCTCTAGACAATTTGATTTACCCTATGTCTGGCCAATTATTATATCAGATTATAAATTACTTAAATAATAAGCAATATGAATATTCTATTTCCGACATTTCCAGATTAAAAAAAACACATTTGATGGGTAAAGAAAATGACTGGCCTGTCAACATACATTCTCAAGCCATTTTCATTTATTATTGGGGGGGGGGCTTGGAACGTTGCTGTAAAAACATAAACACTAAACATATTTTCTCTTCTGGGAAATACCAATTAATGCACGTGGATGTGAGCGCATATGCACTGATGAATGTGTGTCTTTGTATTATTCTAATTATATGCTCAGCATACCTTTCAATTTTTATAGACAAATTAAAAACAATTCAAAATTTAGTGGAAAAAGTAGACTTTATTCATAGAGTTGAATTGGCAAACTTAGCATTTGTTAAAATAAGGTTTTGTGAAATGATTCATTCACATCTTCAAGTTGTATATTGAAATAAAATGATTCAACTGTGAAAGAAAAACACAATCATAATACCATTATATTGGTATTGTAAAAAAATAAAAAGTAGTATAAAGGTGAAATAACAAAGTCACATACACTAAAAAGTGTATCTATTAAAAAACACTAATGAAAATATAAGTACAAAGTAAACAGACAGAGAAACTCACTAGTTAACTGAAGCACCAAAAATTGTATACACACTAAATTTATGGTCAATGTCAACTTACTAAAAATTTACCACATATAGGATATTGAAGAAACACTTTAAAATCTCCCATATTGGTAGGCACATTGTCTAGAACTTGAGCATTAGAGAGCCAGTGGGGAAATGACTGGATAAGTAGCAGAAAAGGAAACAGATATATAAAAACAGAAAATTAAATTGAAAGATTTGAATATTATCTTAAAGTAAAATGTCAGATCTTAGATACTACTCTTTCTTGAAGCACCTTCATTAAAGATCTTCAAGAGGTCATATAGAGGAGGAGAACATACAATTACACTCATTTCAAAACCTACAACAAAATATATCCTACCCCAGGGGTGGTACACCATGAACCACTGCACCAATGTGTGCGCAGTCTTAAATCAACTTCTAAAGCCTACACTCCAAACCAACTTTACTAATGTGATTCTGAAGTTTTGTTTTCATGCCTAAGAGAACTTAAATGACACCCCCCCCCCCCATATTCATTTCACTAGATATTGGTGCTATATTCCCAAGTATTCCCCATTCTTTAGTTATTGAAGCCTTCAAATAACACCATATTTACCTGAATATAAGACAAGGTTTTTTCCTAAATATCTCAGTAAAAAATGCAAGGTCGTCTTATATTCGCAGATTCAGTGTAGTTGGTATTAATTTTACATACGGTTTCAGTTTTTACAGTGCCATTCATGTCACAAAACTCATAAAAGTTGATGTAACAATATACTGTGAAAAGGAAGTAAAAATATCGCACTTAGCTACAATGTGCAATTGTATTTGCAGTTGTATTCACTTATTCACTGCAAATTTGCCAGGCAATTCAGAGCTGGTAAAGAGAGAATCTCTAATGAATGGCATTGTATGAAATGAAACATAATATGAAAATGAATAGCTAGATTTTGTTACATGATGAGGGTTCAACGAGACCGCATGGTTGTCAGTTACCAAATTAATTAAATAAATTATAATATATAATTTATAGAATACATAAAATTATTATATAAGATATATAATTAACTGATTGATGTATTTACTTCTTTATTTATGTATTTATTTATTGACATGCTTAAAGTCCTCAATTTATACACAAATTAACAGAGAAATGAATTACACATTTTGTAATAACATTAACCCTTATCCAGGCAACCAGAGACCATTGGACCCAGCAGCAACATTTTCAATATTTTATATGGAAAGTATGGATGGGGTTGGGATAGTTTTTTGTGACTTTGTTGTTGTTGTTGTTGTTACTTAAGGTTGAATCACCATCTAGGCCATTAGTGACCACTATTGCATTTAATGGTAACTGTGAAGATGACATGATATGGTAATGATAGGGGGTGAAAGGACGAACACAAATACAACCATGCCCGAGGTGGGACTCAAACCCATGATTCTTCGGTCCAAGATCGCTACAGAAGTACTACCATAACGATCTCAGTCATCCGCACTGGCTTTTTGTGACCGTTTGCTACGGTGTTTTTTAACTGTACCTGCAACCATTTTACGAAAGCGCTACTGAATAATACATAAAAAATCTTTATCTTTTTTCAGCCACAATCGGCCAAGCAGGGTCCATTGGACCCAGGTCTCTTAATCTATGCGTACTATTGTATTTTCTGGTTTTGTTTGGTCGATTACTTGACGAGAGCTTTTCGTCCAAGGGACTGATGGATGATGGGTCATGCAACGTCATTTCAACATGGTGTTATCTGAGACTAAGTGTAAGCATTTCTAAGAACGACTTCATCGTACCCAGTGTTGTTGCGGGTTAGTATGTTGCAGGTTAATAAGGGTTAGGAGAGTGAGTTTTTGAAGTAGGGTGTGGTCCAGATTTTGCAGGAAAATGCACTGTGACAGGTATATTGCTGACCCTTACTGAATGTTAGAAACTATGAGATCATACAATTATTTATTTTTGATATTGCAAAGGATTTGGTTCATACACAAAATGTTAGGAGACAGTCAAACAGTATTGAATAACACGTTTCGCCTATTAATCACACTCATTATCAGGGAAGAAGCAGCTCCCAAAACTCAGAAATATTTTAACAATGCCAAAAAAGATGTGCTTTGGAAATTAAGTAGGAAACAAAGAGATGCAGAATCTGTTCAAAACAAGTCTGTAATGAGCCTACCAAGATAAACAGTGTGCACGATCTGTAATAAAAGAAAAAAAAAAGTTTTAAAATCCAATTTAAAGTATTTTGAAAGGTTTTGTTAAATTAAACAACTTTATTAGAACGTCATGCAGATACTCCTGGGTTTGCTGGACCCTGCTTGCCTGGTTGCATCAGTAAAATTGCTTGCCCGGAAAAGGCAGCAGCGCTCAATAATGCTCTAGCTTCGGTCACAAAGTTGCAAAGAAACACTTGATTTACATCAATATGGAGTTTGTTTATTGATGCACTGATTGATTAATCTGTAACAATGATTAATCTGTCGTTGGAGTTATTTGCTGTACAGGGTAAGTTGTATTTATCAATTCCGAAAGTGAACCTGTTTCTTAGTGATGAAGTAGGACCTTCAAAATTCATTTGTTCTCATAGCAAAGGACAGTCTATTAGATTACTAATCAATTTTGTAACCACCGACTTACCCGATTACCTGATTCCTTCGGCGATTCAGCTTTGCCCGGCTACTTGGTCGGCAGACTCCCTGGAGGGAGGCATGCGTGATTGCCTAACTACTAGAGAGAAAGACTTCGGCATTTTCTTAATACTACTTTAATCACTTTTGAAATCGGTGCGGGTGAAGCCCAGTAACATAAACAAACTTACAATTAACTTAAAACTAATCTTAACTTAGAAAGGGCCGGTATGGTCAGAGTTCATCTCAGCTCCGGTGTCTTCGCCCTCCCGGGCGGTCGTGATCCAGCTCACAGGTGCGGCGTTCGGGCATCCCAGCGCCCGGCAGGTCTGGCGGCGGGCAGCTACGGTCGTTGCTTGCCTCAGGTCCCTTTGTGGCGGCCCCTCGGCGGTCGCGGCGGCGGCCCCGGATTAGGCCAGCGGCGTGCGTCGACCGGCGGCTCCTCAGCGTTGCTTGGCGCGGGCGGCGGCGGGAACGCGACCGGGCGATGACGGGTCGCTTCGCGGTATTGTCTTTCACGCCCCCGGCTCGTACTCACATGGATTAGGCCAGCGGCGTGCGTCGACCGGCGGCTCCTCAGCGTTGCTTGGCGCGGGCGGCGGCGGGAACGCGACCGGGCGATGACGGGTCGCTTCGCGGTATTGTCTTTCACGCCCCCGGCTCGTACTCACATGGCCCTTTCGGTAAGGCACTCACTCGTAGTGTCCCGTCCCATCGTTCATCTTCCGTCACACGAGTCGGGCTGCGAAGTGGCGAGGCGGCGTGGCATTCGGGGCGACCAGGCACGGAAATAAGTGGCCTTACTACTGCCTCAACAGCAAGTGTTCTCGCGGCTGCCTCACAAACAAGTCATGTCGCGGCTACTCCGACACAAGTGATCCCCCTGCCGCCTCCGAGACAAGTGGCTTCCTCGCTACCTCCGACATAAGTGATCCCCCTGCCGCCTCCGAGACAAGTGATCGATCCTTTCATCGGCGGTCCCTCAGGAAGGCTCGCGTGCCACGTGATTCCTCCCCCGCATCGTCTATTTTAATTGGTCGTCGCGCCACTCGTAGATACTTCCGCCTATCACGGCGCCAGCGACAAAGCCGCCCCCCAGCAACTTCATCCGAAGTTTCCTCCGTCACTTAAATTCTCAGAAATAGGAGCGGATAATTCCGTTGCACGGTTTAGGGGTGTGGATGGCGTATTTCCCCATACGTCACGACGGGTGCGTCCGGCGTGGGTTCAGCTGAACAAAGGAGGCGCTTTTCCTCCTTTCCCTCGGCGCGCTAATCGGCTCTCCCAGGTACAGCAGGAAACGGCATTTCCGGCTGCTCTTAACGGCGGCGCGGTTCTTCATTAAATAAAATATATTTCGTTCGTGTCGTCATCTGCTATGTGCGACCGTCCCATTACAATTTATATAAAAAATATGCATATGAGTAGCATGTGTTTTGTGCTGTTGAAATAGGCCAGCAACAATTCCAGGATAGATAGAAAAACTGGTGTCACAAAAGGAAATGTTCTTAGGTGGCGTCTGATGAAAGAATAAGAGCAACGTAAATTCAATGTGCAAAACTTTCAGAGGGGCCTAAAATGTGAGATGTCAGATGTCGCGGTGTGGAAAACCCATGATAGTATTAAAAGAAATTTAGAATCAAATCTATTCACAGCAATGTATGATAATGTTTTATTTAAAATCATAAATATGAATAACATGATCAAACTTAGAATTAATTGAATCTTCCTTTACACCAGGGGCTCCCAATGGGGTCGGCACAGACACCCGAGGGCCGATGAAACTTTTAAGGGGGTCAATAATGATCAAGGGGTTGATTGGGAGTAAATAGCCAAATATCAAATGGTGCCTCATCAGTGTAATGAAGATCCCATTGATTACAAAAAATTAATTAACATAATTAACCATTTACTAATATAAAGAAACAAAATGTACCATAATAAATTACAAATTCACTCCTCTTCTTTCATTTTTCTTCCATCCTCAGGAATTTAAGAATTAGGAAGAATGGAAAACTCAAGAAATTATAATTATGCCTTGATAACAATACTTTATTGCGCAAGAAAGTACTCTCCGCAATATGCACTGGAAACATATTATGGTAATTTCTTAAAAACATTCAACATTTGCAACAATTGCATCTTAATGAAGATAAGTAACTCAGCTACTCGAGCATATTGGTGTATGAAATTGTTATCTTTAAGGCATTTGTGTTCAATTCCTTAGGTCATGATTATGTATGCTGTATATTGTAAAGAAAACATTAATGAAGCAAACATTCTCTTAAAAGTTTCTCAATGAAGGAAAGTGATTGGGAATCCCTACTTCTCACCTTATTTTCTCCCTTTCTTTCTCCTTTTTTTATACAACTGCATTTACTTAAGCCTCTAACATCCCCATTCCAATCTCCTGCCTTCCCCTCATTAACCCTACCCACCATTTCATTTCCTGTAACTTATTCCAGTCATTTCCCCACTGGCTCTCTGATGCTCCAGTTCTTGACGATGCACTTACCAAAATGGAAGATATTAAGGTGTTTCTTCTTTATCCGGCATGTGGTTATTTTTTAATAAGTTGACATTGATCATAAATTTGGTTTCTATACAATTTTTGGTGCCGTCTTTTCATCAATTAACTGCTGAGTTTCTCTGCCCTTTTGCCTTGTACTTATACAGTAGAACCCTGACTTAATGCGTTCTCAATTTAATGTTTTCCCGCATTTAACATTAATTTCTGAAGGTCCCGATGATGCCCATATGTAATTAATGAAATTATATTTTCGACTTAGTGTCATTAGCTTTGATGCACAGCTCACATTAAACATTCAAAATTTTTGGTTTTTATCCCCCGCCTCCAAGAATTGGGAACCGTCGCCAAATACATCATCCAACGCCATCTGTCATGCACTGCAGCTAACTGTTGTGTAAGAAACCGTTAACAGCTGCAATTATTCATCTGAATTAAGGTCATGTTGTACTAAATTTGCTGCTGTAGAACATGTATGATAATATTGTGATTTAATTATATATGGGACCGTCCATAAATTTCACAAAATTACAGTAACTTGAATACTCCCTACCCATAACATCTGTAATTGAATCACGCCATCTATCAGAATTAGTGGCGATGAGGACTGAATCTTACAATAAGATTGGGGACAATATTTGAAGGAAGGACGTCTACACTAGAACATTTCTGAAAATATGCTACGCACTCGTCACAGTCCAATTTACTTGAATATTTTTTTAAAAAATTTCTTAGTAATCTAATAAATTCAATGAGAAAATGTATGAACACTTTTTTCTTTTATTAATTGTAAATAGATAAACTTTTTAGAGTATTTTACTTCGCTATTTCACCGTTATGCTACTTTTGATTGTTTTATAATACCAATATGAAGGTACTATGATTTTTTTTTCACAGTCAAATCAATTTATTTCAATATACTACCTGAAGATGTGAATGAATCATTTCACGAAACATTGTTTTAAGAAATAGAACTAAGTTTGCCAATTCAACTCAATGAATATTTGAACTCATTTGAATTGTTTTTAAGTTGATTGTCTATAAAAATTGATAGGTTGCCTCAACATATGATTTAAAAGTGTCTTCAAGCGAGGACCTGTGTGTTGACGAGTGAACGTGAACGTGTATGGTGACCAGTGAACGTGTACGGTGACCAGTGAATGTGTATGGTGACCAGTGAACGTGTACGGTGACCAGTGAATGTGTATGGTGATGTGTTTACGCATGAAAGTTTGTTGACATGTGTTTATACATGAATACATGTTATCGTGGGTTCATGCATGAATACATGTTGTGGCAGGGGCGTAGCGTCCATGGATGGGGAGTATGTGATACATACCCTGACAATATCAGCCATTTTTATTTTAAATTAATAGTAAATTACCCATTTTTTATTTTATTATTGTATTACATTCTGTTCTGTTCAAATTTCAAACATCACGCCGTTGAAGATTCAATTCTTCATGTGGATTAACGACTCTCTCAAATACCACTTCGCCTGTGCTGTGAATCAGATTAACAGTGATTCATTACATTCAGTGTGCTTATGAAATTGATATCATGGTTCGAAACTTCATTGCTTATGTTGATGTTTATCAGAGAACACGATTAATTTATGAGCAGAGTAGTTTTATTTACGTTTATTTCCTTATTTTATTATTTTAATGCATGAAACAACAATATATTTGTATCCATTTTAGGTTGGGAATGATGCTGGTCCAATGGAGAAGAGTATGCGGCCTATCAATGCACATCTGTGATGTGGAATGGCGAGCACAACATGAACCAAGTGTGTCTACATAATTATGGAATCATATATTTTTGTGCCGTGAAAAAATTGAAAACGAGAGGAATACAGACTAAGATTCTCCGAAGAGGAAAATATAATTAAAGAAGGCTCAAAAAGCCAACTCTCAGAATCATTACGATCATTAAAAAATGACAGACATTTTAATAACAAAATTTATGTGCCAGTATCATGGATTTGCGGTGGCAAGGGTGTTAAAAAACTCTTTTGGTGACCTTTATTCTCAAACAAAAAAGTGTCAAATTTCAATAGTTATGAAGTTTTAAATAAGGTTTACAAAGCTCTGAAGAGACACAGTAAAATCTCGTACTGTGAATGAGGAATATTTAGGAAATTTAAATAATTTTCCATTTCTCGGTTTACATACCCTACGCCAAAAATCAGGCTATGCCACTGTGTCGTCAGTTCATGCATGAATGTGTGTCCATATGGCTTCATCTGTGAATACGAGTTTATGTTTGAATGTAGGTTCATATGTGAATCCAAGTTTATGGGTGAATGCAAGTCTGTTTGTGAATGCACAGTAAAGTTGATATTACTTAAAATCGGAGTTACACAGTTACGCACTCTAGTTAATTTTCATTTTCAAGCACAGTAGCTAACTTTCACTAATAAGTAATTATTTGTTCAAGATAATTCTCATGTCAATGTGCTCATATTTCAGTGAACTTGTTCGTGTGTGGGCTGGAGGTATATGGGTATGTGGTTGTGTGTATGCTTGTGTGAACAAAAATACCATGAGAAAGGGAGAGGATGAGAAGATTTTGAGAAAAGTGATGACCAACAGAATGACAAGAGTTGGGAAAGAGGGCAGGCGTGGAGTTAGTAAGAAACAAGTTATATTATATTATCAAGTGTTATTATAGCCTAAAGTAAAGTGAAACTATGAGAAAATTAACATCTAGAAGTATGAGCAAAAATAGAAAACAAATAATAAATAATTTTTTTTACTGTAGGACCATTTAATAATATACGTATTCCTGCTGTATATTTAATTGACTAATGACATCAATTACACCCCCTGTTGATTCCAGTTCGGAATCCACGGCCTGTCGACCAATCACATTCCTAGAATTTTCAGAATACACAGGCACATTGCATTTTCTTTGCAATTTGCAAAACTGTTTTTAAATAACAATCGCAGTGCGTGGAAGGACCAAAATGACAAACGGGGACATGTGGGCAAAGTGGGGAAAGGCGGACAAAATTTGAAAAGGGAGGAAAGGGGACAGAATGGGGAAAAGGAGCAATTAGACAATTCGAAAAATGGGACAATAGGAGGAAACGGGACAAGTGGACAAAATGGGACAATGAGACAAAGTGGGACAGGGGGCAAACAGGACAATGGATAAGTTGACTAAGATAATAAATGGGACAAGATGAACAGTGGGATAAAACGGGACATGGACAAAATGAGCCAAAGGGACAAACAGGACATCAGTAGAAATGGGACAAAAAGAACAAGGGACAAGTGGGACATATTTATTTAAAGATTTATAAACACTGATAAAATCTAAACCTGAGAGTCCGCTAAAATATTTTTCATAGACTCAAGTATTTTAACAGCTGTAGCTATCGAGGCGCTTGTTAGATGGTTGGTTGCTTAGCAGCTAAGCGTGTGTTTACAGACGTAAATAACAAAAAATCTGTTCAAAATTTATTCTGAATATTTCGAGGTCGTAGAGAACGAATAAGTCTTCCACTTGCATAATGGCTATTATCCATTCATAGAAATTACGACAAGAGCGACATAGGAGCGAGTCTCGTAAACATCAACTCATGAATAGCTATCATTGGGCGCTTGTTGAAGAATATATTAATATCCAATTTCTTAAGATGCTGTGGATGATGGAATGATTCATAACCTGAACATCCAAATTACTTCTTTACAATTAAAATATTGTAACCTACAATATTAGTACTTTTGATTATAAATTCAAAATCACTCAGAACAATGAAATAAGTTGTTCAATACGGGTGTTGTTAAAGAAGAAGTACAACCGATGGTCCTTACCTAATACCAGGCATATCAAGCATATCAGCTACTCCTACCAAGTTGAAGTCAACTGTTGGATTATTAAGAAAAAAGATCTGAAGCCCACCAACAAGTGGCATATCACTGATCAGAGGTTTCATGACCACACGAACCATGCCGTGAATCTAGAACACACAAAGTGGTAGTGTTAGAATTTTCCCCAAAACACTGATGAAAAACAGATTTATAGAACATAATTATTTTCTAAATTCAAGTGAATATCCTACACAGATATCACACTTTACAAAGAAATTGTCAATTTGAATTTCTTTGGTTGATTTCTTTAAATTGCATACATTATCATAGGTTAAGTATCCAGAGACACTAGTTGGAAGTACGCATAGAGTAGCAAACAAAGTTATCAAAAAATGAATTTTATTAGAAAGAAATTTTCAGAAATGTCTCCATCATAAAACTGACAATGGGAAGTAAAAGAACTTTTCAAGAAGTGATAACAGAATGAGTTTTTAATGCCCATTTTGGGAAGAGATCAATGAAGTATTCCATTACTTCTTTTCATAACATTTCATTGCATGATACCCTGGTGTTAACAAATGTTAAGAGGAATAAAGAGAGCATTTTTAACACACCTGGAAGTCCTTGATACCACCTTTTAAACCTCCAAGACTAAACGAAATATCACAGTCTCCAGCATAGCTATGAAAAAAAAAAAAAAAAATATACATGTAAATTAGAAAACAATTATATATAAAACAAACAACATTTATATAATGGGGTAACATTTGAGGTCAGTGAGGACCAGGACTGACTGAACAAATAGATGACAGCAATAGTGAGGATGAAGTGAATAATGGAGCAATGAGAGACAGGGAAATAGGAGTACCCCAAAAAGATCAGTTAAAAACTAGCTTTATCAACCTTAAATTTCACACATTGAAATTCAGTATGCCACGAGCCATTTCCCAACAATGAAATGGTCACAAGATTTCAAATCATGGAATGAATGATTTCTTAATTTTTATTTAACAGATTGTTTTTTCGTTAAGGCAAGTGTAAATATTTCAAGTGTAAAAATTGTCAATGACCACCTGGCTAAGAGACCCTCTCTCGTGCTCCCTCCCTCCCTCCCTCCCTCCCTCTCTCTCTCTCTCTCTCTCTCTCTCACGCGCGCGCTCCCTCTCTCTCTCCCTCACGCGCGCGCTCCCTCTCTCTCTCTCTCACGCGGGCGCTCCCTCTCTCTCTCTCTCTCACGCGGGCGCTCCCTCTCTCTCTCACGCGCGCGCTCCCTCTCTCTCTCGCACGCGCGCTCCCTCTCTCTCTCTCTCACGCGCGCGCTCCCTCTCTCTCTCTCTCTCTCACGCGCGCGCTCCCTCTCTCTCTCTCTCACGCGCGCGCTCCCTCTCTCTCTCTCTCTCACGCGCGCTCCCTCTCTCTCTCTCGCGCGCGCGCTCCCTCTCTCTCGCGCGCGCGCTCCCTCTCTCTCGCGCGCGCTCCCTCTCTCTCGCGCGCGCTCCCTCTCTCTCTCTCTCTCTCTCGCGCGCGCGCTCCCCCTCACTCTCTCGCAAGCGCGCGCTCGCTCCCCCCCCTCTCTCTCGCGCGCGCTCGCTCCCCTCTCTCTCTCTCGCGCGCGCGCTCGCTCCCCTCTCTCTCTCTCTCTCTCTCGCGCGCGCGCTCGCTCCCCCTCTCTCTCTCTCGCGCGCGCTCGCTCCCCCCCTCTCTCTCTCGCGCGCGCTCGCTCCCCCCCTCTCTCTCGCGCGCGCTCGCTCCCCCCTCTCTCTCTCTCGCGCGCGCTCGCTCCCCCCCTCTCTCTCGCGCGCGCTCGCTCCCCCCCTCTCTCTCGCGCGCGCTCGCTCCCCCCCCTCTCTCCTCGCGCGCGGCTCGCTCCCCCTCTCTCTCTCGCGCGCGCGCTCGCTCCCCCCTCTCTCTCTCTCGCGCGCGCGCTCGCTCCCCCCTCTCTCTCTCTCGCGCGCGCTCGCTCCCCCTTCTCTCTCTCTCGCGCGCGCTCGCTCCCCCCCTCTCTCTCTCTCTCGCGCGCGCTCGCTCCCCTCTCTCTCTCTCTCTCGCGCGCGCGCGCTCGCTCCCCCCTCTCTCTCTCGCGCGCGCGCGCTCGCTCCCCCTCTCTCTCTCTCGCGCGCGCGCTCGCTCCCCCTCTCTCTCTCTCTCGCGCGCGCTCGCTCCCTCCCTCTCTCTCTCTCGCGCGCGCTCGCTCCCCCTCTCTCTCTCTCTCGCGCGCGCGCTCGCTCGCTCCCCCTCTCTCTCTCTCGCGCGCGCGCTCGCTCCCCCCTCTCTCTCTCTCGCGCTCTCTCTCTCTCTCGCGCGCGCTCCCTCTCTCTCTCGCGCGCGCTCCCTCTCTCTCTCGCGCGCGCTCCCTCTCTCTCTCGCGCGCGCTCCCTCTCTCTCTCGCGCGCGCTCCCTCTCTCTCTCGCGCGCGCTCCCTCTCTCTCTCTCGCGCGCTCCCTCTCTCTCTCTCTCTCTCGCGCGCTCCCTCTCTCTCTCTCTCTCGCGCTCTCTCTCTCTCTCGCGCTCGCTCCCCCTCTCGCGCTCGCTCCCCCTCTCTCTCTCTCGCGCGCGCGCTCGCTCCCCCTCTCTCTCGCGCGCGCGCTCGCTCGCTCCCCCCTCTCTCTCGCGCGCGCGCTCGCTCGCTCCCCCCTCTCTCTCGCGCGCGCGCTCGCTCGCTCCCCCTCTCTCTCGCGCGCGCGCTCGCTCGCTCCCCCTCTCTCTCGCGCGCGCGCTCGCTCCCCCCCTCTCTCTCTCGCGCGCGCTCGCTCCCCCCCCTCTCTCTCTCTCTCGCGCGCGCTCGCTCCCCCCCCCTCTCTCTCTCTCGCGCGCGCGCTCGCTCCCCCCTCTCTCTCTCTCTCGCGCGCGCGCTCGCTCCCCCCTCTCTCTCTCGCGCGCGCGCTCGCTCGCTCCCCCCTCTCTCTCTCTCTCTCTCGCGCGCGCGCTCGCTCCCCCCTCTCTCTCTCGCGCGCGCTCGCTCCCCCCTCTCTCTCTCGCGCGCGCTCGCTCTCCCTCTCTCGCGCGCGCGCTCTCGCTCCCCCTCTCTCGCGCGCGCGCTCTCGCTCCCCCTCTCTCTCGCGCGCGCTCGCTCCCCCCTCTCTCTCTCTCTCTCTCTCTCTCGCGCGCGCGCGCTCGGTCCCTCTCTCTCTCTCGCGCGCGCGCTCCCTCTCTCTCGCGCGCGCGCTCGCTCCCTCTCTCTCGCGCGCGCGCTCGCTCCCTCTCTCTCTCGCGCGCGCTCGCTCCCTCTCTCTCGCGCGCGCGCTCGCTCCCTCTCTCTCGCGCGCGCGCTCGCTCCCTGCTAAAACGTCCTGGCACGGTGAGTCACAAAAAACACTTGTCACGGTGAGCACCTGCCGAGACATGCATTCCGATTCACACAGAACGTGAATCCAAAAGGACGGCAATGAGCTCTACAGCGAGGTAACACAAAATTTATCACAATGGGCCACTGTCCAGAATCGAAAGACTGTCATGCTAGTGGACAAAGAAGGAGATTGCTTAGTTCCAAAGACATTAACTGACCATGTAATAGAATAGTGATATTTTGAATAAATGTGTGACCACCATTCTGACGAACAACACTTAAACCATCAATTGTTTTAATGAATAAGTTAAGAGCATTCGCCACCTTTCCGACCCAGAGCCACTCTGGCGCTTGGTGCCCACATTTATCTATATCTATGTGTATATGTATGTATGTATGTGTGTATGTATGTATGTGTGTATGTATGAATGTGTGTATGTATGAATGTGTGTATGTATGAATGTGTGTATGTATGAATGTGTGTATGTATGAATGTGTGTATGTATGTATGTGTGTGTGTATGTGTGTGTGTATGTGTGTGTGTATGTGTGTATGTATGTATGTGTGTATGTATGTGTGTGTGTGTGTATGTATGTATGTATGTATGTATGTATGTATGTATGTATGTATGTATGTATGTATGTATGTATGTATGCATGTATATATATATATATATATATATATATATATATATATATATATATATATATATCCTACATTATGAAATATGTAGTCGAGCCGTCCTGTTGCAGTGTTGTAGAATGACAGTTGTAGAAATCATCTTTCACTGCTATGGATTTCAAGAGTTTTGTCAATTAATACAAGAGACAAGTTGCACATGTCTCTTCTCTTTGTTTTCTTTTATAATTATGTATAATTTTGAAACAGAGAAACTCCTTTGTGGAATGTTCTAATTTAACTGAACGGAAAATTCCTTACATGTGCAGTCAAAATTTTCTTCTTTCAAAAATTTTACCAGGTTTCAAGAAAATTTGTCACAAAATATGGCAGTTCTGTTAATAACAACCAGATTCACACACATTTGAATTCAAGTTAGCATCAAATTCTCAGAAAAATTCTTGGTGTCACGATCAAAAGCAAAGATTTTCTATCAATTAAAAGCTTATCTTCAAACGTAAATTAACGAAATCGTTTTTGCTTCAGCTAAACTACGATACCTTTATTTTCCTTCACAGTGCATAACAACCAAAAAACCTAAAAAGCACTAACAAACCTAGTAAAAGCACTCACTGATGACGCACAAAAACAATTCAGTTTTCCTTCACAAATCGTAATAGTACGTTTCACCACGTACGTATAGCCGGGAAAAACCGAGATTCGGTGAAAACAGCGATGATTGGAGAGCCTATCGAAGTGCAAAGCAGAGGTGGGATTCAGGAGGGGGGGGCAACCGCCCCCATCCCCCAATGTTGGGACAATTAAGAAAACCTATTTAGACATTTTATTTTTCAGATCTTCAAATTTATATTATAAAAGAGTTTCTTTTTTGAAGTTTGAGAAACATAATCCCTATACAGTATTTGAGTAATTGTGAGTGCGTGTGAGCGGAACAGTCACTCACGGTTAGACCACTGGACCACTCACGGTTAGACCACGGTGCACCAATCAAAACGTATGAGGTGTCATTCGACGCGTCTCGGTCTCTTGGTGGGGAATTGACAATTTGTTTTCGGATCCGATCAGCAGATTGTAAGAAATTTACAAAAACGTGTTTTAGCGCTGCCATCTTGGTGGTTATGTCGGGAATTAAACCAACGCCACCCAAATAGATCTATGTAGGTTATGTTGAATGCGACAAATGAATCGCCGCGCGACAGATTTCATTTAATTTGTATCCGTATTTGTAAAAATACATTTGCTAAAACCAACAAACAGTATTGCCTTGGAACGTATTGCTTTAACTTCAGGTAAAAACCAAAATGTGAGTAATGCGACAGAAGCACATTTACATTCTTACGTTCGACTTCTTACAGGCTTCAGGCATGAAAATACCAATTCCAAAATGAATGTAACAACTTATTCTTATTAAAACGTAGCTAACACCTTATTCACATAAACGTACAAAACAGTCGCTTTTTAATGTTTATATAGATTCGCATCAAAACAATAAATAGAACAATTGCATAGACTGACTTTGTGGAGTTTTTAATCTCTTCGAAAATTAGGGGACAAAAATATGGAAGTGTTAAGCAAATCCAGGGACGAATAAAATATAATTGTAGAAGATTTTGCGACAGAATTATCGGAAATAATTGAGAACGATCTTATTAGAGGATAACGCTGAAGAGCAGCTTCCAGATGATTTTTATGTGCATTTTTGTTCGCATTAGTAAAAAAAACAAACTAAAAATGTAGCTGTACTAAATTCTAACTATTCTGAATCATTCGTACCAGCAAGTATTTTTACGGCGTATATAATTCAGAAATTGCAATATTACCAGTTCTTATCCTCTACGGAGGTAACCTACAACGCCATTGGGGGGTTGGACATTTTTTGAACAGGAGAAAAACCTTATTAGCTACGAGTCATTGGTATGTCCAATGCCAGCGGCTGTAAGAACTTCTTTGAACAAAGCTCTAGATGGCAAATTTTCAATACATGAAAATACTCTGAAAACAGTTTACAGCGTCGGCGGCGCCACATTCTACTAGGCCCTACATAGCATTTGAATAACTGCGAGTATACGTGTGTGCGGATCCCTCACTCACGGTTAGACTTCCCATGCATCAATCGAGGCATACGAGGTGTCTTTCAAGTGTCTGGGTCTCCTGGTGGGGAACTGATAATTTGTTTTCGGATCCGGCCAGAAGATCCTAAGAGATTTCTAAAACATGGTTTTGTTGTGACAAACTTACTAAATGTGAAGAACTTCAAGTGAATACGGAGAAAACCAAACTGTGAGTAATGCTACAAAATGAAAGCACATTAAACATATTACGTTCGACTTCTCACTGTTACGTTCTTAAGCGTGAAAAAAAACTGATTTTCAAATTAATATGACTAACAACTTATTCTCATTAAACTTAACACCTTATTCACATAAACATACAAAAAACTCGTCTCTTACGGTTTATATATAAATTCGCATACAAAAGGATTAATAGATATTTTGCAGAAGTTAAAGTTATTACAAATTAGATTTAGTTTTCGGAGATCTTTTCAAAAACTAGGAGAACAAAATATGGAAATGGAAAGCAAATCCGGGGAAGAACCCAGTGTAGTTGCAGATTTGGGGACAGCATTTTCGGAACTAATTGAAAATGATCTTATAAGAGAAAAACGCTTACGGGTGATATTTTATGTGCATTTTTGTGTGTACTAGCGAAGCGTACAAAATTAGAGCTGTACTAAATGCCAACTATTCAGACCATCCATACCCGTCATGCCCTAAATTGAATGTAATAGTCTGAAAGAATATTTTGTTGTAATGTACCATATTGTTTAGAATTGCAAGGAGCATACGAAAATTATAATTACATAAATTATTTCCATTACAAATTTCCTAGCATTTTTAATATTTCGAATTCCGAAAAATTGGTGTTTCTCGCGAAACGTTTCGTACCCACAAAACGTCGTTTCGCGAGAAGCACCAATTTTGCGATGCGATAAATCGTGTTTTCCAACATTACAGGTAATCTATGCAAGCGTAGTTGGCAAACTGAAAACTTTAGACCGTTCTCTATGTAAAACGATTTTCTTTAACGGATCTTCAAATGAAGACGATCGTCAACATTGCGAAACGTACCAATTCAAAGTCACCGAGTGACTAACTTCTCTGTTATCCGGCAGTTCTAGCATGAACATACGGTGTTCAGAGATCAAAAACTGCGTTTACAATTTTTGAAAAAGTGATGAAGTGAAAAATACGACTCAGAAGAGTAAAACTATTACATTTTGTAAGTATGTTATCCATTATAATGTAAGATATATTGTAACTAATGCATATTTGTTTAATGCCAAATGTACACTGAGAAAAACGAACATGTTTCTCCACTGAATATTCTCTGTTACATTCAATGTTTTGTAATTTAACATTTCTACAGTAAAATGTGTCTAAGCTGGAATCGAGCGGAGCACAACAAATTCCGGTTTATGGAGGTTTCCATATTATGCAAGGTTGTCCATTTTATGACACTTGTGATTAATATTGATATTTCTGCCCTGAAAATAATAGGCCTAAATTACATGACTTTATTATAATTATCAAAATTATCCACATTAAACATATTACGTTCGACTTCTCACTGTTACGTTCTTAAGCGTGAAAAAAACTGATTTTCAAATTAATATGAAAGGAAGAAATCACCAACAAATGAATATTCAGAATATTCAACAAATAAACACTCTTCATAGTCAGCTTGTTAGTTGAAAAATACACACCTTACTACCTAGTGGCTGTATTCGGACTGCTTGCTGACTCAACTCTCAATGGGTCACAACCCAGCACTATGACTTTCTGATACTCTTGCATGGACTTGAGCAATGAGCATCTGCTCGAGAGGTTATGATTTTCAACGCGGGGCAGGGAGACGCGTGAATAGAAGCCGTGCCCGTACACTCTCCCACGCTCAGTGTCGAGATACAGGAAGTTCCCCTACGGCCTGCGCCTTGAGAGACAAGCGACCCTCAAGGTCGAATTAAACGTTGACAGCTCAAATCCCTCAATGTCCGGCTGCCACGACTAAATTGAGTGTCATGGGGATAAAGAATTTAAACATGCTTGCAGATGCATTCATTTCATTAAGAACATTTCGCGTCTCTCTGCCAAGAGCATTAAATTCACTTCCGTTTTATAAAGATTGCTTTTTCCTGCAGGGCATGAAAACCATTCCGCTTCCGCGTTGGAGAGGTTCCGTTTTATGTTGTGTAATTTACTATTTAAATTCACGGGCCGGATATATTTTCCGGTTAAAGCAGGTTTCCGGCTTAGGATGATTTTACTGTATTATAAAAGCGAATATGTCGTTTTAATCATAATGTCGGTACTCAGATAAGTTTAATGGTTTTTTTGAACAACAATTTTCATAACAAATATATAATAAACACTCAAATAAATGCACAGAACTGTTGCAGACATTTTCAAAATGTGATTGAAAATGGTAAAAATGTTTTTTTAACTACAGTTCGGCAATCGAAAAATTCTAAAAAAAATATCCACGTTTTGTGTTTTAAGAACTTTTGAGATTTCTTTCAAGCCTGTTCCAGGGTTCTTAGACAGTCACAAATATTTTTTGTTAATTAAAAAAACTGCGTTTGAATTTGGCATTGAAAATCTCAAAAAGTTTTTCTGATAGTATAAATTATTTTGTTATTTCTCATATTTTTTTCGATAAGATGAAATCGATTTTTTTTAATTTTATTTTTTCGTCAACTAAACACTTTTTTGGCTGTAGAGGGGTGTGGGTGCTGGGAGGAGACTAAGAAATCTTTCAAAACCATGTCTGAATGTTAAAATTATAGTGTAACAACTCATATGCTATTTGGTTGACGGGAAATTGTTTACCATCTAATGCGGGGAACCCTTTGCCCCCCTCCAATAAAAGATCCGAAATCCCTCCTCTGGTGAAAAGTTGGCAGGAAGCGGCCGGATGCGTCACCGTGAACGGCGGCGAGATTTCAATTCGATGAACTAATACTGGCGAATCCTTTTCGTCCTATTTCATGACTCATTTTTTACTATTGCCATTCTCCTGTTTACATACCAAAGGCTCTCATTTAGCAAGCAAGGTATTTAAACAGAAATTGTTCTATATTCTCCTGTTATATCATTTTTTAGCCTTTCTTGACTGTCATGCTCAGCAAGCCTTTTATTTGGATTAATCTCCTCATAATTCTTCTTACACGAGTTATTCATGCCAATTCATTTGAAGATGTTGCAGACATCAGTAAACTTCCTAAATATTACCAAAGAGCAAGGAACACTTTCCTTTCTCTATGATATCACTAAACACCTAATCAACTACTGCTCCTTTTCTTGCCAAAGTGAATTTTATCTCTTAATATAACTAGGTATGCACGTTAGCAATTCACATTGATCTACGACTTTCCTAAATTGATGAAACTGATGTGAACTTCATCTCTTAGGTACCTTCTATTTTCAGCAAACCTTAAGGTTTCCTTTTCAAAAATAATACTGATTTTTACATTACAAACAATTTTTCAGTAATTTTAGAATTACCAAGAGAAATAACAGTTTGTTAGCACTTTTAAAACTAACAATAGTAAAATCTAACTCTGACGGTACAAAAATTTTACTGCCAATATGAACTGCAGAAATATGTCAAATTCTCAAAATTGAATTAACAATTTCAACCAAACCTACCATAATTATAGGTTTGTAACAATTTCAAAAATACCTGGGTATTCTTCATATACTAAAACTACAAAGAAATTGCCCCATAATTTTAGGCATATTTTCATTTCCTTTTAAGTTATGGAAATTTTTCATTGTAGTATACTGCACAGATGTGTTTCATACATTTCTTGAACATTCTCAAATACTAGTACATAAATAACCACATCATTATAATTGCATTTATAACATCTTTGCAATGAAACAAATACTGTAAAGTGGGGTGAAGCCAATCAAGTCTTCTGAATCCGATCATTTGCGCAATTTCCAACAATAAATGTATGGTTGGCATTACAATCAGAATTACGAAAGCCATAGGTGTTTGTGATTTTTGAATAAATTATCTACAACAATGCACTTGTTCTAGTACGTTGAAACACTGCCTTTGTTAGTAAAGCTTCAGTATTTCTCAACTTTCGTTGCGAAATACATAAGCAAAGAACATAAAATAACGTATAGTTTATCTACTTCTTTCTGTATTTCAAATCAGTGAGTTTTTATATGTTTACTTTTTAACCAAACCTCTTAAATAAAAATATGGATTTCAGTTATTATATTCAAATGATGTTCATTGTTATAATTGTTTAATGATAAACTTCTAATTATGTAGGCTGAATCCGATCATGCTGACTTAAAAGAAGATTGTAAGACGAACACATAAATGCAACTAGAACCCGCAATACTTTCTTGATGCTGCAAAAGCAGTTAAGTCAGGTATATGAAGTATCAGAAAAGCTTCTGAACAATATGTCATTCATTCCTTATACAAAATTAAATGACAAACTTAAAAATAAGTACACATGAAAAATATGTGAACAAGCAGCAGTAACTTCTTTTGAGGAGGAAAGTCTGGTCAAGTAAATTTTATGTTGTGCAAATTGGTGATTTCCTAAACAGAACTTGGATGTAAAATATAGTGTTCAAGATGATCTGAATAGAGAAGGCCGGGTTGAAAAGAGATTTTGCAATAATCATCCAGATCCTTAATGCGCAAGAGGATTTCTGATAAGAAATAAAGAGGCCACTATCAGCATGGGAGAAAACAAAAAGAACAAGAGCAGCAATAATCTGTGCTATTATGAGGGATTATATTAAGAACCTTGAAGTATCCTTGGATGCAATTCCTCCCACTAATATAATAAACTAAGATGGAACAAACTTTAGTGACGGTCAAGTGAAAATCATTGTGAAGCGAGGAGCAAGACATCCTGAGCGGATAGTAAACAACTCTAAGACCAGTATCAGTGTAATGTTTGCAGCAGCAGCAGCTGATGGCACAGTGCTTCCACCCTATACTGTTTATGAGGCAAAACATCTTTATGATACTTTGACTGAAGGTGGCAACTCTGGTGCAGGTTGCAACAGAAACCAGAGTGGCTGGTTCGATCTTGCAATGTTTTAATCTTGGTTCATTCAAATTTCATGACTACAGTGAACGAAATTACAAGTTCCAAAATTGATTATTGGTGATAAATGTTATTTGTATGTAAATAAATTACCTTGTTTCTATAACTTTATTGACAATGATAAGTTGGTTTATATGTTGAGTTTAGACTGTTTATAAATGTGAAGAAACTTTTTTCTGGCAGTGAACACAAAAATACATTTTTAAAAACCTAAATAACGATTAGATTCAAACATTGAAGGCATTTTCCGATTTAATAGCACAAATAAGTATGTGATCGGATTCAACTCCCAAAAATATTAATAATAAGATGTAAAATATAAATGTAAATTAATTTATATTTTAATGTAACCTTCCTTCAAGGTTTAGTCATTATTAATTCCAAACGGTAATACGAAATGACAGAAATTAACGTCATATTTCGTAAATAATCTTAAATTGTTGATCAGATTCACCCCACCTTATGGTACTAATATATTTTTGATACTTTTATCTTAAATGTCTACCAAAATCACATAAAAATAATAATATATTGAGTTCTGAAGTAAAATTTGAGTCCTAACAATCAATATTGTAATGGTATAAACTTACAATAAATCCATATCCAACATGATCTCCTTACGATGAAGGTCTAAATCATAAACTTTGACTCCTCCAATCCTCATAGGCTGAAACAAAATACTGTACGTCTGAAGAGGAAATTCAAGAAACAGCAATATTTCAAACTTACTTTCTTTCAAGTTCTAGACTATACACAGCAATTTGATTTATTTCAATTTGAAGATGTACTTTTTATTTAACAACAAAGAAAATCCACAGAACTCAAGTTATAGTTTATATTTCCTTTCAAATAACAAAATATAAACTTACAATATTTCCTAAAACCATTTTCTCAAAGCGAAATCCTTGCAGCTTGTACTGAGCAAGGCTATCTCGTACACCAGGTTCGATAGAGTTTTTCAACAAAGTTCGAGCATAATGGTTGACATTTGGCCATAACTGTCTTAGAATCTGTAACATAAATGAAAAACAATGCTGAATTTGAAGAGAAAAATTGCAATTTCACATTCAAGAAAATAATTACCCAGTACCTCAGAGAAATATTAACACTGATAAAAATATACTAGAAAGACTGAAGACTGATATAGAATACCATAAATATACTATAATCTTTTATTATTATTATTATTATTATTATTATTATTATTATTATTATTATAATATTATTATATTATTATATTATTATATTATTATTATTATTATTATATTATTATTTAATAATAATAATAATAATAATAATTAGTTATTATTATTTTCCAGATACTCAATAAAACTTTAGCAAACTGATGTTTGTTGTTGCTTACTACATCTTCCTTGTAAGCCAAAGACATTTTAGAATGATGTATTCTTTACTTTAGAATAAACCCAAGACAGGAGAAAAAGCGCTTACAAATTTTCTACTTTCCCATCCCAAAATAACAAAAATAATAAATTCAAACATTTAATATAATATCAAATATCATATGCCCCATAAAACAAACATGTGTAATACAATGCATTACCAAACAATTAATTATACAATAATTTTGTATGAAATTAATATATTTTAACAATCCATAAAAGGCCTAATGAACATAAAAATTATAAAACATTGAGATTTCTATAACAATAACAATAATAATTATTATATAACTAAATTACAGATGAGTAAGACCGATGAGTTTGAACTCCTTGAAGGTTCTGATTCAGTTAAATGGTTTTGAAGACATAATTCAACATTATGATACTGATCTCTGAAGACAGGGAGATGAGGGGAAAATATACAATAATATAAAAAACACATAATATAAAAAATTATACATAATATATAAAAAGGATCTGCCAGTAGCAATTTCAAATTCTTGCCACACAACACACGCTTATAAAAAACATTTGAACAATGCATTTCCCAAACATACTTCACCCATAAATCTGAATCTTATCAATATCTGAATTCTTAAAGCTTGTCAATTATGATACATAAACATATTAGCATTATATAATATCATTGCACAGATGTATTCATTCTTTTATGTTTTTGTTACAGATTCCATAGATAGATGTTACAACAAATATGACAAAATGAAACAAGTTTGAGATGAAAACACTTACTCTATTAATCCATTCAACTCTTTCAACATCAGGGAAATACACCTGAAATGAAAAAAAACATGATTTTAATGACAAATGGGCACTTTTGAAATAAAACAATTTCTAAAAATATGATCTCCGTAACATTTACCTGCATGTACTTTATCATTAAAAAATATTGAAAGTTGTATTTTTACATCTCATTCTAATGTTAACAATGAAGTACTCAACATATTAGGTGTTTGCCAAACCTCTTACCATTGCACATGACAGTACTATTGAGATATTTTTTCTCATGAATAACAAGTCAATTCATTAAATTATTACTGCTATACCAGTGATTATGTAGAGATTATTCAATTTTACATTTAATAAATGTTTAAACAGAAAATAATTATAATAATGTATCAAACTGGAGATTTTGGAGAAGTAGAAAATATGCCAAATATTACCAATGCCAAATGAGCAAGATATGCTAACAGCTGAAGGGTTACATGTCTGTGAAGAGTAAATTGATAGATGTTATACCAAATCAAAGGCACAATTTTTGACAGGCTCTGAAAAATGCCTTGAATAGCCTGGCCTAGTGATGTTTATAAGTGGTTTAAGGAAATGGGAGTGACTAGCATTATATCTAAAAGAAGAAAATGGATAAGGAAATCATGAAGTACATTTCAAAATGCATGAAAAGACAAAAATTACAGTTCACACAAATCAAAAATTACAGACTACACAAATCAAAAATTCATAATTTTTTTGTTTAATGTAATCAGCATTACATAACAAATAGACATACAACTATCCCTCTAACACTGGAAAATGTTATATCTAAGAGCTTTCAATAACCATTTTCCAAACAACAAGTTAAATATGCGGCAAAGTGCAACAGGTTGTTTTTCTCCCCAAGGCAAGAAAGAAATTGACAGAATTGAAAGACATTTTGACAAGAAATAAATAAAAAAATAGAAATTGCAAAAAAACTAATTAAGCAATTCCAACTAGGTCTAGCTAACCAGTTGGTCAAACAACTGCAGTAACAATAGATTTCATTTAATAATCCAGATTAGCATTCATTAATTCATATTTGTCCAGAAAAAAATCTGATATTTAGAAGTTAATAATCTAACAGGACTGTGGTATATTATGCAGATCAGAATTAACAATTCATATTATATTTTTATTTAATGAAGCATTCACATGAATGCTGCAAGTTATAAACTAATACAACACATCAGGGTAATTGATTTAGAGGGTCTAAATATTTACTTTCTAAAATACAATATTTCTCTTTAAAAAATAGAAAAATGAAGTTGGAAGAGAAAAATATTTTGTGTAGTGTGCTTTTTAAAAAAGTTAAGCAATACAATTATGCATTTTATTTTTTTTTATTTTAGGGGGATGTACATAAAATTGTAGGATATGAAACAAAACTTAACACTGTATTGCAGAACAATGTTCATTTTAGGGTATTGCAGGTTGCAGAGAGAGTATCATTTTAAAGGAAAATTCTTAGAGAGTTTTCAACATACGAAATTGAGATTGGCAAATGTACAAGACTTGAAATTTCTCATACTGTTCTCACAAATGTTCACTCCAGTTTTTACCACAAAACAAGTGAAATCAGGAAATTTTTATCCACAAAAATTGAATAAATAGTTTCAAATTCTAAAAAACTGCATTAAAAAAATCCATGTTCTTGGTACAATATTCACAGACATGCATAATCAGTAATTTATAGTTTCTCAGAAAGTAATGAGAAGAGTAGTCCACTAGAATAAATCATATGTTTAACACCCAACTTTCTGGATTACCAAACATTTGTGCATTTAAAATCCATTCAATACATGGATATTTTGCATCCATTCCCTAATCTTTATATTTTCCTAACAAATAGGCTTTCACTGTGACACTACAAAAAAAATGTGGGCATTTTTTATTATAGCAATAACTAAAAAGGTAGTCTGATTAACTTGAAAATGAGAAACAATGTCCTCATAAGTTCAAAAATAACTCCTTTAAGAGCTGTCCATTTGATATTTATTTATCAAAATGTTTTATTAATATTCTCTCCTCTTCTTAGCGATACATTAGTCGAAGACTATTAGATGTTCAGGTTGCAAAACGTGCACAGATGTCATAATAAATCTCCTACAATGTTTTGCTAGTCCCATATATGAGAGGCAATTGTACCATCCCACGCTCAATAACACGATGCAAGTAAATGCATCGTCCGCAACTTGGTACGGCATATCAGCAGTCCTCGCAATTACTCAACATCATGTTCTGCTGCGACACAACGTCGGTCAACGCGAAAGACATTCATAATCAAAATTGCGCCCGATAGTGTTTTGATAGGTACAATAAAGTATTTCCAATGGGAAATGTTTTTCTTCACGTTGGAAACTGACTTTTCAGGCAATTGTAACATTACAACCAATTATAACTTTTCATGAAGTCACTTTTCATGAGGACCACTGAACATTTGAACTTTAATACTAGATATATCCTTTCTAGCAATTCCAGGCAATTGAGAATGGGTATGTAATTGAATAACGCGCCTTGGCAGCCGTTCACGGTGATACGTCCTCTAAGGTTATGATACGTTCGCGACGTGACATCACAGCCAAATAAAATCACAGCGTGTCACAGGAAGCCGGGAACGGCGGGAGTACTGTCCCGTAGAATTTTCATAAAGGCAAACGCAATAATATTATGAATATGTACGTGATTAATCTCCGATGTGCCTGTAAAATGCCTTACAACAATTTTTGTGGAAAGGCAGCATATTCATATCACAACATACCGCAAAACCAAATCCTAACTTTTCGGATTAATTGACATCAGTAAAATTGTGAAAATCATTCCACCGATGGAAATAATTTAACAAAAATAGTACACTAGGTCGTTAATAACAAACAACTGTCGTGTGAACAATCGTGCCGTCGCAGATAACTCTAAAGTAGAAATAAGTAACATGTCACATTTGCGGATTATTTCAAAAGAGAGAAAAACGGCGATGATATATCGCGAAGTCAGAGTGATAGTTCCTCACTGCCGGTTGAACCAGATGTACAACTGTCAAACGTCGCAGGGGTGCGTGAAGAAGCGACTCACCCAGCTAGGGAGGTCACCAACCCGTGCAAGTATCACTTCTCGCTCACTGCGAGTAGCTGCTGCTTTAGCGACGCTTCTCCGTGCTTCATGATCTTTTTTCCATTCGTCGCGAACAACTGACAACAATACAGGTGCAAGTAACCACGCGAAACTCAAATCGAAGTAGCCTAGAAGATACACTGCGGCTACGGTGCCTAGTTTCTTCCCGAAGCTGTAGAGCATGTTTGAAATGCTTATCCCAGCAGTTTGGCGCGGCACAACTGGCCCGGCTGTTGACTCCTCGGATTCTGTTGTCGCGACGGACGCTACCGCCTTCTTGTTGGCAACCGCCATGTTTTCTGCACTACGTCGCCGCCACGCCCGGCCGACGTCTCGCGGGGAATTGCGCCAGAGCCAGGCCTCCGAACGGGCTAGTGGGTCATGCTTCCCCCTCCCATGCGTCACTTCGCTCAAACGTGACCGAGAGTGACGTCATTGTATATTTCAGGCTGTGAAGCTCTGGGTAATATGCAATTTCATATTTCTGCGGGCAGAGAGCACTGCTAGTATTGGAGCGAATTTCAATAACTCAAATGTATAGAACGAAAACTGCGCTAGCACAGCAGTATGCACATAAAACTATTTTCTCATTTACCTAGCACTGATCTTACTGTAAATAAACTCATAAATTCTCTCTTAAAATTATTAGTGTTCTACTTTCCTCTGAATTGTGTAGGGTATTACACATTTTTTTTAGAACTCACAAAAACAAGAACTCAATAATAATGATTAAATTCATGATATTAATTAAGTTTGCTATGAAGATTAAAGTGAAGCAACCATCATTCGAATTGTTATCTCAGAATCATTTTCTATTTCATTTTATTTGCATTACATTGATTAGAATCATCAGGCATGAAATGTATGGTGAAGATATTTAAACTAAATTCTTTTAAACAACGTTGTTTATAAATTTGGAAGAAAGTGTTGTATTATTATGAGTTTATAAAAACACAAGTGATTTTTTGAATCCATTAAAACACTTGTACTTCAATTGAAATGCATGGTGTACGCATGCATCTGCATAAGGGGGTTAATCTAATGTTAGCACACTGATGTAGATAATTTTATAATTTCAATGGCATAAATTTAATTTTCAATTGTAATTGTTTTTATATAATTTTAATTTAACTTACCTATCACTTAAATTCAATCCATCTGAAAGGATGAAACCTGAAAGATTTGTGTAAGATATAATACCTTTAGAGTTCTTATATCTGTTGCAGCAATTAACTTCCCCCTTCTTTGACATCTCAGAAACAATCCTATTTTGGAAATGCTTCTCATAAATTTAGAGCAAGTTCACTGACAAGGAGAATGCTCTAAGTCAATGACGTTTACCATTGATAGTATGATTCTTTGGTGTAAATTATATGAAACAATATATTCCCTTCAAGTCAACATGACTTCAAAATGTTACAAAGAATGATGTACTACATTTAGAGAAAATAATTTCACAAAGTAATCAATATTGGATCTAGTTCATTATTACAAAACATTGCCAACCATCGCTGTTGTTTGACTGTTAGTAAGACCTTCGTTCAACAACTACCCCTTGAAGAGTCATACTTTTTATTTAATGTAGGAAGGGCAATACAAATTCATTGCCAAGTATAATGCAATATATTATGCAAATGCATAATAAGTTTTTAGAATGCAATGCATACAACATTCCACCACTATAAAGTACAACATTAGTGTTTCATCTTTGTGTATGTGTACCTAACACATACAAAAAAGTGTTATTGATACAATTGTTCATGAATTTATACAGGATAAATTTTTTCTCATAATCTTTTACTCTTATTGTATTACAACAATTGGCAGATTTGTCTCTGAGAGCTGTATGCATCAGTAAGTGAGGCTGCCATTAGAGGCGTTTAAAATTTTATTTCAATCAAATTTTTAGATAATTATTTTGTATTTTCTTTGCCTTAATTATATTTTCTTATGCATATGTAGCACTTAAGACATCACGCAGCACTTACAGCTTTGTACAATTTGTAACCATGTTCATTTAATTACATTAAATTTGAATATGTGTACTAATACTCCAGGGTATTAATTTAGTGTGATGTAGCTCAGTATTCCATACGAAACACTAGTATGCAGTTCTCATTGATTTCACACTCATGTGTGTCCTCTGGTTGTATTATATGGATTTACCTTCACTGATATTTTTCAAACATTTTGGATAATGTGAAAATATTTACAGTATGGGAAAGAAATATATAAAATACATCTCAAATCAGATGCCCAGTTGCATTTCTTATTTTTATTTCATTCCTATCTAGTAACTCCTCAAGTACATTGTATGTAAACATTGTGTGATCTATCTTGATGTCCTTAGTACTTTAAACTGTCTGAATATTTGTGACACTTTCTCTGTGGTTTAGGTGATATTTTAGATTTTGGAAGAGTGGGAATAGCTTCATTATCAGTCACTTTTAATTACATGTATGAAACAAATTGAATATATTGTTTATTTCTATACTTGTATATAACATTTTATTAGTTAAAATAATTATAAAATTTCACAGCAAACAATAGTAAAATAACAACCTCAAAACCAGTTATGCATGATTACTTCATTTTTATAGCACAATGCCTTTCATTCAAATGAAACATACAAATGCTATTGCTGAGAAAAATTACATTTAAAATGTTTACATTCACAGCTTTATTATTAAAAGGGCACATGCAATGGATAAGATGAATGCAGATATGATCATTATATTAATTTAAAGATATTCAATATTGATTGGGCCCAACATTGCTTTAATTCAACAAATGTTATTCACTGAATTTTAGCACATAATAAAAAACAGTATCTAATTAAAATCTTGAAAACACTATTTTAAATAATCAACATGTCAGGAAGGAATTAGGTTTGAAAAATGATATTACACTCTCTAGCTGAAATGCTTCATCACAGTCTATACTTGTGCATAAAATTGAACACTAAAGAAAAACCTTATGACCATATTCACTCTGAATTTAAATTTCCATCTTCTACACATTTCTTATTTCTCTTTGTTGCATTTTTGTTTAACGTGAATTGTGAAATGTTTTGTATACATTATTGACATTATACAAAATGTGATTTTTATCTGATTACATGTGCTAGTTAATAACAAGAAATACCATAAGTGAGGTAATGATTATGCAGGAATACAAGAATTCTTGAATATGAAACATTATAATAGATGAATTATCACAGATTCTCAAAGGATTTTATGCATTTTGTCTTCTTGAAACACCTAAGAATTGTAAGAATCAAGAAATTTTTCTTGACATACACACATTCCTTTCTTTCTATGCAGTTGGACTCGAGGACTACAAAGGCATTTCTTGTACTAAAAAAAAACAAACAGAAATGACTTGAAAAATCAAATCACTTCAAACTGTATTAGCACAACAAGCATTCTCACCTTGTTGCCATTTACTTAATTTTATTAGACAGATGGAAAACAATTAAAGCAATTCAGGTTTGATTATGATATTCCACGAGTTCGAAAGCGCATATGAACAAACTAGAAAATAAGTGCAATTTTCTAAGAGTTCAAAATGGAAAATCAATATTTTCAATGATTTTTGTGTATAATCAACAAAAATTCTATGCATTTGGTCGAAAATACAATTTATCAAATGAACACGTGTTTGGTGATGAATGGGTTGGCAGTTGGATGGAAAACTTTTGAATTATTAAATGTATAGCCGACTTCGGCCGATGTACTGTCAAATATCCACTGATACGCCAGTCTGGATGAACAACTGATGATTCAACAGGCCTGCTCAACTCAGTGGCTCCGCAAGCTGGTTGGAGCCACTCTCAGCACGCGAGCCCAGAAATTCGCCAGCGAGCTGGGGGGGGGGGGGACATCACTTTACGGCAGGGGAAAAGACTTCCAGAGGGGACTACGGGGCGGTTGAACGCCTACCGCCTCGGTTCCGGGGCGCGTGACAGTGGGGCAACGCGAATCATTTTTTTCTTTCTAGCCATCTTATGAGACAGTATGCGCGAACGCGCTAGACGGGGCAAATAGAATGCTAAAGCAATTTAACAAATTTAGTGCTTGTAAGATCGTAAATAGCGATATTGAACTTCTTGCAACACTTTTCGCAGTGGACATTGTAAGAGTCATATCACAAAAGTGTGAAGTTAAATATTTGCAGATTGTCACACACCTACTAGGTTTTCAGAAAAGAAAATATATATATATATTATATATATATATTATATATATATATATATATATATATATATATAATATATATACACACACACACACACGCAAACACTTGATTGATACTTCAAGAAATTTCAAAAATATTTGTTGTAGGAAAATATATTTTATTTAAATTAGTAATGTAATTTGTAAAAAAATTATTCTGAAGTTTCAAAAAATAAAAAAACAATCCATAAATTAGTTAAAATGTAAAAAAAAATCCGGATGTGTGAGGCAGGAACCAATTAAAAATTAATTTTTGATCAAAATAAATGTTTGCATGTTTTTTATTTGGCTTTTTACTGACTTATTCGGCAATAATAAAAAAATAAACAATGCTTTAATAACTTAAGTTTGTATGTTCTTTGTATACACCTATATTAATATTTAACCCTTTGTATAATTAAGAAAATGACCCTATGAATGTCCAAAGCGTTCATTGCGCCCCATTCACAGCTTCACCCCTCTCTGGGAATTTGTCATGAGGTAAGCGATACACGACGCGTGCGTCAAATCATTCTGATAGTCATTTGCTTGCCCTTTCGTCAAAAGGCGCTGCCTACTCAGTACTTACTCTACCCTCTCTCTCCCATCACAAGCGACCCTCTCCCCGTGGAACTCCAAACTACCACGAGCGCTGACGCTCTTCTGAAGCTAGTTGGGCAGGCCTGAATTATAACTTTCGGAGGTCTAAACATGCCGTATATGGCCCTCAGACGAGCTCTGTCGGTCTCTCAAGGAAGCCGGCAAATTCTAACGAATCATAAGATGAAAACGCCATGGACACATGAAGATTCCTTCCTGCGGGCACCGTCCGTATTTGTAATGGCCACAGATGTTCATGTTCAACATTCGAATACACATCGTAGGAAAATAATGGTCAGTTCCACTCCTGTACACGTTCTCTCACGATCACCACAAACAACAAAGTCCATCCATCATTATACTCTTCCTAGTGAGAAGAGGAGCAAACTAGTCTGCTGCTTTCGATGATGTGGATGGTGGTACTGTGTTCCTGTCGGATGTGGTGTCCTCACTGATCCTCTTCTTTCGGAGCAGCAAGGATCGAACATGCTGCGCGGGCAAGTCCACGAAGATAGTTAGTGCTATGGATGCTAGCATGATGCTTCCAATTCAAGAAAGTTGAACTGAAAAAGAGCAAAAATGCACGTAATTAAAAGACTTGATGATGATTACATTGAATGGTAGTCATTGGCGTCCACTTAACGGGTGCCAGGAACCATGGCACTCCAAGTCCATAAGGCCAACGAGCTTAGTTCTAGAATTTGCAACCGCAATTTTCTACAAGAATCGTACCATTACCCATTTAAAGCTGGTCGCGTAACTTCAAACTTCTGCTTCCTATTTTACACGAGGTGCCAAAACTGATTTGACTCACTGGATGTTTCAAGTTAGCTCATGCGCATCCGTGGCACGCAGGAAATACGCTTATATGAGGTTTTTAACCCAGCAACCAATTTGGCACGCATTCCTAAATTTTTACTTGAAAAAACGTTTAGGAGCTTTCCGACCATGAAGAATTAAAAAAAGTTAAACATTTTAGTATTAGTCCTGCGTTATTGGCTAAAGACAGCGTTTAGATCTTAATGTAAACACGTAAACTACTTCTGTAGTAAATTCGTAAAATTATCATTTTTGTATTAATACGTATTATATTAAACATACAAAATTGTAAAAACAATTAAATGTGTAATGAAAACTTAATATTATAAGTTAAAATATGCTATCTTGACCGATATAGAAAATTTATTTTCGTCTTTGTAAAACCAGTAAAAACCCCTCTCTGATGGCGTCACTAGCCGTATTTGTAGTGCTAGTTTACGATTGGAGGGGCAGTGATTCAAGTTCAGCGAAGAGTAAATTTCTATTTCATCGTTCTATGTTCATTTACTTATAAAACACGAAGAAAAAGACAGGAAAGCTTATCGGAAAGTAATAGTTGCATGTATTAGTTGCAAGTGCAATTTTTTGGCCGAGACTTTCATAATGCCACGAGCCGCTACTGATTGTAATATATTTTTCCGTTTTTTTTATTATCAGTGCAGACAACTTAACATTTTCTCTAATCAATAACTTTCTAACGTAACTTTACGTTGCATGAAGTGCACTTATACTCGATAAAGCAAGTAAAATAGCAACATAAACAAGCACAATTTGCCGATATTAGTAACATTAACAATGTAGAAGCTTAATGGTTAAAGTATGCGCTGTTTAATTAATTTATACGAAAGCCAGTAAATTGCTCTGATGCTGCGAGGGGCGGGTATATTTCATTTAATGTCCGCGGGTAAAATGACTCATATCAGTATTTGCCAAAAATTGCCTGACAGTTTTTACTGTTCTGTGCAGAACTAAATCAAAAATAAATAAATAAACCATTCAGGCAATAACTCACCAACAGGAGAAACTGTATGTAATATCTGTGCGCGCGCTGCCAACGTTGTAGAAGAAAACGGGAAACTGTACGAGATACAGAGCATACGAGAGGCGAGTAGTCACTTGGAAACCTGGCCAACACAGAACTCTACCCAATTACACCTGAAAAACCAAAAGAAATCACGTACAATATTTTATCTTCAAAGAAATAAAAAATAATTTCTAATAAAATATTACCTATATCTTCCAATCTAGCATGAAGAAGAGAAAATAGGATAAATAAAGAGGCACATACAATGAAGCGACGATTAAAGGATAAAAGGACATGACGCCATTAAAAGGAAGAAAAATAGGAGAAAGAGAAAAGGAAGCCGGAGGAGAGGAACGAGGAGCAAAAAGTAGAACAGAAAAAGACGAAACAAGTGTACAAAAAGAAGGAAAATTAAATATGAGAAAATATGATGTAATAGGAGGAAGAGGAGAGAAAGAGACAGACAGACCGAGAGAGAGAGAGAGAGAGGAGACAGAGAATCAGACTAGAATATGAAATGAGTGGTGCTAAAACAGTACATAATTCCCGCATTATTTGCAATTGCAATTTTGAACTTTTCGCATTTCAGAGCGTTCAACGAAAATGGGACCTGCATCATTTTTATTAGCATACTTTATGTGTGAAAAAAAAATTACAAAGAAATGAGATCGTTTTTGAGAAAAAATTAATTGCATTCACTTCGAACAAAAATTACGCGAACAATACTTATATTTTCGAAAAAGTGTACATTATATAATTTAAAAAAATACATCTAGTATTAATAATACAAGATGAAATTTTTGGAACAGATTTCATTAAGGAAAAAATCTATATCAGCAATATTGTAGGTTTTGCAATGTAAATTTTTTGCAATATCCAAAAATACACATTTCACCAGAAATGATATCTTCGTTCTTTGCTCTATGGTCTACCCGATAAAAAATGTAATTCGCAAATTTGGAGCATTTTTGAGAACATTTTAAAAGTGCCGCTGAGGCGTCAAATATCATATTCGTTTTAAATTAACAAGCCTTCGAGTAAGCCAGAACGATCGGGGAATGTCGATATTGGAGGAAATCCTTGAAAGATTTAGGTGGTTGAACCACAGGACGGACGGACAGAAATACTATAGCAGTCAACCAATTCCTTTGGTATCAATGACCCACAAAACGTGGGTTCTGACTACACAACGTATTAGAGAAAAGTTATTTACTACTAGGATAATATATATATATATATATATATATATATATATACAAATATATATATATATATATATATACTATATATATATATATATGGATAATATTTATAAAATGAAATGTTGATGGTTGATGCGAGAATGCCACTCAGTGAATAATTTAGTTTTTTTTAACAAAACTTGTCTTTACATTGGGGATTGGAATATGACAATTCTGACTATATCTTTTGCAGCATTACAATACTTTTGTTTTTCTATGTAAGTAAAATGCAAGAAAGTAAAAGTTGTTATGGAAAAACCTCTGTTCGTCAGTTATGAACACTAGCACCTAAAGTGTTCAGAAGATTTTCTCTGAAATTGACTTAGCCTGATCGTCTGGCCACGATCGAAGCCCTGCGTATTTGAAACGGATATTCATATTTTTTGGAGCACTTTACGTGAAGCCTCAACAACTGTTTCAAAATATAATCAAAATTGCGTCAAATGTTTGGATTTTTTTACTTTCTCGCCTTACTTCGTAGGAAGATAATGTATTGCTATCGTGCGCCGGAAAACGGCGAATTTGCGACAGAAAAACTTTTATTGCCAGGCCTTGGTGACGAAAAAGTGTATGAATCTTGTTGATATACTATATAGTAAATTACGTCCTCAAATATTTTATACCCTCAGATCTATGTTTGTGGGTCCTTGATATCGAAAAATTTGATGGACGGCAAAATGTCTGTTTGTCCAAATGACGGCAAAATGTCTGTCGTGAAAGCTAGCGCCTAAACCGTTCAGCCAATTTTCTCCAAGACTGATATTCTCTCAGATTTAAACGTACTCAAGGCCCTCGAAGTTTAAAACGGATATTTTTATTTTTAGGGATACTTTACATTAAACCCTCAACATTTTCAAAAGTTTTTCAAAAAGGGCTCCAAATATTTTTTTAAGTGTTTTCCCCGAATAGCGTGAAGAATGCTCAAGTGAATGACAGAGGCATCATTTTTGTAAAAATGTCTGATTTTTCGATAATTGCAAACGTTCAAATTTTTCGGCGTCTTCCTTGGACTACAATATTGAAGATCATGCATTTTTATTGAATTAAATCTGTACTTTAAAAGACATCTTAAAATAAGGTCATGTACATTTTTTCGAAAAAATGAGTAGGTTTTGCGTATATTTACAACGAAATAAAGGCATTTTTTAAAACATTTTTTTCTCAAATGCGGCATCGATCTCTCCCCCTAATATTCCATATATGATATTATGTATTATTTAGATTTTTTGACACATATTTAAAAATTTATTTAAAAATATATTTTAAATTCATTAAAATTTTAAGGTACTGCCCCGTGCTTCCTTCCTGAAGCCGCGGGACGGGAGGGGGGGCTCTTTCGTAAGACCAACTCGGCGCTGGAGCGTCCACCTAGCACTTACCGGCGCGGCCCAGGTGCGCAGCAGTAGCACCCAACAGAAGGCGAGGCACCAGCCGATGGGCGCGAACGCCGAGTAGCGCGCCGCGTCGCCGGCGTCGTACGCGTAAGCGGGGCGACCCCATGATGGCCGGCTGCAGGAAGGAGGCCCAGGCCAGCGCCGCCGCCCGCCGCCCAGCCGGCCGCCGTCACGCCCTGCGCACCGCACCGCACATCCCCGCTCTCAGAGCCCGCGCTTCGCCTCACTGATTGATTAGTGATTTCGGGCGCGGCAGCGGGTACGGTCGTTACTACCGTAAGTGTAGTGCATGTTTTATTGTGGTCGTTCCCAGCTGGATAGCGAGATGCAGTGCCAATCTTCGTCGGATTGCGGGGATTTTCCCTAACAAGGAATATCCCACCAAAGGGGCACCGCCCCAGCCATGACAAGCTCTAAGCTCCCGACAGGCATGAGTACTGTGCTTTTGAGTGTGAGTAAGTAGGGCACCGAAGAGGAAGAAAAGATCGCGTGGTCCGTGGCCCGTTTGTTACTGTATCTGCTTCGGCATTCAGCTGGTGAGGATCGGAGAAATATGGAAAACTACCGAGCAGAACAGCCAGTTCCTAGAAGTCTCCTCCAGGCAGCGACTGAACTCGACATATTATAGTGTCGAAAACCCTGTCGCCGTCGGCACTCCTTCCCTAGGACCTCCCGCTCAGAGGCTCTGCGCTGACCAATTGATGCCCTGAACCACTTTTGCCGGTGATTATTTTATGTTTCCGGACGCGTTATCTGCTATGGTTATTAGTCCCGTAAGGGTAGTGCATGTTTTTATCATGGGAGGTGGCGGTGTTCTCCCCCGCATTCATTTTTCTGTGTGACCGAGACGGAATAATTGATATTAAAATAATACACAAATGAAATGAATAATGAATACATAAGTAACGCTAATAGAAATTGAACAATTAAGGAGGAGATAAAATGAAATTCGGGTGCCTATCCAACCGATATGGTAAAATATAGTCGATATCAAATATATTCTATATAACAGAACGTAGTTAATGTACTTAAGGCCGCTACATCTTCATATTGAGTGTCTTGATAAAGTGGGACTTGTTTTTCGAATCTTATTTTAGAATTTTACCAAATAAAGATAATAATGTTTTTTTATAATATTGTTCGATATTCTCGAATGCTGACTAAATTTTATTTTTAAAATATTTCATCCTTGGCCTTTTATTTGTACTAATTTATTACTATTTAATACTACATATTATAGAATTTATTAATAAAAATACTTGAGAGAAATGTGTTTTTACTCAAAAGATTAATGTATCATGAAACTGAAATAGATTCTGTTTATTTTAAATTTTAATGCACTAACTTCATTTTAGGATCTATTATCAACTTCCGACCTCATTTGTCCGCTCTAGTAAAGAGAAAAATGCACACATTTCTATTTCCATTTCCTACAGAAAAGCAAAATTTTATCATTCTAAAAAAACATAAACGCAGCAATAACACATTATTGCTCTTTCTTCGAGGAACGACCTTTCTTTCAAGTCACCAGGAGCGCAGCACTGTACTGTAAGGTAGAGAGACGGTTTGAACGCTCCCTCAACAACAGAGAAGAAAAATCGAACGAAGAAACTGGGAACGACAGGAAAGCAGAGGAGTGTATAGGGAAGATAACATGAGAGGAAAGAGTTTACAAGGGAAGGGCAATAGTAGAGTGACAAAGGAAGGAAGGGACTTTTATTTCTCGTTTCTCTTTTTTTCCTTCTGCTCTCCGCGGGCGCAACCTTTTGATGAGATTTCTGTGACCTATGTTCCTTGGCATCTTTCCAGTTCAATACGACGAGGTTTTCCAGAGGCGGAGCACGAGTGATGGAAAATTGAGAGCGTTCGCCTCGCAGCTTGCGAGGAGATAAACGAAACGTAATTCCAGCTTCTGCGAAAGGGAATATTATTCTCAGAATACAGGCGAAAATAAATGCGGTCTTCGCGAACTGTATTGTGATATTTATGGAAGGTGAACAAGGAGCTTGAATTTCTTTTTTCAATTTTTGCTACGAAGATTTCTCGAATTTTGTTGTAAACGAATTTCCTTCATAAAATGAGTATCTATTCCTCAGAAAGATGAGATAAGGATAGCAATCTACTTCACTAGCTTGGGTGGCGTAAATTGATTTTGAACTCATTAAAAAAAATTTGTTTCGACTCGTTTCAACCGATCCGATCTACCATAGATAACTAAGTATTTCGTGTTAAGTTTGTTTTTATTGTGAGGAAGATAACAGAATATACGAGAAAAGTTATAACTGGCGATCGATATTTGCGATTTTTCTTAATTGAATGATTTAGAATATTTTAACAATGAAGTCACCCACATCAATATGTAAGTATTTTATGTCCACATATCGTCAGCGAATACGTTTATAATATAATATATTTTTGGTAAGAAAAATGTAGTAAAGATTGTCCAAAAGACCGTCGATATTAAAACCCTTTTTTGTTTGAACGCAAAATAAACGGCTCCGCTGCAGACAAAACCATTCTGAAATGTTACAATTGTTTAAGTGTGTCATTTTTCCTGGGCACAGACGATGTAGAAGCGAGTCAGAATACATGTTACAAATTCATAGGCATGTCGAAGATACGTCGAAGATATCACATTCGCCCAATGAATATATGGCACGAAATACCATATAACAATATTATACATTTTACATTACCTCTAATTGTTAGGCAACTTGTGCAATAGGGTTCGGTGGGCCACGTTCAGACGCTAACAATGTGTTTGTTTATCTACCGAACACCAGTGCATGAGGAGTTGCCTAACAACCAGGGGCAAAGGACAGATGTGTATCTGTGTTGTGTTCCCCATCACATGTTTATTGGCAAAAAGTAATCGTATTCGACCTCTCTACAAACCCTAGAAGTTTATAAAATTTATTCTGTGAAATACTCTAAAATATTTCTTTATTCATTGTTGCAGAACTAACATATTTATTTTATCATGTCAATATACATACCTGATGATTACAGACGATACAAACATTTTCATCGACAGCGTTAAGTCTTCATGTAAATAAGTAACAGTACGATGCACTGCAGTTGCTCACCTCTTTAAGTTTAAGGTCTCGGGGAATTCGTAGTAAGATGTATCCCATTAGCACTCCCAGCAGGTACACAGTGGCTCGGTGCGACGGCAAGATGTACGAGAAGTTCGCTGACTCGAACAGCTTCGATACCCTGCGTCAAATTTGTAGTGCAATGAAACAAATTCACAGACCAAGAGCCTCACTTGGCACATATGAGCACAGAGTTTGGAAGGGTACTTTTCACGGCAGTTTTTTATATTTCCTTTCCCGTAGATTATTCAGAGCATGCAGATAGGAAACTTTCGAATATCAACATTGCAATTTGCATATTTATTATCTGAGATATATTTGTACAATGCTTTAGTAAGGAATATATTGAACAATTTTAAAACAAACGTTCAGACTTCATTACTTCATTTGTTACCTTTTTTCTAAAATTCTGTGACATTCATTAGAGTTGACGCCTGATTGAACGAATAAGGTAACATTAAAATAATTCAATCAAACGTTTTTATTTTCTCTCATCGCGTAACAAATATACATGTTTCATCACTAATTAAGAGCACAATTACAGTAGACATTGTAATGTCATCTCTTTGATTGCCCTGATAGATGAACTCCACAAATTGTATAACCTATTTCTTAACTTATTTCTAAAAATACAACTTGCTTATAAAAATAAAATGGTACTCATCTTTTTCGCATTTTGTGCCAGAAACGCAAAAGTATGAATTTTTAGGGGAGCTTACATCTAAAGGATTTTAGGTCGTTACACATATTCTATTTAACATTCCTTACATTAGTACTTTCGCCTCATGTTCCGACAGATCGTTTACGAATGCGGTTCACCCGAATTTCGTACATTTAGTCCCCTTCGCCTTCGTAGTCATTCACTTTCCTTCGACACTAGAACATCCACGCTTTTACTGGCGATATTATTTGAATGTCTCCTTTATAAAATATTTCGTTTTAAGCAGACTTCTTACGCGAACAGCACCCATAAATTATTCCGTTTCGTGCTGGCTAGTATTTCAAGATATTACATGGCAAATTATTGAATTTCAAATCTTATTTTCACTTGGTCCTCTTTCTGTTTTAGAGAGAGCTAATTTAAGGTAGATATTACTCTGCATATATAGTCACAAGGATATGTTCGCTTTAATAATAAAAAAAGCAATGTCACAGATATTTGTTCATGTTCACCTATTTGCTCATAGTCAGTCTTGCATACTGCCTATTTCTCTTTCACGAACACGTGCCCAAACAAGCTACCACAGTCATTAGCTTTGTTTATTCTCTCGGTCGATCTCTATTCTAGTACAATGCATATCAATCAAACAGGTTCAGTGGTGCAGAATTATTCTCGGTTGGTTCTGTACGAGGGCGCAGCAAGTAATTGTGAAGCAACAAGTGAAGTGGGCGTGGTACAAATTATGTTGGAGAGGATGTCATTTACAAGTGCTTCAAAATACTTTTCCTTTTATTGAAACGTGGACATTCCTTCCCCTACAAAGGATTGTTTATGGTGGGCATTATTGTGAATATCAACATTTTTTCCTCTCATCAGATTTTGAAAACAATAATCTTCGTAAATAGATAGTAATATACGTATCAAGGTCGAATTGTGAATGTTTATGGAGGAGGTTGGTCGAGCGAAAAACATTCACATTTCCGCCGCCGAGATATATACGTATTTTTTGTACACTATCTCTAAAAGTATCTAGTTCCGTTCTGTAATAAAACGAATGACCTACATAAAACTCATTTTATATGCGAAATGTAAACGTTTGTAGTTAAATAACTATTGCTGTCATGCTCATTGTCACCGGGCATTTTTGAATATCTTAGGGTACTGGAAGAGAGGAGGTAGAACTTTCGGAGCGTAAGAAAATACACACAGATTGTACTTCGTCCTCTACTTCACGCTATGGAGTTTTAACTGTTATTTTAATTAACTAAATAAATAAAGCGTGTTATGAATATTCTGCGCATCACATCAGCGTATTATTACCAAATTAGTCCAGTTATTACCTAATAAGGACGATGTAGAGCAAATAACGGATGTGGTTGATTTGTAAATCCCTGCGATAGCCGAAAATTATTCCGACGAAGACCTTTATTTGCGATATGGTCCGTATGTTGTTCAATACTTTTCTTAATGCTGGCTGCTTATATGCAAAAGTCATGTAAATAAGAAACTCCTTTTCTTGAAATATTACTTGTTCACCATTTTTTACTAAAAATCATTTGTTTCGATTGTTCTTAACGGACAGCGGGCTGTAAGACCTTAACGTACGCCCGCCGTTAAGAGTGACTTTTCGTTGCTCTTTCGATATTACAGTGGAGTATTAAGAAAATATGTAACCTGCCTTGTCCAAGAAACCTCAAATATTCGATGATTAACGGTACAAAAGATGGTTTCTTTAAGAACCGAGTGAAAAAAATTACCGCATTATTCATAAATTTTTTTCTGTGTACGGAATATAGATCAATTCTTTCTCGGTTTGAAGTACAAAAAAAGTACAGAGTATTTTAATATTATGGATTGTACGCAGGAGTGTGGGCAGGTTGGTAAGACTACATTAGAAAAAATTGCTCAGTCTCATAGTTAAAGTGATCAGTTAAGATGGAGTACACTGTAGTTACATAAATTCTTATATGGAGTACGCGTCTTGCAGAGAAACTATTGGTTGATATGTCTTGGGCAGTGATAATAGGAACTTTCTAGTTTTTCCATTGTAAATTTAAAGATGCAATTATTGGCTAAGACAAGGAAAAGGTCTCAGCAGATTTTGAGCCTAACATTTTTTTAAAAATCCTTAAAATGTATTACTCTAACAGTCGAGATTGAAATTCTAGGATGCATTTAATATTTTAAAGACGAACATGTGAGCCTACACAATCAATGGATGATATAAAATGGCATGGAAGGTTGGCACAGCGCCAACTACACCGTTGACATTGATATACGACGAATTAATTCAGGTGAGGTTAGTTGACGATACAGTTCTAGGTCGAGAAGTATTTGTCATCCAATCTCGCCACAAGCGTGACGTGAATGTAAAGCGGGAAGTGTAACTTACTGTTTGCGAATTGAAAGAGAACGAAACAAGATCGGAAGAAAATTAAATGAAGCGATATCCTGAAGTATATAAATGACTTTAATATTTTTATAAAGCTAAAAAAGTATTCTTAATTAGTACTCCTGTATAGTAAGATAATATTTTTTCAGTGAATCTGTATCGGGGACGCTATTTAATTTCAATTTGAGGGATAGTTTGACAGGTAGTATGTAATTATTTCCGAGATAATTCTTTAAAACAAAACATAAATGGAAATCAAGGGTTACTTTTGTTCTTCATAAGTTAGCATCCCCGGATTCACCGAAAAAATTAGTAACTTTAGGTTACGTCCGTTAGTAAGTGGCAAATTTATTAAGTCACAAGATTTGATTAAGTACACATTCAAGCGTAGGTTTCAGAATAATTTTCTTAAAAATTGCAAACATCAATGATGTACAATATATATACATTACAATTGTTTCAATACACGTGCTTACGACTTTTCGCATTCCCGAAGCATCGATGTTTCCCCAGCCCGCAAGCGGCGGACGAGGGTATACTCACGAGACGCCCCAGTGCACGAAGTTGGTGAGGGCGCGCGCGCGGGTGACGCGGAAACGGTAGGCGGCGGAGGCGGCCGCCAGGGCCACTGTGGCGCCCACGCCCGCGCGCGGCCGCTTCCATAGCAGCCACGCCAGCGGCGGCGCCAGCGCGAACAGCTGCGTGTCGATGCCCACGTGGTGCGTGTGGGTCAGGCACTGCCACAGAACACCAGAATTATTCATTCATTTTGATATTTCGATTATTTATTTACTTATTTATTTATTTATTTATTTATTTATTTATTTATTTATTTATTTATTTATTTATTTATTTATTTATTTATTTATTTATTTATTTATTTATTTATTTATTTATTTATTTATTTATTTATTTATTTATTTATTTATTTATTTATTTATTTATTTATTTATTTATTTATTTATTTATTTATTTATTTATTTATTTATTTATTTATTTATTTATTTATTTATTTATTTATTTATTTATTTATTTATTTATTTATTTATTTATTTATTTATTTATTTATTTATTTATTTATTTATTTATTTATTTATTTATTTATTTATTTATTTATTTATTTATTTATTCATTTATTTATTTATTTATTCATTTATTTATTTATTTATTTATTTATTTATTTATTTATTTATTTATTTATTTATTTATTTATTTATTTATTTATTTATTTATTTATTTATTTATTTATTTATTTATTTATTTACAGGTTGTAACAAAGTACAAATAATGTTGACATTATTTCGCAGAAGACATAGTCTTTTGCGCGAACCTGCAATGACTAATCATGTATCATATATGTCTACCTGTTTCATTTATCAATTTTTGAAGAAAAAACAAAATTAAAGAAAAATGAAAATTATAAAATGAAAACTAATATAAAATATAATATAATTTGAGACATATTCAGACATTATTCCTTAGTCACTGCATGGGTTGATAAAATGATTGAATTACTGAATCATTCAAATCAATAATCCAGGATCTGATACGCTTTCGTTGTCCTCGTGTATTAACATCACAATTTTTGAGTTCTGTACTCAACGCGTTGAATATTTTGTAACAAATATAATAATGCCGACGTCTACTAATTTCTTTATGAATTTTTTTAGGAATGATATCTGTGTTCCTCTTTGGCGCTGTAATAGTTTTATAATCATTATACATAGACTCAAAGTTTGTTAATAACGCTTTTTCTATATAAAATTTCTTCACGCTGATTATTTTATTTTCTCTAAATATTATTTCCGATGGAAACAGTTTGCTTTTATTATAAATGATCTTTATAATTAGTTTCTGTATATCAATTAATGCTTTCATATTATTATCGTCGACTCCACCCCATGCTACAATACCATAGGTTGCTATGGACCAAAACAATGCATAGTATATAGACATCAATTGCTTAGTATTGAGTATAGTTCTCAACTTATAAAAGATATAAATCAAGTATCTAACCTTTTTTACAATTTGTTGAATTTGATGGCTCCATTTAAAATTACAATCAATATAGATCCCCAAATACTTAGCAGTCGATGTTCTATTCATATCAGGACAACAACAATAATTAGTATCGCATGAAATTTTATGTATTTTTATCGAACAATCGACAGGAATGCTATCTTGATAACTACCATAAGTTACATAAACGGTTTTTTGGATATTGAGTCTTAAATAATTATCTTTTAGCCATGTAGTTATCAATTTCATATTTTGTTCGGCTCGCCCAAGAACCTCAGGCCATGTTTTGCCTTTAATTATTACAGCTGTATCATCTGCAAAAGATACCAATTCACCTTGAGTCAATATTCTAAAAATATCGATTATGTATAATAAAAAAAGTATGGGTCCCAATATAGTACCTTGTGGAACACCGCAGGTTACAATTTGTTCCTCACTAATAACGTTATTTATTTTGACCACCTGTTTTCTATTCGTCAAATAGCTTTTAAACAGATAATAAGAAGTGCCTCTAAATCCCATTTTATATAATTTGTTAAACAATATCCCATGATTAACAGTATCAAATGCCTTAGCAAGATCTAAGGAGATAGTCAAACAAGGAATTTTTTCATCGATACTATAGTTGATTTCATCTGTAATAAATTTAATCGCATTTTCCGTACTTTTGCCTTCCTGGAAGCCAAAGTGGAATTTATTAATGATTTTATGTTTTTTAATAAAACTTAACACTCTTGCTTTAACTACCTTTTCAAATATCTTGGCAAAATTTGATATCAATGATATAGGTCTATAATTTGTAGCCTTCTTTTCATCACCTGTTTTATAAATGGGAATCACTTCTGCTTTTTTGAAATGGTCAGGAACAATTTCACTTTCAAAACATTTATTTACAATGTATACAAGGGGTTGAGATATGTATTTAGATATGTGTTTTATTACAGCAATAGAAATTTTATCGATACCAGCGGATTTTTTATGATTTATATATTTATTTATTTATTGTGCATACGTCATAGATCAAATTCTTTAGAGCTGTCTGATCTATTTCTTTGTTGTTGTTTAACTGAACGAACGTATAATGATTATCTACTTAAATCAATATCGTAACGGGAGAAATGGCTCAAGGCAACAAGTGCTTCCACTGCGGCCTCTGTGACCTAGGGTTTGAGTCCCAACGGTTGCGGATTTTCGACATTATATATAGTTAAGTAGGTCGAATTCATGCGCTGTATGTGGTAGAAGTATAGGACCCGGCTGCTGTGATCGGTAATTTTCCGTGTTTTTTTATCAATACCTGGTGAATGCCAAACTATTACCTTAACAAAGGAGCCATGGACCGCGTGCATCTTTTCTTCCTTATCTTTGCCCCCTGCTCGCACCTTCCACACATACGTCACACACACGTACGTCCACTAGACAACCACAGACCAGTCATGAGCTTAGAGCTTGTCCCGGCTGGAGTGGTGCCCCACTAGCATATACATAACCTGGGTGGATTCCGCAAGGAGTTCGTATATCGTGTGTAGGTTGGCACCCGATCTCGCGTTCTAGCAGGAAGAAACACCGCCACTTGTAGAGATATGACATGCACTATACCTACGGAGCAAATGACTATGACTATAGCAGTTACCGCGCGTAGAATCCCCCAAAAATCAAAATTTTGTAACTGGTTCGAAAGTTGTGTGGACGGGAAGAAACAAAACTCACAGAGAAGAACCTACAACCCTTCCTCCTTTGCGTTGTCGTGTAAATTTACGCCACAACCCAATCGTACCTTAGAGCTCCGTCAGGGATGAGACAAACTTCTTGAAATTGTTATGTGTTTTATGGCGACCGGAAAAATCGACTCCTACTTTGCACTAATCACGAAACCTTTCAAACCTTTCAACTATGTCAAATTAATTCATTCAATATCTTCAGCTAATCTTATGATCAGTTCTTTTAGGATCTCTTTTAATATGGCGTTCTAGATTTTTGATGAAAAATGCTATGGTAACAATGTTTCTAAGGAAGTAATGTATAAGTTCATCAGTTATAAACTAAGAGTCAAACTCAAAATTAAATACTGCTGATCATCAGTTCAAATTAAGTAACTCATTTTTCAATTGCCTTTCAGTTAGTGGCCGCCCCCGTTAAACAAACAAACATAATCCTTTGAGAATCTACAGATCACCTTAGACCCCCGCAAAGTACGAGTATTTTGTAGGAAAAAAAGATTAATCTTAAATTCCGTGAACCATCGTGAATGGTAAAAAATCAAAATGGTGCACGTATAATAGATGATTGTGAGAGTTATAAATTATTAACTTAAATCAGTTAAAATTTTCTTTAATAACTTTAAACAATTAGATATTTGGTACAAAGGTGAAAGAATTGAAAGGTGTGTAGTAACAATAATGGTAGGCATCCATTAATATGAGAGTAAAATTCTTTCCCTTCATAACGTTTCTAAAGTTTATGAAAGTAAATTTACTACTACCTATTGGATATCAGGAATTGTAAATTGATATGATAAAAATAAATTTATATTAGAATTAATGATAGTATTTAACATATTTTTTATCATTTTCAACTATTTGCTATTACTCCAAATTTAAATGTTTTAATTAGAACGAACTCGTATCTCAGCCAATATAAAAACGAAATTATTACCCAAAATATGATCACCTGCCATATTCTGAATATTTTATATATGAAAAGCCATGTTTATTTATTATAATTCACCAATATTGGTTTTGATCTTAATTTACCTGTGTTCTGATTTAAAGAAATATGTTTCGTATTTATGGTCACAGAGGTTTATTTGTAAAGCAGAACTCACAGTTAAATGAAGATCGTAACAAATATTGGTAAATTTCATTAAGTCATCCATACTCAATCTCAATAATAAATTTCATTCAATGTAACACACTCAAATTAATGAACATGCGCGGCGGCGTTGGTGTAACGGTTAGCGTACCGGACTGTTGTACCCAAGTTCGCGGGGTCAAACCCGATCGAAGCCGTGGATTTTTAAGGGCGAGAAAATCCTTCGTACGCCTTCCTTCGGAGGGGAAGTAAAGCCGGCTGTCCCGTGTTAGTAGATTTACTTGCATGTAAAAGATCCTCAAGCCTAAATGACGCCTCTGAGCTAAATTCAAATCGCCTGTTTCTCGCCCAAGAAATACCTCCTTTCTCTGCTAGTTGATGAAAGGAGCGTAGCGAAATTTGCGTGGTCAGACGGAAGAGCGGGCCTGATGGCCCGAGTCTCGCCACGTAAAATAAGGCATTAATTCAATTCAATTCAATTCAACATAATGTTCTATTTGATATCCCACTGCTGGTCATCGTGACTGGAGAGTTGAACACTCGCCTGCACCTGTCTCAAGGTGTTGGAGAGATAAAATTTCCATAATGTAAATAAGCTGTCTTCCTCGAGGGGGGCAATGGTTTGTGGTAGCAACCTACATACATATATGTATGAACATCTGGCACTTCATGAGTAGTAATAAAAAACCATGCATACCCATAGCGTGACGTACAAAGGGATATATGGAAGTGTTATTTTAATAGTGGCACATTACCACAGTGGCACTCCACATTTTAGACAAATGGATTTGGACAAGCTATAAACTTCATTTTCAGCTCTGAGCAAATTGTTTGCATTTATTCTGGGTATGTTGCAACTCCAAATTCTGACGATAGCCGAGAGCACAAAACTGAAGATTACTGTCTGTTAATTTCGACTGGTTAGTTGATTATTTCAGGTTTCCGGACGCACCTTTGGCTAGTCCTGTAAGGGGAGTGTATATTTTTTATCGCAGGGGTGACGGTGATCTGCCCCCTTTGTTTAGTGAGATCCGGCACTGACCTACACTTTGGCTGGTGGGTGTTTTTCTCACTGGCGGGGCACCGCCCCAGCCGGGACAAGCTATAAGCTTCTTGCTGGTCTCCCGACGTGTGTGGTAGTATAGTGCACGTTGGTGCAAGTTATGTAAGTAGGGGTGCCGATAGGACGAGGAAGAGGAAATAAAGATCCCGCGCCGTCCATAGACCGTTTGTTAGGTTGCTGCTCCGGCATCCACTGGTATTGATTTGAGAAACCACGGAAACCTACAGACCAGAGCAACCGGCCAATAGAATTCTCCCCTAGACAGCGACTGAACTCGACCTAGCTACCTAGTTAGTGTCGAAAATACTGCAACTGTGAAGGAGCGAACTCTAGGGCCTCCCGGTCAGAGGGACTGTGTTAATTTCGAAGCTAGCTCTCATAGAAGTCTTATGGGGAATGACTTTGAGGGAGTTTCTAGAGGCATCTTTTCTATAAGTTTTGTGCAATTAGTGTTTTTATCTACAAAACAGCTACTAAAATAAATTATTTACACGTCATTCAGTTCAAAACTGATCTCCAAAAGACTGTCCAAGAACTAGGACGATGTGCATTTATGATCGCCGACAAGTATTATAAATGTTAGAAAAAAAGTGTAGAACAAAATATTTAGATATTTTGCTGAACACTATACTTTATTTCTCGTAATATACATATTTTAGAAACCGTTCTGTGTTAAATCAAAAATATTTTTGGAAGGTTTAATCAATTTAACTAGTTTAATCAAGAGGAGACAATCGTATTATCGTAAAAGATCTCAGATTCGTTTCAAATAAGTATTTTACAGCCAAAAATTGGAAATCTTTTTGAAAAAATATTACTTGGTCGTTTTTGAAAATTGTCAGTTTGATCCTCTTTACTCAAAACGGTGAATTTAAGAAATTTCTTGTCATTTAGACCTACCTACAAGACTGCAAATACATTCTAAGAAGAAATATGGATATACGAGGGGTAAAAATCTTCCTTATCAGAATCAAAAGTTTTAAAAAATGGGTCTGTTAGAGAAACAATCTTGTTTAAATATTTATGATTCAATAAAAAATTAACACAATAGATTATTACATAAGTGAAAGCAATATTCTACTCTGTTTATCGTAACCAGTATGTTTAATTCCACTTCCATTCTTCTAATACATAACAGTTTTGGAGAATACATTTTTAGCATTCTAGTACAATAATATTTTATACAATGTTATATAATATAACAATTTTAGTTCGTCGCAAACCGATAATTAACGTTAACAAATAGATACAAATAGATACCCGGGAGGGGTCACATGGGAGAATTTGGATTCCAGGCTTGATTATTTCTTGTATAGTTTCATTTGAGAATGTAAATCATAGTGATTTTCAGTATAGTTTCTATAATCTTCTGCAAAATCTTGCATAATCCTATACTCATCTCTTGATTGCAGACTATCTGTAAATTCTCAGAAAGCACTTTAAACTGTTCTTTAATTAGATGTTTTCAGGAAATTAGATTTTTTTGAAAATGTAATTTTTCATTAATTTTGAATAAAATTATGAAAAAAGAACAGAATATTTTCTACAAAAGGACTTTAATTTTTTTCTTTAAAATTTTGGACGAATGTAGCAACATTCTCTTAGTAATATGACATAAATACGATTTTTTAAACATTTAGAAAATTGTATAGTTTCTGCAATATATCTTTAAACACGTTTATGTACAATGTTTTCAGAATATTAGTAGTCTTTGCATAGTTTTGTGTTATGAGTTAAAAATCGCCGCAACATTTATCGCTAGCTATTACATCGAGTGTATTTAAAATGCCATAATGAATTTTCATTCACTCGTCGTAACACGAGCTCTGGTAGCGATGGGTGAACGGGCCTTGAATGGTAAATCGTTGCAATCATGTTCAACTCCCTGCCTAGGAACATATTTTTCCTTTAAACGTGCGTAAGAATATAGCACAATACACTGATTCCGATGGCAGAAAGCCATTTTCATTTCAACTTTTGAATTTTCTACACATTAAAAATTTATTTTTTAACCTCTCGCATTTCGTTTGACATTTGATAATTTTTAATTTTTTACCCTTATTGCATAACAAGAGAAAGTATTGTAATCGTGTACAGGAAATTGCGAATTTTCGATAGAATAACTTTATTGCTGGACACTGGTAACAAAAAAGTGGATAAAACTTGTTAAGTAATGTGCACCTTTTATGTTACTACTTGAATGCCAATTCCTGAACACATTTATCAACCTCATTATAAATACGAAAAATGGAGTTACACCACTTGAGCTTTAAGGGCCTTATTCGATGTGAGCTTGCGAGGGGAATACATCAGGAAGCATGTCAGGAAACAGGGGTTAGGTGGATGGAAGAATTGAGTGAAAATTTAGCTATTCTGTTAACCTCTTTTCCGTATCAAGATGGTAAGAAACAAGCCGAAACTAGAAATCTTCCTAGAATTAAATTCATTCTTAATAGGCTCGTCATGGCGGAGCTTCAATACTTCAAAGTACACTTCAAGTTTTGGTCTGAATTTGGGATCAAATATGAAGCTATTTTCACATTTGAAACAATGTTTCTCAAAGGGAGGAAATTCGCACGAGGGCAGCTACTATTTTATTATTAATAAATATAGTAATTATAAAATATTTAAGTTTCTACAGAGTTTGACGGTCATTAAAAATATACCATTTTGAGGAGAAAGATGATCATTAAAGACGGAAACTATTCAGAATAACGAAAAGGTTTAGTGATTGATGGCGGAGATTTGTTTCATTACACTGCAAGGAGACACTATTTATACCCACGAAACATAATTTTTAGGCTTAAATGTGCCATTTGTGTTAATGCAAATGCGTTAGACGATCGCTGAACACCTAATTAGTTCTGAAGATTCAAGGTTGAATTTAATCCTCAGTTTGGCTTCATTATCCAAATGCGAAACATTTAACGATGCTATCTATCTATTTAGCGGTTTTTTACAGCCTTGGCCATTTTCCGCATCCCAATTTCCATGCCTCTTTATCCCATACATCGTTTTCTTCCATTTCTCTTTTTTCCATGGCTTCAGTTATTGCCATGTTCCATGTTCTTTTCGGTCTTCCCCTGTATCTTCTTCGATTTGGTATCCAATCCCAAACTTTTTGAGGAAGTCTATCCGATTTCAACCTTCTCATATGTCCATACCATTTTAATTGTCTCATTTCGATCGTCTCGTTCAAGGTTGTTTGCACTTTCATTTTATTTCTTATTTCATCATTTCTTATTTTATCAAACAGAGAAAGTTTACATCTTCGCCAGAACATCATTTCTGTTGATTGAAATTTGTCTTTCAATTTTTTTGATAGTGTCCAGACTTCTGCCCCATAGAGTGTGGTACTCTCTATGAAGGAAATGAAATAAAAAAAAAGCCTCAAACTCTCAATGGAACGATACATTTCTTTAATTTTACAGCAAATGCAACATCTCATTAGCAATAATTCAAATGTAAATAAAAGCAGGTGGATTAGTTCAACCTCTGATCATTTGAAAATGGTTTTTACGTCCTAAAATTAGGGGTTCCAGATTACCCTGTACAAGTTGAAGTGAAGACACCAAAGGGAGAAAGAAGTAATGGATTTACCGACGGGAAAGCCTTTTACTTTCTCGCCTCACTACGTACGCCGTGCACAGATTGAACTTCTCCTCATAATACTCACATAGTTTTGAGCTGTTTTGACGCTAAATAAATAAATACTTATGTAGCAAAGAGAAAGTAATGGGGCGAAAAATGGCAATTTGTCGACAGAAAAACTTGTGAGAGTGTAGGCTTCCGCGGCCGGAGTCAGTATTTACTTGGCTGCCCGGGTGACGCCGCGTCCATGGCACCTTCGCTATGGACGCGGCATCACCCGGACAGCCAAGTAAATATAGAAAAACTTGTATTGTGGGGCTCTGGTATAAACAAAGTGGATAAATCCTGTTCATTTTACAGTAAATTGCTTCATTTAGTACGTTGTGTAATCAGAATTCATATTTTGAGGGTCCTATATACCGAAAAAACTGGTTGATGGCAAAACGTCTGTCTGTCTGTAGTCAACCCTAGCGTCTAAACTTTTCACATGATTTTCTCGAAAATTGACATTCCGTAATCGATCTAGCTGAATTCGAGGTCCTGGGAATTTGAAACGAATATTTGGGTTTTGGGGATTTCTTCTCATGAAACCTTAACATTTTCAAAATTTCCTCAAAAATGATTTCAAATCTTTGGAATATTTTTTTTGTCGGATAGAGCAAAGAATGCTTAAAAATCGGACATTTGTAATTTTCATTGAACTCTGAATTTTTGAAGACTGCAGAAGTTCAAAATTTTTCGACAACTATGCGACTTCCTTCAACTAAAAAATTGAAGTTTTTTTTTTTCAGAGAGTTTTTTCCTTAATGGAATCTATTCTTCCAAAACATATCTTTAAGAAAGTCATGCACAATTTCTCGAAAATATGAGTAGTTTTTTTATAATTTTTGCTTGAATTGAAGGTATTTTATAAAATAATTCTCAAAACGGATCCATTTTTTCTTTATTTACCTTCAGATAGAGCAGAGGACACTTAAAAATAGAACAATCTCATTTTCGTTGAATTCCCTGAATTTTCGTAAATTTCAAGAGTTACAAATAAAGCAAGAAAGTATGTACTGATTAAGTCCACTACTTTTAATGCACTCCTTATAAGTCGGCAAGTGTTTTAGGCAGGTAAATACTTAAGAGTATATCAGCGTGATATTAAATATGTAAGAGTATATTAATATATAGTTCAGTATGCAATGTGGTGGTGTGGAAATTCAGCAACTGAGTCTTTGTCGCAGAAAAATAAAATACAACTTACTAGATGAAATTCTGTTTATGATACGAATTAGATGTTCCATATATTGCATTTTGTACAATGGTTGTAGCTATTGCTTTAGTATACCTTGACTTTGTAGCAATAGTTCCACATATTATACGGCTAGCTAATTGTGTGCACCATGCCTGGACCTAGCTTAATTCCTACGCTTAGGAGTAAAAGAGGCATGTGACTAACATGGCCTATTACCTTCACCATAACTAGCAAACTCCGCCTGCCTGAGTTTTTCTTCGTCACACAGCTACAGAAACAGACGATTTTAAAGCAAATCTAAAACTCTGTTTTGTGTTATACTTTGCGAATACGATATATTGGTGACAGGAGCTCATAAGGTGCCAGTTGGCTTCTCATCAATAATGGAAAATCTTTATTACAACCGTTAAATAATTATGATAATGGGATTTAGAAATCTACATTTAATCGGAAAACGGAGAGAAATAACACTATTGATTTTGCCTCGGGATGTTTAATTCACATTAAAATCGTTAACATTATGAAGTACCGATTCCAAGTTGTGTATTTAGATTTTTCACGCCTAACTTTGACAAAAGAATGGATATAATTCAATCATGAGATTATTTTTTTCTCTTAGCACCCTTTCGCTTTGTTTTTTTTTTCTGAAATTCTTCGGAGTTGGTGGGCGGTAGCATTCTTTGATCCTACATCGCGTGAATCTTGTTGGAGAAATATTCCGAATTCATGAGGAAGACTCTAGGAGTGTTGAAGTAGTTACAAATGTATTCTTCATTTTAATTTTCATGGCACTTGATGAGTTGGAATAGGGGGCAATTTTTGATATTTAAGCTCTCGAGATATAACAGTGCCCCATCTAACCCTTCGTGGGTCAAGTATTTTATATCGGAGTTGAGTGTCTTGAAGAAACCTGTTCAACAGAAACCGGCTTCGGTGACGCAATCGGTTTCTACTGCATCTCAGTACATTACTGGACGCTGAATGGTCTGCCTTCAGAATGATATGTTTTCTTTGTGCACACGTCTGTGCACGTGTAAATCGAAATTGAGAAACCTTTTCTGAACGGTATATCATCATATATGTGTCTAAGTTCTTAAGCGGAAATATTTTACAAAATCTCCAGAGACTTCCGATGCGTGCAAATTGGCTTTCAAATGTTTAAATTAAAAAAAACAAACGATAACTGAAGTTGGTTTTGCGTATACTTGATACAATTTTATTGACAAGTTTTCTAAAAAGGTAGTCAGATCAAGGAGTCAACTAAAAATAAACACTCTGATTGCTTAAGTGTGCTTTCTGATAATATGGTAAAGGCAAGTGCGATTGTTATAACATCCTCATTTTGATCCTCATTTTTAATTCTTCGTTGGCTATCGCAATATTTTTAGGCCTTTACAAAACCTCGAAAATAAACTTTATTCGAAAAAAAAATAAACTAGACACAACTGTGCTCCGATGCATCTTTTGTGATTTTTTTCTAAAACGGTAACTTTAAAAAAAGATCACAATAGTTGAAATATTTTCCGGTATTAAAAATACGTTTTCAATTTTTCACAAATATCATTACTATCATAAGCAGTGAGTACTGTTTATTTATTCATGACGGAAGATGACATATCGTTTAAGAAAAAAGGAAAAAAGAAGCGACGACAAAATCGTGTCTTGGATATCCCGTAATCGCTTAGAATGCATTCTGAAATATTTATTACATTCTTACGTCGTGAATAAATTGGCAGTTCTCATAGTTGATGACACTAATGATATTTGTGAAAAAACTCGTGAGCATTATAAAGAATATGTCAAATCGATTTTATAATAATAATAATAGTAATAGAATAATTGAGACAAGGAGAAGGAGGAGGAAGTGAAGAAGAAGTTGTTGATAAACGAAGGAAATACTGTACTGAAGGAATTTTGCATATCAGAAAACATGCTTAGATACCTGTGCAAATGAATAATTTGCAACGTGCAGAGGTACAAGTCACCAAATACGTGCGCCTTTCCTTGTAGTCTAACCTAATATGGAACTCGCAGTTATTTGAGCTAAATGCGAAAATAAGTAAATGTTACTAATACATTTGAATTTCTTGAAAGTAGTCCACAATGTAGCCGATACATGAGGTCAAACGTATAGTAACATTTCTCTACACACAGTTTTTAACTTTTTTGAAGTTAAATAAATAAGTCAAGTCTTTAGACGCGAAATAAACGGCTCCGCTGAGATTAAAAGTTATCCTGTAAAATCAGATTTTTGAGATGTGTCACTTTTCTTATGCATTGGCAATATTCCTTTTCACTATTAGTTTTTGAAGTCAGAAGTTGAAAGGACACCCATGTCCTGCACTAGCAAAGCACGAGTTCCAGAAAGCGTGCCGCTAAGTGCCGAAGAACCGTGAGGGAGCTTGCTCATCGCGCCGTGAAGGTGCGTTTCAAGGTCTGTTGCGATGCGAAACTTGCCTATTCAGCTCGTTCTGAAGCTGGGAAATTTTCCCGTGGTATAGGCGAGTCACACTTGTTTAGCGGCTACAAGGTTACCAATTCAAATCAATATTGAGGCAATGGGTAAAATTGTTGCTGTTATGAGTATACCCAAGAGATTTGATTAGAACTTTCAAGTACATAATTGCAATTTGATCACAAAGAGAAGTAGAACGACTACACACGGAGGTATGTATTAGATTATTTCACAGCGGTCGTTGCCTTTATTTCTGGAAATATGTGGTTTTTGATTTAAATTCCATTGCAATAGTTGAAAAATGGGATCCATTTCATTTACAGCGGAAATAAAAAAGAACAACGCTAACTAGGTAAGCACAGCAGCAATGTTAATTAAAAATGCGCATTGCAAACGTATTAACATTATTATAGTTGTTTTTTAGTGATATGCATAGCATATGTCTACGATCAACGACTGCACTTTACAACTACAGATTTTCAGAAACTATGAAACGTATTCCAGAAGCATGACGCAACTACGAAGCACTGCTGGAGTTATAAATGATCTCAACTGTCTATTTTAAGTAGCAGACGGAGTGAGACATGATGATTCTATTTTGCACTTCCATTAAAAAACGTAGATCGATAAATATTTAAGCTGTTTACTTAATGTATAAGAAGTAGTTTCAGTGTGGTTCAATACATAGTAAGTTTTGTTACAATGGATGGGGGATTTTGTTACAGAGTTTTCTGTAGAATATTCATTGCCAAAAATAGGGAACGTCATGTTACGGCAAGGGCACCCATCGCCCAGAAACGAGTGCTACTTTTTCCAAGCAGTGAACAGCAGGTCCAAAAACAAACATGATATATACAAATAGGAAACTAAATTCCTATTTCAGACTTCAAATTTAAAATGTCTCTTTCCGATAAAAAATATTGCATCCAATCCTCACTATAATACTAATTTCGTATTTCAAATCAGACAACATTTAAAATAAATGTCATAAAATTCACTTAATGAAAGTATCAGGTACTCTAGAAATATTAATAGTGTCACACGCGCCGTCAACGAGTTATAATTTACTCCTGAAGGAAAATTATGCGGGAAAAATTTAAATTAACATAGCATGAGAATGTATGCAATCGATTTTAAATAAAATGTTTAACATTTAATGTTGAAATATTAATTTATTATTTTTATTTTCAAAAACTAATCAATGTTCTTCTGATTAGAAACTACTTCAGGCTCGGCAAGTTTGGTATGCAAAATATCTATAGGAAGCTTAATAATAGACTATTTTGTTACCTTATTGGTATGAAATAAGATATTGTATGATCATAGGCATGAGTTCATTTATACACATTAAGCATGTATTAGAAAATTAGTCATAAGTATGATCTTGAATAAATATCTTAAAATAACACCAGTTGCGTAAGCGGAGGGATCTCTCTGACTCACTCCACCAACACGTTACGTTCCGAAAAAAAAAAAAAAACATGCAAAACAAAACGAATTCTCGCGCTTGCCGCGAATAGTAGCCGTTCGTACTCTGAGTGCGCTCTCTTGGCAGAGTCATGAATCACTTCGTTACGAGAAAATGTTCGTTGTTATCGCTATTTGCAATGCATTAGGAACACTCTCCTTATCTACTACAAACTTTTATTGAGAGATGGTGATTTGTTTTTCTTCATACATGAGAGATTCGTTTTGGAATATTCCTTTAATTATTACGTATTGGTTTCTTGTGGTAAACATTTCATCACAAGCCACGAAAGTTAATGAATTTACAAGTTAAGTACATTTTGCTCTCCCAGGAGTTCGCACTTATTGTCTCTGTGAGAAAAAGAACTGAATTAGGAGTTATAAACAGGTCACCCAAACTTCAATTTATCACAGCCTTAATGATATTTAAAACCATAATTAGACCACTCTTATTTTATGATTGTTCTGTTTGGATAAATGACGTAAGATCGAACACAAAAACTCTACAGATCGTTCAAAACCAGTTCCTCCGTACAATTACAAATGCTCATGGTTTATTTCCAACCGACAGCTGCACAATGAATTCCAACTCGAAACTCTAGAAAACCACATCATGTATCTCTACACACAGTTTTACCGTAGCTTATTTTAAATCAGAATACGGCCCCTCCGGTTTGACATAAATCCCACTCATATTAAACCTAGATTTTAACCCACCGTATTAAAAATAGATTTCCCTTGTATACCTTCCTTACAACGTTTTCCGAAAGGTAACTTCCTTGAGGTCTCCCGATAAAGGATTGCTCCCCAAAAATGTAATTTTTAGATTTAAGTTATTAGCTTCAAATTCATATTAAGCTAATAATACAAATGTAGCGTATACGGGTGTAAAACCTGAAAATGTTTATAATAACAGAGGAATTACAAACTAGTTTGTGAAATTTTTAACCGAGCGGGCATTTTTTTGTTTAAAAAGTTAAAAATTCAGATGAATTATGATGAATTTTAATGGCAAACGATCTCTAAATAAAATTAACACTGTAAATTCTAAAGCATTTTTATTCTATTTTTCGAGTTAAAGTTACTAATTACAAAGCTATATTTTTTTAAAATGAAAGAACTAGACTCACGGCTAAAAAAATACATTCAGAATTGCAAGACGACATTGAAACGATTTGGTTCCGAGTCAGTCGCATAAATAATTCATGGACTACAGCCGGATGCCCTGGAACTATTCAATTACCAGAAATTAGCTTTTCTGTTTACTCGATGCAGTCCGCAGTTAATTTAGGATACATTTAATAAGCATGAACATCATCATCCCTAAATAGAAACGAGATTGTACCATGAAATTATTTTATGAATTGATTTATCTTTTGAACAGGTTTACATCGTTCTGAAAAGAAATTCTTGTGTCCACAAATCTCTTAAAGTAATATTTTTGTCAGGTCTACTTCTCCTTCACAATTCTCTTCTTCATTTCATTCACTAATTGTATAATTTATTTTACCCAATCATGTTTGGGTATTCCTTTTTTCTTCTTAATTATCAGGTAACGATTCAAAATATTTCATGGAATTCTATCTTCCGCAAATTTAGTAAATATACAGTTGATAAGTATCGTTCTCAAATGTGTTCATTTATGTTCAATGTATTATGCTTTACCTAATGCAGTGAAACATTGGATCATACAATCCTTATGGGTTCGAAATAGTCTTAATTTTGGCATTAATATATAAGAAAAAATTACAGGAAATAAATTGCATGGTTCGTTTGGATATTTGGTGGCTTCATTTGAGGATCTTTTGGGAATCCTTTTCCTTCGATGCATATGCGTATGCTCGTTCCTTCGAATCGGGAATAGGCAAACAATAGTCTACCTAAAATACATCCTGCTCTTAGAAAATATCCAATTAGCAAGCCCATAGTGAAAAAATATAAAAGTGAATTGTAAATATAAAAACATTGAAGGTAGTAACTAAGATTCATGATGTAGGTGCAATATAAGATATTATACCACATCTTTAAAATGATCTCTAACGTTAACAAGAAATACTTTGAACAAAATATTACATACGGAGTCTTGGATCGTGATGACAACAATAGACGCGGCCTCAGGAAGACTTTTCTTGCAGTGAATAGGAAACATAATTTACAAACTACAATATATTTTCTGGAATACTTTCATGAAGAAAAGAAATAAGGAGGAAAATGAAATGCGAAAACTTGTTAGCCATATCCAATTCGCTGAAAACTCGTACATACGATCTTGTAAGACAACATTTCTCAGAGTCTTCCGTATTTAATATTTGACATATCGAGCGATTTTCGCTAGAGAAACACATGTAGAGGTGCTGGAAGGAACTTTTGTTTTGGTGGTGGGAGAGGGGAGCAGCGTCTTACAGCTCACCAACCTACTTCCCGCGGGCCAGATCCGTCCCGGATAGCAATTTAGACTGACCCAGAAAACAAATACAAAAATGTAGTTAAATACTTAACAATTAAATTCCTAATAAATAATAAGGCCTAATTACGATTTAAGAAAACTACTAGTATTGGCTGAAAAAAATCAATTTGTTCAGGAATTATGTTCAGTTCATACATTCGAAAATACTACTACCAGGGACTACCTTTTTTTCTCATAAAGGAAGAAACGCCAAAGTTTGGACCACCAAGAAAAATCTTAAATGTGTTACCATTAATGGAGGATCCCATACATTTGGCATGAAGACCGGCTTGAAAAAAAATAGAAAAGCTATTCAGGAAGTTGAGAAGCAGAAGCCAATGATTTTCCACTCTATAATTCACTCTTAACATCAACAGGCTCTGTGTGATAAATGCTTACAATGTGATGAGTGTTATTACTTTGAATTTCATCCGTGTATCAAAATGTATTTCTATCATAATCAGAAAGTATCAAAAAGTATTTTTATAACTGTTTGGTTATTAGCTAAAAACAGTTTTTCAAATTTCACGATACTTTTTTAATGTTTAGTATATAGAAAAAATCTCATATTACTCTTCTGATACTAATAAAAGTGGCAAATCTGGAATTAATACACTGATTTTTAATTGCTATTTTTAGGTTGTTCTCTCCCAATTATTACTAAAACAATTTAGCCTTCATTCAAAATAGGTTGGAGATCCGCAGCTTAAGGTACGATCTGTTTTTCCAAGAGTTCATGAATCACTAGTTTAGCGTGTTGCCATCGATGGGTATTCTCAAGTTGAACATTTATATTTGGACTACAGAATGTATAAGATAAATTTTAAACATAATACAGTTGCCGGACTCGTCCATACTCGGGCACAGAAACTTACTGAAAAAATTATCGATAGATATACTTTTTAAAAAGTGTTGTTTCATTACAAAAATATATTTAATTATATCCCCAATGTGATGACCAACTTGTAATATTTTATGTTACGCCTGAGAGGCATCACAGCAATACTGAAGGTGCTTTCAATCCCCCAAACATGTTTTTTTCTAGAATTCTTCTAGAATATTGTAGGAATCAGCTACAAATAATGCCAATCGATTCGTCTGCTCCAGAGGAATTGTATGAGCTATTGACCAACTCCGTAGGTAATCTCACAACCTCTAAAACGCATTGTACCTGCTTAATCCGCGCTCCCCAGCCCTCGAGATTTAGCGCATTGGCCAGCGTGCTCGCTTCACATGACGCGACCCGGGGGTCGATTTCCGGTCGGGGAAAGATTAAGGTGCGGGTTTCTCTTGCAATAATCCAGTGTATGTTGCTGTGTGACGATGAGAAAACTCACTTCTCAGGTTGAAAAGATCAGAATACAGCGTAGGGATGTCTTCGTGATAACAACACTCACCCCACGCACGGGTTAAACCCATAGCCGCGTGGCCGGGACGCTGCTGGTAGGCCCTGCCCCCCCCCCCCCCCGCGGGCTGTTGCGCCATGTACAGACAGACCATCTGCGTTTTTCATCATGATCATGACATCATGATATTTCTAGAACTTTTTATAATGTTCTAGAAGTATTCGAAAAAATAAGTCAGTTCCCTTACCTGTAGACTCATCGAATGACACTTAGAGTGGGACGGGAAGATATCTAACAGGCATGAGAACACACGCAGGATCCTCGATCACTGAATTAATGATTGCCGATTCCATATAAATGCCGATTTCATATAAATGTCTATCATCAAAACTACTTACTAATGCAATGTTAATTTTTCGCAGTTTTCTGTTTTTGAGAGTTCGCCAAAAACGAGACTGCGCCATTTTTTGTGTCTAATGCGAAGGGGAAAAATAAAAAAAAAAACATTTGGAACTCTTTTTGAGAAAAAATGCCTATATCTCACCTAAAATAAAGTGAAAAGTACTCGTATTTTCGAAAAATTGTAAATGACATTATTTATATGTCATGTATAATATAAGTCTTCGAGGAAGAGATTTCATTAAGAAAAATCTCCATCTTCAATATTGGAGTTTTAGAGAAACGACGAAAGAGTTTTGAACTTTTTCACTTTTCGTAAATTCAGACCTACCCCAATGTTTACGTTTCTATTGCGCCATATGAGGAAAAGTTTAATATAATAGGAGTATTATTTAGAAAACTTTTAAAATGTTATTGAGACGTAAAGTACCCCCTGAAATCAAAATGTCCGTTTCAAACTCGGAATGTCATTAGTTCACCCAGATCAATCTGAGAATATCCATTTTGGCGAAAATCATCTGAACGGTTTATGCGCTACAAACAGACGGGCGGAAAATCCCCTATAATTTCAGCAAAATTTCGCGAAAACTAGTTATATTTCCGAAAATCGTTTAAGACTTTATTTGATGATCTGTCATAGAAGTATAGTATTAAGAAAAAAACTGTCTTTAATATTTTAACTATGCCAAAAAATTGAACTTTTCCCATTTTGGAACATATATAGAGTTCAACGAAGATTAGATATATGCCATATTTTAAAAGTCTTTTGCTCTTTCCGAGGCAAAAGTTTTATCAAAACATTTAGAGCATTTTTAAGAATATTTTCAAAATGTTTTGAGGTTTTCTGTAATGTATCCCTCAAAATCAAAATATTCAATTTCATACTTGCAGGGTCGTGAGTTTGGCCAGTTCGATCGAGTAATATCACTTTTGGAGAAAATCGTCGGAACGGTTCAGGGCGCTAGCGTTGAACTCACGCACACAGACGGAAAGGGAGATTTGTAGTTGTCAACCGATTTTTCGGATATACTCAAGATTGACTACACATGTTAGAGGGAGTAATTTACTACATAAAGGGTCAAGATTTGTCTACTTTTTCGATACTAGGGCTACACAATACGAGATTTTATGTCGAAAAATTGCCGATTTTTGCCGAAGCATTACATTTGTTTTCTCTACTATGTAAGTACGTAGAATAGCGAGAAAATAAAAATTTGAAAAAAAGATGTTATACTTCTCTTTAAGACAAATTCGTCAAGTATTCACATTTGTTCGAAAACTTGCTTTTCGGTGTTGTGTCACTGATACCATGCAGTGATTTTCTAAAAAAATGTTTTAAGTAAATATTTCAACCAAAACATTGTATTATGTTTATATTTGTTAGTGGAATGTAATAATAATAATAATAATAATAATAATAATAATAATAATAATAATAATTTTCCCATTTAACGAGAGCGTTTAAACTTGAATGCCTTAATGATGATTGTCTAGACATCTGAATTATCATGTATGTTACTGTAGCGTCGTGCCACGTTCAAACCGCCGGATGTTAAACAAAGGGCGGAGTGATGACGCACTGAGACTTTCCGTGGACGAAGCGGGCCCAGAGCGGCTTTGTAGAGGAGGCAATGGGGGCGGCGGGTAGAGTCAAAGGGCCTATATAAAGGCCAGGAGAACAATGCCCCAGTCTTCTTCTGCTAGCGGCGTCGGCGACAGATGAAGCGCGTGTCTGTGCGTGTAGGTGCACTAGAGCGAGGGGTCGGCAATTCATTGTCGTGACTTGCGAGACGCATAGATGGTCTCAAAGTAGAGCGGCTTCATACAGGGAACATCGGTGGTATGTTGCGGTGTGGTAGCCGTTCTTAAATTATCTCTCCTTGTAGTGGGTCTATTTATTTAGTTTATTGTGAGCAGGGTAGTTGTTAAATTGAGACTACGGTCTAGATTGTTACTAAATCTACTGTTTTACAAACCACTCTCGTCTGTGTTCGATTACACCCGTATGACGCCACATTACGTACAATGCACCGACAAATTATGACTAAAATGCCAAAATACCGAATTTAATGACTCCGCGGACAGATAACGATCTGTGATTAAACATGACTACGGAGGTCAGTTTTATATGAGTGTAAACAACAAGAAGTATAAAATAATGGAGGTATCAGGTTCTTACCATGTTCTCGAAGCCGTAGTAATTGTGGATGAAGAGCATGTTGCGCCACCAGGTGGTCTTGCAGAGTTCAGCGTGCTTGCGCACCACCAGGTTCCAATGAGGACCCGATCCTAGCCAGGGCAACACCAACGTGCACCACATAATAAGAGCTGCTAGAGAAGGCAGCAACCTGTGCATTGACAGATACATTAGTATTTATGAAAGGCAATTAAAAATGTCATTCACAGCGTGTAAAAATGACACAAAACTGTAAAAATAATACGAATATCTGTTCAAAATCATCTCATCATTATGTTTTCAATGCCTATGCATTACTCGTACAAGTATTTTTGCTCAAATATGTACTTCGGAATATGCATTCAAAAATAAGAAACTGTTTGTTACTAAATTAAAAGAATTTCCAGTAATGCTTGTCCTGCATAAAAATAAGTGGAAAAATTCATGTTTTAGCAATATAATCTTTAGAAGAATAATAACTACAAAAATGAACCTCTAGAAATTACAAAACATAATTATCATAGACATCAATTTAATTTTCACTAGAAAATTCTTTACAGTTAATAGTTTGTCAAATTCCCTGGCTTCCGGGATGTCTCAACACCGCCCTCCATGCAAGTAGAGATACATGATGAAGGATTCAAAGGAATGCTTCGGCATTGTACACGTTAATTTATCGTTTTCAGGATCCCTTAAGCATGGGAGATACGGAGAATTATCCATGCTTAACGTCCATCACAAAACAGGAACCCTTGGTATGTGCACTCTGATTGGCATTCCAGTCCACGCCACATCTGCCGACCATTCAGCTACATGTACTGGAAAACAGAGACATGGAATCGTCATTTTAAGCTTGTAGTGTTAGAGGTGACAATTAAGAAGAAACCTTTAAAATATTTTTTCGTTATCTTATTTAATCAATTGTAATTACAGAAATATTTTTTTTAATTGAGGAGAATATTAATTACGCCTATCACGTTACTTCTGTATATTTTGCAATATGAATAGTAATATCTTGGAGAACAAAGTAGAAATACTTAAATAACCTCTAGACATCTTATTCATCCGAGAAAAATCAAATCGATAACACAGGTTTGTAATTAAAAACTCCTCTGCAAAGTTATAGCTGATTTATACAGATTTTGGTGCGCTGAATTTAAAAAAATCATGAAAAAATTCCATCACCCATCAATCCTGTACAAATCAGTATTTTAATTTCGTGTCTGCAGAAAAAATGTACTTTTCTGTCATTCCATGCGACAGTGACGGAAACATTGTCTACAAATTAATGGCTAATTTATATGGATTTCGGTGGGCTAAATTCAGAAAAAAATAATGAAAAAATTCTATCACCCATCATTTTCGCACAAATTAGCATTTTAATTGTAAGGTCCAGAAAATAAATACATTTTTCTGTCATGCCATTTGTACTGCTGCTCTTGGTTGTTCTGACTTAAGTATCATGAACCAATTTGTGAAGGCCTTTCCACAAGGAGTGTGCTTTCAATACTTGCTCACAAATTTCTAGGGACTTTCAAGAGCTAAAGTAAAAGAAGATGTTTTCATGGGTCCAGATATTCGGAAATTCTTTAAAGATGAAGAATTAAAAAAAAATGGAAATTGTTCACAAAGAGGCTTGAATAGCATTCAAATATGTTGTAGAGAAATTTCTTGGAAACTATAAGAACAAAGTAAAAAATTTTAAGCCCATAGTGGACATATCAATGAAATTCAAAGATACAATGAGCCTGAAGATTCATTTCCTACATTCTCATTTGGACTCCTTTTCCGAAAATGTCGTTGCTGTTAGCGAAAAACAGGGCAAAAGATTCCATCAAAAAGTCAAAGAAATGGAACGCAGATACCAGGGCAGATGGGACGTGAATATGATTGCGGACTACCGTTGGATGCTACACAGAGAAGTACTATATGTGTCATGCAAATGGAAAGGTGGTAAACGGAGCTTTGATGAAAAACAATAACGATACAACAAAACCTAAAGCTCGTGAATTCTCTGAATGATTTCCTGCATATACAATTTTTCTTGTAATCCATTTAATTTTAATTTTAATGTATGCTTCTAAAACAACTGAATTAATGTATTTTCCCATATACTCAAATAGTCTGCGAAAAAACCGCATGTGATAGAAAAGAATGGAGTTTATCTTTGAAATCAGCACATAAAATTATGTAAACTACAAATGAAATTTCTCAATTTTCGATAACCTACATTTTGCAGGACCGTGTAATTTATTTTCCGAGACGGACAACGTACTATCTATTTTTTGTTTAATAAATTATGCACTTATCCTGAAAACAATGGATCAGAATCAATAATATATAATAATTTAATTTATTAAAAATACAGATCCAAAATTATAAATATTATATCACTAAAACAGGTTAGTGGTTCGCACTACTGCAGAAGTACGTAATGCTTACGATTCTAACGTTGGCTACCTAATAAACATGTATATCTACAATATATCAATCGAAAATGAACGATCAGAAAACTGGTGTATCCCATCATTTGGGAAGAATACTATATAAGATGAGAAGTCTTATTAACACGAGACAGGAGCGGATTCATACAAGAGTCCTTGTGAGAGCGGAAATTTTCGGAAAAAACTGAGGCATACATTCATCAAGTCCATTTGACTCAACATATTTAATTTTAACAAGAATGTTGTTTTATGCCCGATATTTAAGTAATGTAATATGCTTTGCAGATAAATATTTCCTAAAGTATTAGAAAGTTTACTAAAGTCTTTAAAATTACATCGAATTTTAAGGGTAGAGCAATGTCCTTACGGATTAAGGAAGAGGGAGAATTACTGTACTTTTCCTTTTATCTGTGAATCTATCACTGCTTATCAAGCATTCAAGGTTAATTCGAATCAGGAATGTTACTATATTTATTTTCCTCAGTGACAGAACTCCTTGTAAGAGTAATAATAAACTACGAAACAAATACTAAATAAATACGGTGATTTTGTTTATAATAATGCTAATGATCAACCAAGTAATTGCATCTAAAAATATTGATATTCATTCCGCTTTTTTTAGCCATCTCATCATTGAGATGGTTAAACGGAGCGCTGAGTTTCGTTAGAGACAGCTTTGTCGCTGACTCCGCACCTTTGACCGTGATGTCTTGGGACTCAAGTCCCGACGGTGACTGATATTCGATTCGATATTCGTTATATTCTTAGGTTGAGTTCAGCTCCTGTCTGAAGATCGTTGTGTTCTAGCGACCACCTACACTGATTGATAGTTTTCCGTGGTTGGTCCGATCCAGGAGGTGAGCTGAACAGTTACTCTTTCGAACGGACCGCACCCGATCTCTTGTTCCTCTTCCTCGTCCAATCCTTTCCTTACCCACACACGTACACATAATCTACTACACAATCAAAAAAATTTCGGGAGGCAATCGGGATACTGAATTCGAACCCTTGGACCTACCGGTCAGAGTCGATGCAGAGAAAGCGTCAATGAAGACAGAGTAAACCTCAGTCGCTTCGTATTTACTTTCGCGGAATAGTCTTATTAAATACCAGCCATGTATTGTAAATTTCCAGAATAATTACCTTGTCGATACGCGACTTCAAATTTTCAAGCCTTTTGGTAGTAATAACTGAGGTATATAATATAAATAAAAATGGATGTTGGTATATATAAGAGCAGTTAACTCCTACATCGTGTGACCGATATAGATGAAAGTTGGCACAACTACGTGTTTTTTTCACCCAGAAGGTTTATGTGCTATTAATTTTGTTGTAAGTCCACTAGATGGCGTTGTATAACAAAATAAAATATTCATGACAAATGCAACCCGCAACACCCGGTAACATTCTTGAATCTAGGAGTTGAAGCGTTCTAGCTCAATAAAAACTAAAATTTGATGCTAGAGGCCTCAAAAAACGTTTCTTAGACAGCAATCTAGAGGGTGAGATTTTCTTGATAATTATATTACATTTTTACTGCTCTGGCGCTTCATGATATTACCCCACTTGCTCAGAGGCGTGCAGAATCTGCAACTAAATGTGAATGACATACACACAGGCAGAATCAGACAGACTGAGGTAGGGACAGAGAGAGACGAGAGAGAGGGAGAGAGAGAGACAGAGAGAGACGGAGAGAAAGACGGAGAGAGAAAAGAAGGGAGAAAGGAAGAGGGAACGAGAAAGAGGGAGATGAAGGGCAGAACGTCTGCCGGGATCGACTGAGGCTGTTACTGTGCTGTTATTCTGGTGGCGAGCATGAGAATCAAAATCCAGTTGGTAGCGGTCGGCGCCCAGGAGGTGCTAATTTCAAAAATTACCAACAATGTAGCCCATGGCGGGACTGGCCAATGAACATGTATTCAAACTCCAGGTATTAGAAACAACAAAATAATAATACAAACAAATGTAATAGTATTAATAACAATAACAACAACAACAATAATAATAATAATAATAATAATAAACTTCCATGTTTTCACTTAAAAAATGTAATCTTACTATATGTGCACATTAACTAGAGTTCACGGGAAAATATATTTATTCAAACAATCGCTCTCCATTCGCTCTCTTCTCGCAGCAACCGATTACTTCACAAAGGGCACGATCAGAGATAATAGCCTAAATCACTCTGTTTGGCTCTGTAAACAGCTGCTACGCTGGAAGCGAATATTTTCTTATCAATTGTTAACAATATCACTCTTTTCCACCCGTATTAAAAATTCAACTAAGGGTCCCAAAACTCAAATAATGTACACAGAATACAAATCTCCCCAAAGTACATCGTGCTCAGTTTTTAACTATTTTGATGTTTAAATAAAAAATAAATTAAGTAATTAAGTAAGTAATTAAGTAATTAAGTAAGTAATTAAGTAATTAAGTAAGTAATTAAGTAAGTAATTGAGTAATTAAGTAAGAATTAAGTAATTAAGTAATTAAGTAAGTAATTAAGTAATTAAGTGATTAAGTAATTAAGTCAGTAAGTAAGTCAGTCAGTCAATAAATAAATAAATAAATAAATAAATAAATAAATAAATAAATAAATAAATAAATAAATTAAATAAATAAATAAATAAATAAACTTTGAAATGAAAACATCCGTACCTGAGCACACGGGAGGCGTACTCGCGCGGCCAATGGAGGCGGCCGTCGCGGTCCAGGGTGCGCAGCAGTGCGTGCGTGGAGAGCAGGCCGCTCAGCAGCAGGAACGGGTCCGTGTACAGGCTAGCCCCGCGTGCCAACACCGACCACATCTCACCCACGTTCTGCGCACACGCATATCCGCAGCTTTAAAGAAGGGCTTACCACAATCTTTCTTTTTTTATGGACCCTTTCGTAAACTATTTACCAGCTTTGAACAACTTCCCCTCATAGAGCAAAATTATTGTTTTTTATATAGTTTTGTTATTAAACATATTCATTACAACATGAAATAAATGAATGAACAAGAAAACAAATTTCATTATTTAAGAAGTTCACATGTAAATGTATTATCGTTTGCATTTGCCTTTGAGAGTTCTCAGCATATTTTGGAAGAACTCGGTCATTGGAACACTCGTAACAAATAACAAATGAATTCGCTATTATATATCGTTTGATTTATTTTTCGTGACAAATTCTAAAGACGATGTTTTCAAGTAAGATTATGAATTCTGCTCTGGACAAATAAGTGTATTTCGGGGAGTAACCAGTTTGAAGCAGCCCTCAATTGCGAATGAATGCAATAGTAATAGTTTCGGGCCAGTAACACTAATGACATTGAACAAATGACGTGACACGTTAGTGTGCCACGTTAAAGATGCATTGGGATTTGAAATTCGGTGTTCAGAATCGCACCTTCACTGGCTGCTTATCTTCATCTGCGACACGAAAAGAGAAGCTTCTGATATTAAATTTATTCTCTGGAATCTCGGGAGAAAAAAAGCTTTCAAACACGATCATTCGAATCGTTCGCATTCGTCTCAATCATTCATATGTATTCAGTGAGAAATCGAGAAAAAATATTAAGGTATTTCAATTGTAACTTGGAATGAGATCCTTTTGAACAATCGCTGCAAGCTTTCGAAATGAACACATATTGTAGTGTGATGCATGGGCAAAAGAACTGAATAGGTAGATAAATCAATTCGAGACCATATAGGTAACGTCATTCGGAAAGGTAATGTGGAATCTAGGTTGCATAAGGAGACCTCGTCTGGCAAAAATTATTGCTTTTGAGGCAAAAGATAGAAAACAATAATGGGAAGAGGTAGGTATATTAAAAACTGTGGTAATATGTGAATTTATGGGATTGAGTCCATTGTTATTCTTGAGAGGTGGATAAAAGATTGTTATGTTTTTTTTCAACCAGGAGAATTGCAGAATTTAGTTATACTTTTTTTAAAGAGAGAGTTCTAAAAATAAGTGTATCTCAGAATAAGTGTATGAACAACGGTATATCTATGAACAAACAGGTGTGAACGAAGTTTTCTATTGACATTTCTTACATCTACTCAACATGCTATTGAGACTCAATTTTCTTTCCATTGCATGTGATTTATGATTTTGATATATTAATGTGTAAATTTCTGGGGTATACAGAGTGTAATTGTACCAATTTATTTTTTTCCAACAGCCTGTGTGCTTTTAGTTCTGAATGCAATGAGCAGAACTATACTAGAGAAACACAGCTTTTTTTACTTTAATATAAATTTTGATCAGTTCCTTGATATAACTTAAGTTATGAAAGGGTCCCACTGATCGAAAAGTCACCAAAGAATTTTGATGAAATAAAAATTGTTTGAAATCTGAGACTTGTAATTGATCCACAAGATTATACTTATTTAATACTATACCAGAGAAGCACAACGAATCCGGAGACGGGCTCACAGAAGAAATAATCAACGTGAAAGAATCGTGGGGGAAAGGAATCAGACTGAAAACAATTTTTTTCTACTCAGTATTCATTCAGCTCAGAGCAGACTGTTCATGTATTTTTACTTTCTTGTATACAGACGTATAGATGGTGTATAAGTCCGTCTGTATATGTAGTATATATGTCCGCCTGTCCGTCCGTCAGTGAACATCACTAGCGCCTAAACCATACGTAGGTTTTTTCCAAAATGGATATTCCCCTGTCTATCTGACTCGAGTCGAAGCTTTACGATTTTGAAAACATTCTTTAAAATTTGGGAGTACTTAACATTAAGCCCCTGGGACATTTTCAAAATTTCCCCCAAAATATCTCCAAATTTTTTCTTTAAAATGTTTGAAAGACTAGAGTAAAATACACTTATATAGCTGGCATATGATCGTTTTCACTGTTAACTCTGAATTTTCGAAAATGTCAAAAGTTTGAAATTATTCCAGCGTCTTCCTATAACCACAAAATTAAAGATAGAGATGTTTCCTTCGAGTAAAATTTGTTCTCCAAATTTTGTTATTTCATGTTCATTTCAGTGTTAATGGCACTATATAAGATGACATTAAAGTAATTTTGAAGTATATTTTTGTTTTTTTAAAAAAATACAAAATGCAATTTTTTTGAAACTTCTCTCACGCCATTAATATGCACATTTCCCGAAATTTGTATATATTATTGCATTTGTGAGTGCCAGTGATTCAAATGAAGTTTTCGAAAACTCAATAGTTTTCTGTGAAAAAGAGGTTCAAATTTCGCATTCATGGTAACTCGACAACGCCATATTCTTTAAAAAGGCTGCAAATTTTTCAGTGAAAATTGCTCTTTCAGACGAGGTTTTACTTTAAAAAAAATTTAGAGTAGCATTTCGGTTTTATTGTTAAAAAACCGAAAAATTGAGAAAATGTACAAAACTGTACTTCGGGTGGCGATATATGACAGCTGGCAAGAGTAAGTGACAAGTCTGAATAGCTAGCCCAGATGAAGAAAAAAAAAACTACGAGAAAGTCTGTGTCATTCTGTAGCACCACTATTTTTTATTATTTTCTAAATCCTGTGGGTGTCGTTTGGGAGAAGAAAGTAACATTTGTACTTGAAGTTATACTGTTCTCATAGCGCAAACCGTGTCACGACACATAAACACAAATATTATTAGATCATTCGAATGAAATTGTATGCACTTGGTCTGGTATTAACACATCTCATATCTGACAAAAACATTACATCTAAATATTTATGACATGTACCTATCATTAATAGAGTAAACATATTTTCCGTGCAATGTATACTATTAATCATTTGCGTCAAAAACATCAAAATACTCAGAATTTTACGAAGTAAGAAGTTTGAATAGAAAGTTGAGGAGAGACGAACAGGATATTTAAAAATCAAAGTCTGGAATCTGTTCTAAGTGTTGCAACATGTCCCATGAAGCATTTTTACGAATTGTCATTCTAAGGGCTAGAAACACTCGAAATTATGTGTTGTTGGCGTTCATTTGTGGAATGCAATTCGTGGTATTTATTATTTGCCAACTGGCAATGGTTTCGTATTTTTTGACTAATCCCCATGAACCGCTATACAAATAATTCAAGAGTAGTAAATCACTAGAGAATAAACACTATATATATATATATATATATATATATATATATATATATATATTCACTAGAGAATAAACATTATATTCGTTAGTGTTTATAGTGTTTATTCTCTAGTGATTTACTACTCTTGAATTATTTGTATAGCGGTTCATGAGGATTAGTCAGTCAAAAAATACGAAACCATTGCGAGCATTGCATGTATATAGATATACCACACAAAAGTAGTAAAAATACCTACAAGCAAGGAACAAAGCAGCCCCAAAACCCAAAAACATTTTCGCAGCTAATCCGTTTACTCGGGATTTTACGAGTCCGTATCTATATCCTGTATCATACACGCATGGTCTTTTTCTTACTCGGTTTATAAATTCTGTTATCTCTCTTTGCTTTTCACGCTTCCTTATCTTACCCTGGATACTAGCTCATTTCATTGGGACTTTTCCAGCTTGAGCTGGTTGCTCTTAGTGGTTCATAATGAGTGTTCCGTGGCTCATTTATTAGGATCGATTGTGTAATCATCGATTGTGTAATCAACACAATGAAAGGAGGAAGAGAGGGGCTACACTTCCATTGCCACGCAAAATTTCGAATGAATTAAGTAATGTATAAAATAACCATATTTATTATTTTAAATCTTATTGCAACAATTAATAATAATAATAATAATAATAATAATAATAATAATATTAACAACAAGTAGCACTCGAAACGAAATTGTGTGCCACTAGAGATTAGAAATTTGTTACAAAACGAAGTGCTCTTTATTTTAATTATAAATAATTACACATTCAAACACAGCAAAGAATTCAACGAGTGTCTGTACTCAGTAGAACTTCGCCAATCCGAACCCCGAAATTTCGAATAATTCGAACAAAATTCGGAATGGAGGAAAAATAAAGAAAATTCTCTATTTGTAGTGTAAAGAAAGTATTTTATAATTACTGTAGAACTCAACGACTTATTATTGAAAATCAAGTTGTCGAAATGAAATTGTTATTGGACTGGTAATTACGTTGTATATCACATGTTTGTGTAGCAGTAACTTTCACTTAGAGGAACTTGCAAAATCGACAATCTTCTTTTGCCGTAAGAAACTGAATATGCTTGATGATGCGATCGCTACGCTACGTTGCCATTTTCCCATATCGCACGCTACGAGTACGTTGCATTGTCTAGTAATCCTGTAGATGTATTTGTATATATACTGTACATTTTTCGGAAAATCCGCATATTTCCGGATCCGAACAGACCACACTCCTAATTAGTTCGGATTACCGGAGTTCTACTGAATTTTGCAATATAAATCTATTCTCAAAAAAGGTTTATCTCAAGAAAAACATAACAAGAAAGGACTATGATATTTTGGAATTTAATATCTAAATTCACGCGGAATGTAGTAACTAATTCTACACTAACATGCGCATGGGAAAATATCCGTTTAAAGAAGATAACTTCCAAAGATACCTACCAAATACTTGAACTACCAAGTGACAGTTAGTGGTTATTTCATAAAATATATTTCATTGCGGTAAATGTCAAAAGGCATTTCTAAGTTCAAAATCCTTCACACACACACACACACACACACACACACACACACATACATATATATATATATATATATATATATATATATATATATATATATATATATATGTGTGTGTGTGTGTATGTATATACATATATATGTGTATATATACATATATGTATATATATATATATATATATATATATATATATATATATTCGTACCTGGTAAATATTTACTAGGTACGAATATCTAGTGAGGGCTCTTTTCACTAGACATCGTATGATCATGTAGATTCAAATTTCTTACTGAACACTTCCGCACCTATAATAGACTAAAACAGTCACATGTTTTGAATGCTTCCATAAGCACAGAAACATTCCCAGATAATTGTAATCAACAAGGCATAAACCGTTCAAAAATGAAATAAAAACAGTATTGAATCTATTGGCAAATTGCCATTTTTTCTATCTCACTTAAGTTACGTGATATAAAGAACGTATTGTAATGCTGCAGAAAAAAATGGTTTGTAGGTCCCTGATATTGAAAAACTGGACAACTCTTGTTTCTAATGAAGAGAACAAATTCCTCTAATATGAACCAAGACAGATTTTTTTTCAAATCCTAACATTAGCTAATTGTCTATACATTTCTATTAAATATGAAACAAATCTTAATAAAACTGTATACAAGAAAACAATTGAAGTGGAATTGCACATTACAAAACAATTGAAATATTGTTAGTGACAAATTATGAATGTAAGAACAGATATTTCATTAGACTTGTTAGTGGGATGGATGACACTTTTTTGTCACAAAGAAGTTTCATTTATGTTGGGAGAGTAGAACGGAACAGACTTTCAAACACAGTCGTTCAAATGTTCATCAGTGAATCTTTTTCTGTACTTGTAGAACAAGGCTAGTCAACCAGACCCAGGTTAGTCAACCTTGAGCATGATTACGATCTATCGAAAATTGCGATCTATTAGATAGATTTATTAATTCTGTAGGTAGGTATTGGTGGCAGAACCTGGTGGCAGAACACTACAATTTACATATTACAACTAAGAATAGTAATACAATGTAATTTTAAAGCATTTTAAGACAATAATAATAATATAACAATAATAACAGTAACATAATTAACTCTACTTTTTATGTCCGTCCTGCACGGAATTTTTAACTAATAAATACACTGCACTTCACTTCACTCCACTTCACTTCACTACACTTGCTCTTCACTTCTCTCCTTGCTTCTCTATTGCACTACACTTCACAACACGTCACGACACTCCAATTCAACACTACTACTACACAACACTATTAGTAGGCTAGGAGGCCCCTACTACGCTACTTGCAATTTAGGACGAGGTTTTACTATTCTGTAATATTCATAAAATAATATTTCCATTATATTATTAGGAAATCGAAAAATTAAGAAAATTAAAAAAGAATGTACTTTGGGCGGGGATTAATGGGAGCTACCAAGAGTATGTGGCAAGTTCGTATAGCTAGCCGAGACCAAAGGAAATAGAAAACTAATACGGGAAAGTCTGTGCCATTATGTAGCACCACTAGTATATTTTAATGTCACTTTTCCCCCATTGCATTTCATGTTTCACGTTAAGCTCCTATGCTGCTATTGCGTAACGGACCAGGGTGAAGCCGCCGTCACTGATCTAGCCCACAATGTTGCCGTTTCCGCATAAAGAATGGCGGAGTGTGAAGACAGCCACTGCTTTTTGAACGTTCAGTATTTTCAAAATTCCTTTAAGAACCAATCATGTGTTAGCATATAGATTTTACCAAACACATTTTAGGCGCGTTACAGTCGGCAAAAATCTTCAGTCTGCTTTATGATTTGCAATTTACGATGTCAACAGCAGAAGGAATGGTGGGAAGTTCAATATACATGCAATAAATCACTAAACTTATAATAATACTCGACACAACGCAGCTCGCGCGCGAAATCGTGACGTTACTATGGTGACGTTCAAGCTCCTGATGGTATGAAACCTGCCAGGGGCAGAATTGCATAAATCGCAGTATAGATTTGCGCCGGGAGCGGCTGGGGCCGTTATGCGGAGTCACTGAGTTGAGCAGACTTGCCTTATGGTGCTACATTATTGTACTTACGGAGTTTCGTTCTGTACTGTGTTCAAGGTTTGTTTCTGTTGATTTATTGGTCAGTTGCAGGATAGCTTCTTGATCAGAAGATATTTCCAGTTACAATTTTTCCACACGTTTAATGTTGCCGTTATTCATTTTTCAGTCGGTTCAAAACGTTGGAAAACAATGGTCACTGCTAAGGACACTACACTAGCAAAGGTAGCCCCATAGATCCTTATATACGTGAGGCCGTTGCACATGGAAAACTGCTTTGATAAGGGAAAACCGAGTAATACATTCTTACTACCCTTGCACAATGAACACTGCAACAAACGATAAGCATGGTCGTGGCACAGGACAGACTCCACACCAGGCATTTTTGAACGCGTTCACCACTCGTAGGAAAGATGGGAAGAGGATTCTACAGAGATAAGTCGAGTATACGTGAAGACATCTGAAGGATTTCGCAATCGCCCATGCGAGTTGTACACGCCCACCAAAGTGTGTGAAACAATTCGCAATGCAGAGGAATCAAACTAGTTTCTCCAGTCTCATATTCAGTCTCGCATTGAACGTTATTTGTCGTTTCCGTATAAAGAATCCATTCCCGAAGTTTTGCCGTTGACCAGAATTCCGTTGCGTAGTGGCTACAGCGGCAGCCACTTTGGGGTCCATAATCTCGATTCTCGCTTTGGGCATTGACGTTTACTACGGCGTTTCTTTAGTGTTTTGGGGGAACTTATACCAACAACCATGCATCACCTTCAATATCCAATTCATTCCTCAGACCTCTCTCTGGCTAAATGGGGAGCAAATGTAGAAAGATGAATGTGGCTGCTGCGCGCAAAGCTCCGTAATAGAGTTCTGGAGTGGAATTAACTGACAAGGGAATGCCTCGATGTGACATGTCGAAACCTGTCCTATTCCTTCTTTTCACCGGAAGCGCATGCCGTATTAATCTTACGAGCAAATTTGGGTGCCCATACACAATGCAAGTCAATTAAAAACATCCTGAATTTGCAAATTGGACCTATGCTTTCACTGATGTAAAAATGGCCAACCCTGCAAAGCAGGTGTTACCTAGCGCGCTCGCTTTTGATTCAACACCACTGCTCGCCGCAAGCGGCAGACTGTTTGCAAGGTCGTTTCCTGCGAGGAGCAGGCGGGGAGGCAGCTGCCCTTCCTTGCAGCTAAAATAATAAAACTAATAACACTAATATTAACTATACATAGTCTAAACAACTAATATAAGATTTTCCAAATTTTAGTTTTATCTGTTGTTAATTTTTGTAAGAAATTCATTCGTTGTGATAAACTTAGCCGCAACCGCTCATCTTCCATCCAACATGAGCTACTTCCCCTGGAACGCTTTCCTCACGAATTTGAGAGCTCTTGTCTGCGTCTACCGCGAAACAGGTCAGTTGTGTAATCACACGCGAAAGGTCGGTACAAACTGGAAAAGTGCGGTAAAGTTGTAAATCTTTCGGAATCTTCGAATGAGAAAATTGATTTATCCTCACAAATAGGCACAAATTAAAGAATGGTAATTTTCGCGATCAGAAAACCAAAATGAGACCATGACATGTGAATTTGATTCAAAAAACAACTCTTAAATCTCTTCTTTGCATAATTTAATTATAAAGTGATAGAGTAGTTATATGATATACATTTTCAATATTTAATAGTTATGCATATTGACGATATTCATAATGAAAAAAGCAACAATTTTTTCATTGGTAAGGAAAGGAAATAAAATATCACAAATAAAATGGACTTCCACAATAAGAAAAGCATTGAGTGTACTGGGAATGTCCTGCTCCCACCGAATGCCATTGACCTTGAGGAAACAACCCTCAACAACGCAAACCTCGGCGACCGCGCGTTCGCCGCTCGGCTTGCGAGGGGTGTCCAAGTTCTCTGTAGAAACGAAAAATTCTACGAAAATATTGGCAAATTTGGGAATTTTTAAAGTAATTGGCAGTATGCATTGGCAGCCAAAATTTACAGCCTGGTATCAGAAGGGCACGTAAATTCAATGAAAAAATATGAGGCTATGTCACACCGCGGCATTCCCTTGCGCGAGCAGGGAGTTTCAATGGATAACAGGGAAATATTTGACATAAAATCCCAAATGATGATGATGAGTTTTGTTACAATTGTACTTCTGGGGAGGGGGATTTGGTCAGTAAGATTATCGTAGAGTTGTTCAGTAACATTTAATTAGCAGTCCATTATCAGTTAGGAGGGTATTTTCCGGTAATTTTTAAAAAATAATAAGATATATTCAATTTATTTCGAGAGGAATATTTTCAATCTTAAAATATAATGAATGTAAAGCATATAAAGAATGTACTACATCAATGTAATTTAAGACCAGTTAGAAGATAATTTTCTCTATTGCAAAATATCAATTTGTTCTTTTTATTGAACCACATTGATTCGCTATGTGATACTTCATTGACCTGAGCTGCCTTATTTCTGTATTGATTCTAGAATAACCACCCATCTATGAACTTTCTAATATATTTTTCGGTTAAGACTTTCTCTTCCTGGCTAGTGTCTAAAAGTTGCCATTATAAAATATTATACTAAAAGAAACAGTTATATTATTGCAACATTTTTCCTCAAAAATAAACGCATTAGAATCTGTCAGATTTTTACGACATGCATGTTGCCAATTGAAATGTTTCTGAACCAAGGGTTCTAATGATCGATCGGTGACAATAATCTCGGTCATTAGAAATAGGTTTGTAATATCTTGATTTTCTTCATATTTTAATATTTTCTCCCAAAATTCTCTCTCATAATTCCATCCATGAGAGATAATGTAGCGTCATTCGATAGATTTCATATTCCCCACGCAGCGCATAATGAACTCCGTATCGAAGGCAATACCAAGCAATAATAAATCAGTACAAAGGAAATATTATTTATATTATGTTTGTACTATTCCATTTTACGAGTAAAATAACTGTTGAATGCATCTAGAGAAGATTTTATTTTTGATTGTAGGGATCATCTATTAGCTCTTTCCCTGGCGGATATGCGAAGTCACTATTGTAAGAAAAATATCTTGCCGCTGGTGCACGCAGGAACTGCCGAGACAGATCATTAGAATTCAATTTACGACTTTTTATGTGCACTCGTTTATCACTCATAAACCACGGACAAACACAATGCGCCTGAGTGCAGAAAGCAGACTCAGACACCGTTTATTTCTTGACGTCATCGTTCATCGCCCAGGTCCTTCGCGCCAGCGAACTTGTCATAACGGTTCATGGTTATTCAGATCGGGTTGTTTACAATGGTTCAACGACACAACAGCGTGGAAACCATAAATACTTAAGTGCCCTCTTTGGATTTACAATGAGAAAGTTTCAGGGATCTGTTACACGCAAAGCGGAGAAAAATCAATATACTACGCTGCCGTGTGGAATCATGGGTAAAATGCGCTGTGCGGTTAATGATTATGACACGAATTACTTTTACACTGAAGACCCTTTTTCAACTTTTATATTATGAACGAATTTGAATAAGGGTGATTTGTTTTGAGCTCATATTTTAGAGAATGTATTACAACTGTTAATTATACCTTGATAATAGAGAAGAAAATTCAAAGATGGCGATGCTAGTAGCTTTCATTGAACAGTATTTAATTACTTATCGTACACGCTCTCCAATTCTGTGAATGATATTTTTTATTTATCAGTAAATCCCTGTAAAATTGTATATGTTAGGAATGCAGAATTGTTGAATAATTGTCCGCTCTTCCATGGTTGAGAATTCATGTAATATTAATTTCCAAAGATTATCTGCATCAGTCTTTAAAATGTATGTATGCACCAAGGGCGTTGTAAGGACTCTAATGATCGAGCGGCCACAATATGATATAAAATGATTGATTGATATAAAATACCCTCCAAAACTACTAATTTCTATTGTGCATTAGTTAATTCTATATTTCGTAGCATTTTTCATGCGGTATTTTTGTATTATATTCTGTTTATTTTACCTAATATGAAGTACTCTTTTCGAAAAGGAACGTAGAAAAATCCTTATAGTAGAGGTGGTAAGCATGTCAATTTGTTCTCTTTGAAGTTTGATTACGAAGTCGCACTTCATAAGTTGTATATTGATACGGTTGTCGGGATAAAATAGGAATAACAAGCTGATTTTACAGGAATACTACGTGAAAGAAGGAGAATAGCAGTCTCTTGAATACAATTTCGAAATGAATTGTTTTTCAAACTATGTTTGGCGAGTACGACAAGGGTATTGAGTGATGAATGCACACTGAACAATTGGTCACCGCCTATTTGAAATATTTCTCTTATTGTGTTTTGATAATGCAGGAAAAATTAGAAGAATAAATTACGAAGAAAAATTATGAAGAATAAATTACTTTCTCTAATACGTTGTGTACTCAGATTCCATGTTTTGTGGGTCCTTATACCGAAAAATTGCTTCATGACAAGTGTGTCTTTCCGTCGGTCTGTTCGTCCTTCTGTCTGTGGACAGCCGTTCAGTCGAATTGCTCTAAAATTGATATAGCCCGATTCGTTTAAAGGGACTCGAGGCCCTGCGTGTTTGAAAAGGATATTTTAATTTTGGGAGTTCTCAATATGAAGCATGAATTTCGTCATCATTTTTTTTTCTTTTCAAAAACGGCTCCAATTTTTGTATTAAACTTTTTCTCGAAAAGTGTAAAAACGCTTGTGTATATTCAAAATATTTTTCGCGTTTTCCTTCAACAACAATATTGAAGATAGAGATTTTTTAAACAAAATCTGTTTTAAAGCTCAGATCATAAGAAAAAGGACATGTACATTTTTTTTGAAAAAATAGTGATTTTTAAGAAATTTCTATTTTAATTTTCTGCAAATTATATAAAACACTTTTTAAAAATTGTCTCTCATTTTTTCTTGAATTTTTTCCACAGATAGGACAATTAAGAGAATGGCGTTTAAAAGAATGGCGTAGAATGGCCATTTTTGTGTAACTCTGAATTTACGAAAATTTGAAATGTTACAAATTAATGGTAGAGAGTAGGTGCTGTTGCGGCACCAGTATTTTCATTTTTTGTAGTAGTTACTTTATTATTGAACTTTTTTACACATTTCGAACACGCAGTGTTTCACGCCGTTCAATCTCGGTATAAATACTCTGACCAAAATGGTTTAGAACTTTGACAAACGATATTCAATTATCCGTTATTGTGTCTCACGTGAAAAAATCTACTCGCCACTGCATGAACATGGTGTACTTCCCGTACGAAATGGCGTTGTTTAACCCGTAGTTGTTTCGCGGGACCAAGTTGGTGACGATGTTTCGACCTTCGACCTCCATATTGAATCTAAATTAATCTTGAGTCTGCAAAAACGTCTCCAACCTATTTTATTCAAAATTAGGTTTTTGTCAATTTTTTTACAAAGAAAACAAAATATCAGAAATATATTTTTTCTTTTTTTATTTATTTTAGCTTGGCTATTGGCCCTCAGCAGCCACATAAAACGGCCTCCCGTTCAGAGGCACTGCAGTGACATCAATTGATGCCCTGAACCACCTAAACCGATAGATGTGCGGTAGACGCCATGCGCGGTGCGCTGCGGGGCTTACCTCGGCCATGCGCGTGCGGTCGTGGAAGCCATGGTAGAAGAGCGCCATGGCCTTGTGCGCGAACAGCAGCAGGAAGGCGTTGAAGGCGCGCACGCCGTGGGCCCCCGCCACCTCGTTCGGCCCGCCCGGCTTCGTCGACCACAGCTCGCGCATGTTGCGTCGGAGGGAGAAGGCGTGCAGGTACTGCTCGCTGCGGCCTGCCGACATTCAAAGGGTTATTATTAGTAGTAGAATTTCTATTATTGTTATTATTGTTATTATCGTCATTATCATTATCATCATCATTATCATCATCATCAATCATCCTAGCAAAATACTACGAGGATCAACGATGCCCTTGCCGTGCACATCGTTGATAGCCATTTAATAGCGTTTTTTATTTATAACACAACAAATGACGGGACGAAATCAAACAGTATTGTCATTTCATAGCGACCAGGTCGTTTTTTTTTAATTGGTTATAAGGACATTCTACTTGAGAAATGTTTTTGACATTATAACCATAAGGAATAATATGCAAACAAATAAACAAACAAAAAGCAAGCCTATATCTTGCTCCAGATGTTCAAACTTTACAATGCAACGGCAAGGATTCAAACAATTATGTTATAGTTATTCAGCAAACTCATTGGGGACACCAACGTAAGGAGAACGTAATAGTTCAGGACATATTCTTCATATCGCCTATCCCGAACAACTAAAAGCAAAATGCAAAACGTTAAAAGTGGTAGAAATGTAGTAAGTAGATCAGTCGCCAGAATTGTGTGCAAATACTTGGGAAACCGACATTCCTAAAATTCCTCTTTAAACCGCCAGAGGTTAATTTGCTCATTTTAGAAATATCAAATGTTTGACATAATGTTCCAAGAGAAGAGAGGAACTCATTACTCCAATATGATCCAATCTTGGTTGTGAGTGCACGTGCCGTCGCCGTCACTGATGAACGTGTTACTTAAAGAAATGACCTATACCTAAGATAGAGAAACAATGAGGTTACTGTAATGTAATATCGGTTAATAATAATAAGTTTGCACCGCGAATCGTTATCGCCTGTCAATTATCATATTAGGCATCCCGCATGGCGTTAATATTAGAGTGAACATCAAAGAGAAAAACGAATAAGGAAGAGAAGAAAAACAATAAAGAGGAAGAGGAGAAGCAAGAGACAAAGAAGAAGAAGAAGAAGAAGAAGACGAAGAAGAAGAATGGAAAAAAGTTTGGTCTCGGACATTTTACAAATCGTGTATTTGGATATTTATTACTCATTTCTCGCTTATGAAGCCTCGGGACAGCACGGCTCTAACAGTCGCAGTGTTTAATACTAAATCTTTGTGACAATAATTTACGTAATCTAAATTATTGCAGTAAATGTATGTACGGCATTATTACACGAATACTGTAATCACGTCTGATGTCACTATGTCCTCATTTTACGAGTAGCAGCGATGCGAAACCAAAATGCGGTCAACAGGGTACTCACGGTAAATGTTATTTCCTTTTTGACAATATGTACAAAAATAAAAAACATAGACATAGGGTCATTGTTCTACAAAAATGGATTGCGATTACAATACAATGTACTACGTTACTTGCTCCGTCTGTAAAACTGTGATTTCATAGTTATGTGTTTGTTCTCTGGGATAGACGATATGTATAATACGATATTTCAGTATCATCGTGTACATGCCGTCTGCCTGTGGCAGGGGGTTGAACCCCGGGGATCGATAAAATTTTAAAGAGTAAATTGTGATGTGGAGATCGACAACCGTTTATTTCGATTTTTATACATTGTTACGCGGCTAGACACTTTTCTTAAGATGAACAATGCTTGAATAAGCATTAAAATTTTGATGTTTTGTGGTTTAAACGTACATTGATATTGAAGCGATTATATAATTAGAAAATATCTCTATGAAATCCAATGCGTTTGTTGAGTCCAATTTTCAGTTTCCTCCTCGCCAAGAATTTATCATCAGTCAGTTGAGTAGGCCGTGTGCACCAAACCGTTTTGAAGGTCATTCACGAACCCTTCTGGAGTCCTTCTATTTATCGCTACTTTCCTCCCGTCCACAAGCGCCCGTGTTTGCGCCACGTTTTCCATCTCAGCTCGTGAGGGCGAGCGATGAAAATGCGAAGGCTCGCCAGTTGAGCAGCTGCATCTTTCGTTCAGGAAGGCAGTAAAAACCTAACATACGATGCGTTCTGGTCGAGTGTGCAATTGCTTCGTTATATGCAAGTGTACCCTTTTTATTTGTCATGAATACTAGACATTACAAACTGCTGCCAACATAAGTTTATACCACGCACATTTTCTTGAACTCTCTTTTCGCTAGATAAAAGAGAAATCTCTTTTCGCTTAATTATTCCGACGGACTTTTTTTAATGCAAATACTTTCTATTATACGGGAGTGAATATTTCCTGCAACGAAATGAAAACAATGTTAGTTTCTATGTTTTTAGTTTTTCAACTACCGTACATCTGGCAAAGAAGTTGGTGTAGGGATATCGGAGCACAAGAGGACCCAGTAGATCGGATACCTCGGATAGATCATAGGACTGTGATACGGGGTGTCCCACCAACTTTGAGCCACCCCCATAACTTCTAAACGGTTCACGATATCGAAATGAAGTTTTTCCCGAACATGCGGAATCATATGGAATTGAGAGGAGTACAATGATGTATCATATGTTAGTATGTTTGTAGTAATTTGAATATGGAATTGGACTCTCTTACATGTGATTTTGAATTAATTGGAGAATGTTTCCTGTAGCAGCCCTTGCAACCCTCGCTTTCGGGGAAGGAGGCCTTCGCGGCGTCAAGGCTGTTGCGCGGAGAGGGGAGACTGAGAGGGGTGGCAGTGAGGGTTAAGAGGCATAGCAAAGAGGCTATAGCAATCCATGGTCTTGACACAGGTCACAGTAAGAAATACCAATGTTAATGATCAGAATAAGAGATTTTTTCCATTGACTGATTCATCTGTTTTTAACTTGTCTTCTACTGAAATTCCAAAACATTGATCTTTCCAAAGAACAATAATGAATTGATAGCGTAAGGTAGATAATAATAAATATCATTTTGAAACTTGACAAGAATAAAATTTTATTGGTAATGGTTATGGGAACAAGCTAGCGTTTAAACACATTTTAAAGAAAGGAAGGAAATCTTTTCAGAAATAATAAGAGAAAATGTCTACCTATTATTTGATGAATTAATCGAGATATTATAATAAAAATCTTTACGTATTCATTCCCCTCCCTTGTTTTAAAATGCTGTCTTTTTTCTGCCATAACACACTGAGCGCGATTCGTGTAAGTTTGGTGATAATTTTCCTCCGATAAAGAAGACGCGCTCGCTTCAATTCATGCCCGAGATAAAAAATACCAATACTCGTTGTACGATATATGAATACATACGATATAGTGCTTTTATCTTCTTTATCTACGATTTTCCATCAAATTGTTAGTCTCTTTAGAAAACGTAGAAAAGGGAATGATAGCAGAAGACATAAGAAAATCGACTGAAGTCATCTATAATTATATAATTATGGTTCTATTAAAACATTTCATTAGTAAAATGTGCAAATTTTTAAGAACAAAAATATAAAAAATCTAAGTTTAATTTTATTTAAAATTAATTAAATTACTAATTAAACACGGTTAGTAGTATTTTTTTCTGACAATTCAGTCATGTCAGATACACTGGAGAGCTTAAAATATTCCACATCTGTCGTGTCTTTGCATTCGTTTCCACAGCGAAATTCGAAAAAAACGCGTCAGACCACGAACCAAAATCCCCCGCGAATTAAATGCTGCCAATCCGCTGCCGCGACGCTTGCCTGCCACGCAGGTCTGAACGAACTCATCAGCCAACATGTGAAGCGAAATTTCCACAGCGGCCATTCCGCGTAGGCTACGGATCTTCCGCGCCGGTCTAAGGGAGCCTTAAAATAACAATCGCAGTGCGCGGAAGGACCAAAAGGACAAAGGGAGGGAAGTGGGACAAAGCGGGGAAAGCAGAACGAAGACGGCAATGGTACAAAATGGGACAACGGGGACAAAATTGGAAGAGGGGAGAAAAGGGACAAAATCGGGAAATGGGGACAAATTAGACAATGGGAACAAACGGGACAAAATGGGCCAACGGTGCGAAGTGGGGCAATGGGGTAAATGGGGCAATGGGGAAAATGGGACAACGGGGACAAATGGGACAATGGGGACTAATGGGACAATAGGGAACGTGGGACAAATGGTACATAGGGCAATATGGTGCACGGGACACAATGGTAGAAAGGACAAATGGGACAAGAAGATAAAATGCGACAAGTGGATAAAATGGGACAAAATGGAACTGAACCGGACAAAAACGACTTTGGAACAAAAATTTCCTAACGTCGCTCGTTTTCAAAGCATGTACTCGTGCAATAAAGTTTAACATAAACTAATTGCATAAACTACTATTAGCGGACTTTCGGGTTTCGATTTTACCAGTGCTCATAAATCTTTGGATAAGTTTGTCGTTGCCAAAAAAACAGAATTTTTGGGTGTAAATGTAAACAAAATTTGTTTTTACAATTCTTTAGTACAGATATATTAATGTTACAATTTTTGAAATTACTACTGAATGTAATGCCTTTTGAAACCGCGACATATATCTTCGTTAGTATTACAAGAAGTCGACTCTTAAAATTTTTCTCCCTTGTACCCCTTGTCCGTATGCCCATTGTCTATTTGTCCCCAGTTGTCCCATTTGCTCCTTAGACTCCCTTGCCATTTTGTCCTCACCCATTTCTCCTTTTTCCCATTTGAAACCATTTTATCCCACTTTGTCAATTTGCCTTTTTATCACATCTTGTCCCAATGTCCCCATTGCCCATTTGTCCATTTACCTTTTGTTCCATTTTGTCCCTTTGTTCCATTTTCCCCATTGTCCCTTTATCCCCAATGTTCTATTTGTTTCCTTTGTCTCATTTGTCGTATTGTCATAATTTGTCCACTTCTTCACATTGTCTCATTTTGTACCCTTTCCTCGCTTTTGCCTGATTTCCCCGCTTTTGTCCCACTTGTCCTAATGTGTCCCCCTTTGTCATTTTGGTCTTTCCACACCCTGCGATTGTTATTTAAAAACGGTATCAAGTCCCTCTACCAACAACCCGTTCTAGAGAACATCGAGAGTGATAATGCCAATTCGTAGCTCATAAAAGCGTCAAATGTTTATTTTGAATAAGCGATAAATTAGCAATAACAAAAAACATTTATGTAACACGTCTTGTGTTAGTTTTTCAGTACTCGGCTGGAAGGTTAACTACTCAATTCCTCTACTGCTCCGCCTCGCAGGTAACCTTGCGACTTCGTCCTTAAATTCTGTTTTGGATAACTAATTTAAAGGGCTTGTTACATAAATACCTATTTTCACACTAAACTGTTTTATTTATATTTACTTTAATATAATATGTATGGTTCGATGTTTATCATCTTGTATTTTGATTCTTTATTATTTTCAGTGTACTTTTCAAAGTAAATTACTTTCAAACATTGACTCACAGATGTTGACACCCAGCTCCAACTTCATTTTAAACTGTCAAATAACCTATGTCTACAATTGAAGAACACATTTCATTACAAAACAATTTAAATTCCATACGAATCCTACATTTCTGTTTGTAGCCAGTACTCTGTAAAAAGGGAGCGACATAATGTAATAAAAGTTAGTACAACGCTCGGTCGTCAAGAGATGCAGTTTTATCTTTTTCCAAAATTACCGGCTCGTCGCCTGTTTGTGCCTCGATCTCGTTTTGTACCACCTCAAAATTATCCGCGGCGTTTAAGTTTGGGCAATTACAGGGGGGGGGGGTTAAATGCCTTTTTTTAATTTAACGTCACAAACAGTTAAAATTGTTTAAAAGAAATATAATAGTGTAAATTTTATTTCAATCCAAAAAAGCGTAAGTGTTATTAATCTGTATTAATACTCTTTTTTGAATGAAAGGAAAACGTAGTTTAAAATAATCAAGCAAATTTATAACTAACTCATAGCTAACTCATAGCAACTTTATAACTCTCAGTAAACAATTTTATAACTAACTCATTCGATGTCCACACGTTTTAAGTGTTGAAATACAAAGTGAAGTTAAAATTGCTTCCGAGATTCCAGTTGATATAAGTTGGACAATACATTTGACATAGCTTAACAATGAAATTTATATTTCATGATTAACATTTACATTGATGATTTACATTTAGTATGAATATTGTATCTATAATAACCATAGCCGTAAGACTTGTTTGTCTTTGAAATTGAAAGGAACACTTTTTGTATTCTGTCCAAAAAGTTACGAGTGAGAAGTTTAAAGTAGCAAGGAGAAATGATTACGAAATATAGTACTCTCTTTCCTAAGAAAGAGCAGTGTTTGCGCATAACTTTGAGCTCACGGAGAATGCGTGAATTTCAAAATGACATTTGGCAATAGCAAACATTATGCTCAGGTACATGTATTTCTTTGTATTCAAAAAGATGCAGTATTACCAGACAAGAGCGTCTTAAGAAATTATTTAAAGGTAGGAATCATTTGTTGAAATTAAAGAAAATGTTTTGATTGAATTTATTTATGGAAATGACTATTTAAATTATACTTTACTTTCTATTTATACATTTAAATGTTAAGAAAATTCAAAATGAAACATCTAAATAATACGTTTATTAATATCTCGAACAGAAGTAATTTGACATAAAACTGAGCCAACGTTTAAAACATTGAAATTAAAAAAAAAATTACAGTGTAGTTCGTTATTGAATCTTATTGCCTTCGATACGAATTTCGACATACTCTGCATAACTTCTCTGGATCGAGAGGATCGTGGTTATGAGGGAAATATAAAAACAGTTGAATGGTGCTACATGTTCTCTTATGGAGGGAATTATGAGAGAGAAATATGAAAAGAAGTCGAGTCAAGGTAACAACTAGTTAATTTGTAAATAAGTCCATCTGAATCATTAAAATTACGTAAAACATAAAATCATGAATGTAAGACGGGTGTTAACTGGTTCTAGGGATCTCGGTTTAGGAAACCCCCGAGGCCCTTTGGCCTGGGGACTTTTTGTCGCCGCTCGATCATTAGAATCCTTATAACGTCCTTGGTGCATAAATAACTATTAAATCTGTACATTATATAGGGAAGCAATGGGCTCATGTCGTCCCCATGGAGAGCCTTGGTCCCAGGTGAGCTGGTACTTGACCCTATTCGATCTTGTTCTCTTAGAATTTGAAATATTTTTATTTTCAACCTGGAATATTTCGCGAGCCAGTCAACCTTACGAATGAAAACTGACGAACAATGTAACCAGTGCCACTGATTTTGCCACTGCTGCAAAAGCATATTTTGAAAACAATTCATTGGTCATTTTCTGAAAAAACTTTAACAAATAGAATAAGGAATTGAATTCAGAATTGAAACAAGAGTATCACAATTCTTACTTCCTCCTGCAAATCTGTGCAAATTACAAACGAAACGGATGTAAATACGCGTAACACCAATTTAATTTTGAGTGGAACCGAGTGAGACACTTAGGTTCTGCGAGAGATAACTTGGCGCGCCCCGCTGCAGCAGCGCGCTGTCACTTTCCAGGGCCTTGACCGCTGTCGCTTCCGCGTGTTGTGGCCTTGAAGACGCCGCGTCATCACTTTCCGGTCTCGTGCCTCAGTCTAGTCACCGCGCGACCGCGCGCCGCCGCCACTCGTCGTCCTCCCCTCTGCCCCCTTCCGAACTCACCCCTTGCCACCTCACCAGTGAGAAGCCGCGCCCGCTATTGCTGTTCCAGGCGGTCTACCTGAGAGGCAGAAGCATCGCCAGGCGCGCATGCCAACCGGTTTGGGTGTGGGAGCTGCGTTCCACGCCCTGGAGCACGAGAGGGCTTCTGATGCAACCTGCGCCGTCACGGAAGATGGTAAACATGTTCGTGAATGGTCTTTCAAACGGTTCGTTTGGCCTTCTTTAAAACTAAGTCTTGAGAGAATTTGATTTGATTGTGTAGTGTATATATTGTAGAATATTTAATTACACGGCGCTGTCAGTTTTCCACCATCTATATTTAAACTATATTGAGGAATACGATACACATGATAGAAATATGTGCGATTTCTCACATTTCTAGAGATGTTTGTTACTTCAATTTCCACAACTCAATACCTTTTAATAATGGTAACCGTAATTCACTAAAAATCTATTTTTTGTGGTTGAGAATGCTACCGTTAAATGCTCTTTTGTCTACCATTAAGAAAGTTATGCATAGTTATGTATAGTATTAATTACTACGTAGTATTAATTACTTTTCTTAATTATTTTTATGATATCTATATATCAACGCAAATATATTAGAATATATCATAAAAATAAATAGAGGTGCAAACGTACACTGTTTTAAAAATTATGAGGATGACCATCAACATAATTGAGGTTTTTTACATTTTGTTGGTTACCATTATTTTGCCATGCATATTGATGATAGTATTTAACAATGGAGTATTATTTTGATTGGTAATGGATAAAAATTACTTTATTTTTTTAGACATGTAAAAGAATAAAAGTAAATGCTTTATCAAAAATCATAAGACAGTTTTCATCCAATACAGAAGGATTATGTAACATCATTCAGAAAGCGAAAAAGGCAAAACTTTCATACAGGATTCCAGAAAGTTCTTGTTTGGTCACCTAAATATTATTGTGTTATTTGGATTACTGTGACAACATATTCTATTATAAATTTAAGGAATTAATGCAAAAATAAATGAACAATATCTTGATAATCATAATTTATTTGTAACTAACCGTCATATACTAGAATAGTCTATGCAGAATTTGAATTTTCTTTGGACGAAGTCATCTTTCGGCAAAATTAGTATCGAAGAAAGTAGTTGTTACTGTGCTCAAATAAATATGGGCGTTTGAATTAAGATCGTATTCGCGGAGCTCCCCATTTAATTAGCAGAAAAGGTCGAATGAAAAATCGCCACTTCAGTGGAAATGGTTATTTATGTATCGAAAAAGGAAATCGAAAATATCAAAAAATGAATGATTTTGGATGAGATGTTTACTAACCGAGGCGGAGCTGAAGTTGGTGAACTAACGGAGTTCAAAATCATTCAATTTGAGCCGAGTTGCATACAACTATTTTTCGTACACTCACCTCCCAATTTAATGTTTGAAATTTTAGAGAGATCTCATTTATACAATGCGGTTCCGTCGTATAGACAGAGGTGGATTTACGCATAGGCACTGTAGGCACGTGCCTACGGCGGCAAATTTTCAAAGGCGGCAAATTTCCAAAGGCGCAAAATTTTCTTGATATTTTCTAAAACAAATTTAGGTTCTCTAAAAACTATAACAGCTTAAATCACATTTTTATTTTTAAAATATCATATTAATATTTAATACAAGCTATTTATTTGTCTACTTCATTAGAGTATACCTTATGATTTCAGAAGTATATGAATCTGAAACTAAGGCCCGTTGATGAAAGAAAACATGTTGCAATTCTAGTTGTCATGTTTTAGTTTCCTTTTAATGTTAACGTTTCAGTGTTGAAACGTTAATAATGTTGAACGTTACTTGCTATGAAGATACAGTTTATATCCAAAATTAGCTAATCCAAAAAAATATTTAATTTAAGAAAACAATGTGCAAGATATAATGTTACTTTTAAAGTTAAAACGTTTAAATTAATGAAGAATTGTTACTGAAACGTTACAACTTCAAATGTAATATTAATGTTAAACAGGGGACGGCAAATTTGATGTGCCTACAGGCGGCAAAAATATTAATCCGCCCCTGCGTATAGATGCAGATGTTCTTCTACATTATCGCCTCTGATGTTATCAGTACTGACACAATGATTAAAGCGTTAGAATTAGCGGCTGGTTTTGGCGATTTGTCTCGTAAGTATGAAGTGCGATATTCCAGAGATTATAATTGAGGAAGCTGAAGCTGATATTGAGATTTTACTTCCTCAAAAATCAAAGGATTCATACAAAAGAGAGTATGAACTCTTTTTAAAAATGGAAAAGAGAGAAACGAGTAACCGTGGTTAATGAAACAACTATGCTGGCATATCTCTATGAAAAGGTATTACTTCAATTTCTGTTGAAACTTCTAACACGAGTGCTCAATGCACGGAAGACGTAACAATTCCAGGTATAATAATTCAAAATTATCAAATTATGTTTTTAGTATAAATGTTAACAATAAATAACTTAAAAATATTCTGTATTCGAAATATAACAAATATTCTTTGCCAACGTGTCAACAGTCATTTGTACATTGTCTTGTTTACTTGACGTTGCCATGGTAATCGACCTCTAAAATTCTTTCTTGGCCTAGGCCGCCAAAGTTCATTATTTTGGCGTATAACTACTCTGCCGAATTTGAAGTGAGGTTACGAAAAATTTGGTTCAAAAACATTGCATTTCTAAAAAAAGATTCATTTAAATACGAAGATGTACACACATTTGAAATCGTATTTTTAAGCCCATTAATATACCCTAAAATTTAGCATTCCATTAAAAAAACGAAGTTGACCTTGTGACCTTTGATGTACAAATAGTACGTCATATGATTCCGATTGGCTATAATTGTACTTTCTGTTAAATAGTGGAATGTTTTCAGCATATTTAATTCATAGCAGCATCATTTCTAGATCAGACATAATCGTAATTAAACAAAATCAGTTCAAGATAGTTTCACTGAATACACAGTATTTTCCAGAAAAGATGTTTACCATATTTTTACAGACATCGGAACCAACGTTTTCTTCCCCCACTGTTAGATTTTGAAACAATTTATGTAGAATACAATGAATATACAAATACAGAAACTTACTATTATGAAGCAAAATTGTTTTCCGAATTGGCAATTATGCAGATATGAACAACACTCAAAAGACTTAGAAGCTGTGGTATCTACTATAGAGATTAGTGGGTGGAATTTTTTATGTAATTGGTGTTTTTACTTACTCAGTATGGCTGGTTTTTCATCGCGACGATAATCTTTTACAGTGGCTACAATGCACGTTATTAGGAGGGTTCCAAATATCAACCTGGAAACAAGAATCAACAATTAATATATTATAGGAATACACAATGGAGTAACATACTTGGAAATATGTCTCGCTACATTACCCTATCTTTGAACCTATTTCTAATAAAAACGAGATTTATCCAGGTATTTCGTTTCGAACCGGATTGTGCATTTCATACAATACGTACATCAATAAATACACTGTCTAAATCAGTGATGTCAAGGTAGTTAAAATTAGTGAGTCTTGGTGGCTCTGTAAGTGGAATAAAACTCCTCCACACAGTTGATCACAACTCTCTAAGGCAATGTTTTAAAAATGGCTGTGGATCTTACACATGAAATATGAGTAGACGGGAGTTGGAAAAAACAATTAAAGTAAGTTTGTTGTCGTTATGTTTATTGACGTTCTTAATTTTATTTTTGATCACATTCTTTTCTTAAGGATTAACATAATTCGTAATTTTTTAATTTTTTTAATTGGTCTAAATAAGCGCAATAGTGCACGTGAAATTGCTGATAATAATCTTTAGGAAAGAAATTCAAAAAATTTTAGACGGGAAGATGCAATGCATTGATACAGAGCATCTAACAATAAAAACTATAGAAATGGAATGACTGATGATCATGAAATGAATCTAAGTTAAATGATACAATGCAAACAAATAGATTGTAGGGAACATGCGAAATCTGCTCTCTGATATATGCACAATACAACATTAACGTTACATGCATTGTCCTTTAATGCGCTTCGTGAACTAAAATGAGCATTACAGGAGTTATTATTATATTAATGCCTTGCTCATAAAACACTATCATTACCCATGGCTCTCTAAGATTTGCATTAATATTTTCATCATTCCAGATGTTTTTTTTACGTCCATTTACTATCAATGTGATTATTTTTATGGTCATATTTCTATAAAAAGACTCTCAAACTAGTGGCACACGAGCGTAAAATCACGGGCGTTAGAGTGCGTTAGAGTGCGTTCGTCGTAGCAACAGAAACATATACGGGTCCCGGCACAATAGTACTCTGCAGTGACTTCCGCCACCAATAACGTCCGTTGCCAGTGGACGTTAGTCCCTAGTGAGTGGACGTTAGCCCCTAGAATGCGTACGTTGTTTCTAACAGACGTTGAAGCGTCTTACGCATTCATAACGTGCAGAACATACGGAGTACTGCCGACCTGCGTTATACGTACGCTGATCCGCGTTAAAGAAGCAAACAGTGAGTATTTTTTTACGACATTAAAAGATTAATTAATGAAGTGCAAATGGAAGCATTTCTTCTGGTGATATAGATAACCTTACATTGGTATCTTCACATTTAATATGATCAGATCATTTGTCTGAACGAGCGCTCAGACATTTGGGAAAATTTAAAAAAAATCACCGTATCGTAAATTCTGAAAGAGGATGTATAATGTTCCCTTCAAAAGCTGCTCGCTATTAATTGGATGAAACAATCATCTCATTTTCTTTTATAAGTTTAATTCTAATGTAACACAATCACTAACTCCATATTTACTAGTACAAAGCCACGAGACAAATGACGTTCGTTGCGTGGGGTTGATCGTACTCGTGTGGGCTGCCTGTCATCGGACGTTGGCGGTCGTGAGCAAGGTACAATTTGCGACGCTCGCGTGTCGGTAGCCTTAATGTTTTCCGGCTCCGCAATGAAGTGTGTAGGCCGGAAGAGCGGCGACGGCCTGCGCAAGCGCTACTCACACGCCGGCGGTGAAGGCGGGGGTGGGCCACCAGGTGGGCGTGGTCTGGCAGTCGTCGGGGGCGACGCGCACGGCCAGGCGCAGGCCGGCGGCGGCAGCGAGAGGCTGCAGGCGGTGGTCCAGCGCCGCGCGCACGTCGTCGGCCGAGCAGCCGGCGGGCACGCACAGCCCCCACTGCACGGCGCTGATCCTCGGGATGCGGTGGCCCGGCTGCGTGCACACGCCACATTCACAATTAATCCACCTCGCCAACAACAACAACAACAACAACAATAATAATAATAATAATAATAATAATAATAATAATAATAATAATAATAATAATAATAATAATAATAATAATAATAATAATAACCCATCAGAAGGCAGTAGTGTCGTAGTTTCGGACCAGAAGATTTCGGGTTCGAGTCCCGCCTGGGGCATGGGTGCATTTGTGTATGTCTGTACGAGTATGAGTGTGTCGTCCTTTCATCCCTCATTATCATCATCATCATTTCATCTTCCATACTCCCAGGGCTAACAACCCTGGCGAATAAAAATCGGACTCAGCTAAATACTGGTCCCCAATTAATGTCACATATACCTGCCACCGCGATAATGATACTGAGCCACAGTAAATGCGTGGTCCTAGTCGGCCCATTCGCGAGCAAAATAATAATAATAATAATAATAATAATAATAATAATAATAATAATAATAATAATAATACTTTGTTGGTTTTCAATATCGATTGGCACTCCCCTTCTAAGTTCTGCAAAGTAGCAGTTTGAACTGTGTCGATGTAAGCGGGAAGATCGCGTTACTGTTTCCGATATGTAGTTTATTGCAACAGCAATTGTCCGGTTTGCCAGTAAGCTGGGGGAAATTGAAAAGACGAGATGGAAGCAGTCAAGAGTGGGCAACGGTGGACAGAGTGGTTTCTCTGGAGGGAAGACGTGACTGATTCAGGTATTTTCAAGAGGTTAATAATCAGATGTGGGACGTCATTCTCAAATTCGTTGGGTATCGTAATTCAAAGTCGGCAGCGACTGTGCTGGAAAAAGAAAATCACTGGGCGACCTGCAACTGCCCGCTAACCAAACAATACCCAGCGCGTCAAAGACTTAATAATAAAGAACAGGCAAATCAAGTTTGATGAATTAGAGAAGGAACAGGTCTACCACAGAGACCCTCCACACCATCATCAATGAGGATTTGAAGATGCATGTGTGTGCAAAATGGGTGTACCACACAATAAATTTGCGCAGAATCCAAAGCGTTTGGAGATGAGCCAACAGATGGTTAAACAATACTGTGCAGATCCATCGGAGTTCTTTCGACGTCTGGTCACCGTCGACGAGTAATGGTGCTTCCACGAGACTCCAGATTCTCCATATTCGGCGGATCTAGCTCCTAGCGGCTCTTTCCTATTCAACGCGATGCAAGAGGTCATACGGGGTAAGAATTTCTCCACCAACGAATTCATGGAATTGTCTAACAGTGCCGCCGGGATACACCCATAGAATGGTTTGCTAAGCAAACACAAAAGCTGCGCGACGACGGCAATAATGCATAGATATTGGAGAGGAATTCCTGAAATATCTGTATTTGTTCGTTCATTAGATGTTTCCTGTGAACGCAAAATAATTGTTGTACCAATCATTTTTGAACGCCCAAATAATAATAATAATAATAATAGTAAAAATAATAATAATAGTAATAATAATAATAATAATAATAATAATAATAATAATAATAATAATAATAAAAAGCAGAAAACCGCTTACAATGCATAATGCCGTTCATTCTCAACTTAATGCACATGGACGTTGGCACGCATAGAAGGAGGAAGAGGCCTCACACAACATGACGCCTTTGGCACAATGCAGTTGTCGGGATGAGGAAATATGTAGTCGGTCATCGTGATGACCCACTAATAACGCTAACTAACTTCTAATGCTACTTAACATGAAATATAAGACACAAATTGTTAAGTAATTGTGGAGAGACCAACCACCCCATAGACAATATCTAAAACGAATGGGACTGATGCACATCAATAAAGATAAATCATTTATGTGTCTTAAAAGGGGAAATATGAAGCCCGAGTCGGAAGCTCTTGTAATAGCTGCCCAAGATCAGGCGTTGAGAACACATTATGATAAAGCGGTTCTCAAATTTCCCAAGATGATAAATGCCGCGTTTGCTAGGAACAAGCAGAAACCATTGATTATATTGTCTCAGCTTGTCCATTTCTAGCAAAGACCGAATACATGAAAGGATACCAAAGGCTGTGTAGTTACCTCCAGGGGTAGATCTGTAACACCCTCAAAGTTCCAAACACATGCTTTAAGTGGTACGAACACTCACCAAAATCGGTGACGTCTATTGGACTGTGTTCAATATTGCACGATCTACAAATTCAGATTGATCGCACGATAGCGGCAAACAAACCTGATAATTTATCCGGAATTTGGAGAAAAAACGTGAGATCAAAACGCAGTAACCAAGGAGGCAGAAAAACGCCTCGACGTTTCTCGATTTCCAAACTCTTGTATTTAACAAGAGTTTGGAAATCGAGAAACGCCGAGTGTGGGGTGTAAAAGCACAGGTCGTCCTCATAGTTCCAGAGCATTTGGTCCTCAAAATTTGTGTAAGAACCTGGCTAAGCTTCCAGGTCATTCAAAAGACCGGGAAGTGCAACACATTGCTTCATTTGGAACTGCCCACATTTGGAACTGCGCAAAATATTGTAGAGGCACCGAAAATCCCTAAATCTTCTCCTTAGGCAGTTAACTGCATCCTGAAGTAGACTTTATTTTCAACTGACTCATAACATCATCAGTCATGAAGTAGAGTAATAATAATAATAATAATAATATAATAATAATAATAATAATAATAATAATAATAATAATAATAATAATAATAATAATAATAATAATAATAATAATAATAATAATAATAATAATAATAATAATAATAATAATTTCAGACCAGGCGTAAGGAGGACATGTCGTTGTTTATAGGGAATATAGAAAGAAATGAAAAAAAATCTGACCAAGAACAGAATACAAATCCATATAATATATTGTAAAACGGTACTCGCTTTGATGATGAATGTCATACTCAGTAATGAGTATAGGAAAGGGGCTTTATGATGTATGACCTCCCTATTACAGGCAGATGTCAACACTGGTGGTTTCCAGTTTCTTTACACTGTAAAGGATGGTAGGTTTCATAATTGCAATGATGAGATAAATGGTAATGAATGGAATGGTGGCTCAATTGGTTGCTTTATGATTTTTGGCGCGTCAAATGCTGAGGTCATCCGGCGCCGACCTCGCCAACCTACGTCGGTTTGCGGGATTTACACCAACCAGGTATCTCCCGCAGAGCCTCGGCCCAGCCGGAATAAACTGTAAGCTCCCCGATTGATCTCCCGACAAATCTGGTAGTGTAGTACATGTGTGTGTGTAAGTGGGGGTGAGTAAAGAACAAAGAAAAAGGAGGAAAATTCGCGTGCAGTCTGTGGTCTGTTTGTAAGGGTACTGCTCCGGCATTCACCTGTTGTTGATCGGAGAACCCACGAAAAATTAGAATTCTGTACAGAATTCTCCTCCAGAAAGCGGCTGAATACGACCTAAGTTAAAGATAAGGTTGAAAACGCTGCCACAGACGTAACACAAACTCTACGACTTGGTCAGTGGCAGTACAGTGACATCAGTTGATGCCCACCTTTGCCGGTATAGCGCAGTTGGGATAAGGATTACTATTCAGAGTATTGTCGATGTGCGAATCGTGATGGATTTGTCCACATCAAATGTGATTATAAAGAGGAAAATCGAAAAAAAAAATATCACAGCCACGTTTCTGCAAACATCATTAAAGAATTCTATCCACCTCGTACAGTTTTTTACTAATTACCTAAAACCAATTACATTTCAAATTGTATAACATCATTATTTTTACTAATTGTAGCCGTTAATTAATGAGAGGTAACAATTACAAAATATGGCCAGTTAGAAATGTTGATGCTTACATTTCAAACCGTGAAAAGTACCGAAATGGGATTTTGTTGCGCTTGTTGTTAGAGTCAAGAGACATTTAACTCAGAAAAAATACTTGGATGTCGGTATGTGAATTGAATGTACTAATATTGCTCATAGTATCTTGTTGAGAGCGGGAGTAGTCTCAAGTGAAAAAGTGGAGGAGCCGGGAGCCGGTTTAAATGTACTCTTTGAATGTGACGAATGTAAAGAAGAAAGATGACGGCAAAGAAGTGATTTTCGACTTAACGTGTTAATGCTGGAGACTCCTGGTGATTACAATGCCAAGACACCAGACACGACATACCCCTAATATTATGGAAAGCGGTCGTCGTCCTAAGAGGTAACTAATTAGACTCGTGGGTTGGTAATTACCTTACGTTAGGACAAAGGGCAACGCACTGACGAAACGGAGCGTGGAAGAGATGGCGGTTACTTTAGGAACTGTCGGACTGCCAGGAATCGATGTTGGAATTTTCTTCTCTTACGAGAGTGGTCCTCAGTTCGGTTGTCGAAGAGTATTTTGGTTCATGAAAACCGACCACTATGAAACTGAGAAAGTATGTAGCGTAAGTCTGTTTCGAAAGTTAGTTGTACGGAACCAATTGTTTCCATGATTGTGGCCCCACGGAATTCCAGAGATAGGCATGCTCTTAGAATTTCGGTTGAATCGTGGAATAGGTTGAACACTTCCAGTCAATGAAGCACAGGACTAAATGATCAGGATTTAGATTCAAAAGGCGGAAAAACTAGTCAATTGATTGATTATTTCATGTTTCCGGACGCGTCGACGGCTACGGTCATTCGTCCCGTAAATGTAGTGTGTGTTTTTATCAAAGATGAGCCTATATGACCGAATTGAAAGTACTGCATATTTGAAATGTATATTTTAGGTTTTGGGGGTGCTTTACATGACGCACAAGAATATTTTTTGATATTTGCTTAAAAATGGCGCTTTTAAGCTTATTCCTAGGATACTTAAAGGAATGGCATAGGTCTCATTGTGATTGATATCTCTGAATTTTCATCAATTATAAAGTTTAAGTATCTGATATTTTTAAAAGTTGACATGTGAGAGGCAACCCGGGAAGAAGTCGTATAAGTGTTGGAAGATTTCGTTTTAAGTTGAAAATTGGGATGGGAGGGGAAGAATGAAGATAGGACAAGAAATTAGCTGTTAGGGGAATAATATGCTCACTTACAGCATTTATATGAAAGTCTATTTGCAGTTGCGAATAGCGTTGTGACCGTTGAGAACCCTTGGACCACCCTATCAGAGGCATTGAAGTAGAATGTAATTGTTGACATTCATGCCGAACGAGCATTACCATCTTCGTTTCTACGAAATTCGGATTATTCACGCATCCAGATGGTGTACTGCTCGTATGCTTAAGACAATAGGGAAGATGGGAAGTTTCGGATATGTTTAGAAATCAAAACACTCGAAATCACGAGAGAACCGAGAGTTCAGATATGTGAAAAGGATATAAAAAGGAATTTCTAGGAGATGAAGCTGGAGAAAACGTACTCCAGAACAATTGGATGGAAAAATAGACAAAAAGTTAATGAGAAAAGCAAGGAGAAATTAAATGAAAAAGTGAAGAAATATAATAAGAAAAATAAAAAATAAAACGAAGAATCGAGAAAGAAAATAAAATTAGAATGAGATTATAGGTATCTATTTTGAACATTATTGGCGCAGTGTCCCTTTGCTATACATGTTTGTTGAAGCCCAATCTCAGGGTATCCTCTAAGTTGTGCAAAGTACGGAGACATTTGCAGATACGTTGTGAAGGATTTGACCGTTTATTACTCAACGTATTATGAACATATAGACATAGAAGAACAAATTTCAGTACATAATGTGAGTCACGTTCATGGGCACATGGCTAAAAACAACTCTTACAACGTTCATACCGAGTGTACCTGAACTCTTGTGACAAGACGTGAAATGAGAGGAATTGAGGCATAACTGAACCTATAAACATGTACTTGAGGTTTTTGTTTTCTGCTTTGCTTTGTTTTGTTTTGAGAAACGTTGGTAGAAAATGCCCGTTAATTTCCATGCATTGCTTGCAGTGGCACACTGGGGCACGATAATAGTGCTATTGACATTACTCTTTAATGATATTCAGTAGTACAGTTGTAGCGCGGTGTTCCAGAGCATGGGAACAGATGGTCTTACTGTGAGAATAACTTTGTTTGTAAATTCAAATTTTGGACACATGTTTGATGACCATTGTTTAGGTACCGCTTTGGAAACCGCCTGATATTGATAGGAGGAAATTACGAAACAGCACTTAGTCACCAAATCTTCGCCGATCAATCACGATATTCATTCCAACCTTGGAAAAATTCTCCACCACCGCGACATACCTTCGAACGTAGGACGTTCCAGACAACAAGAAGATGTGCACGTAAAATAAATTCACTAAAGATGCTGATATGATGTTATGATAATAATGTTGATGAAGCAATGATGATGAAGATGGTTTTTGTTTTTTGTTGTTTATTTTACGTCTAAACAGTTAAAAACTGTGTGATGTGCTATGTAATGTATTCTGTGCACGTTTTCTTGATACCTACTCTAAACTCTATATATTGATTTCAGAGCTCGAACATTCAAATCGGTCGGTTTGTGCGCAAAACTAGCGTCTAAATTGCACACACAGATTTTTGTAAAGAAATTATTTTCGATCGACCAGACTCAATTTGAGACCCTGCGAATTTGAATACATTCTTTTAATTTTAAAGAATATGTATATGAAATTTTTAATACACTTTCAAAATTTTTTCAAAGAAGGCTAATGCTTTTCTTTAATTGTTTAAATAGAGCAAAGTGTACGTATAGGGATTTGGCAAAGTAATAATAACAAGTGTAACAACTGGTAATATCTCATTTCTTATTCTACAAGAAATTTTCCCCTGTGGCACTCGCGAGGTGCTATGGGAATCTAATTTTGAAACCCATACAATAACTGCTCTAGTGAGCCGCAGAAAATTGAAATTACTTGTGTGAAGGAGAAATCTTGCGACCAGCTGCTCTGATTGGTAGTTTTATGTGTTCTTTTTTCGATCAATACCTGAAAACTTTCGTAGCAGTACTTTAACAAACGGGCCCCAGATTGCGGGCGATCTTCCCTTCCTGATCCTTGTTATCTCCTCACTCGTTTCATACACTTACATGCACTACACTTTAAACATTTCGGGAGCACAGAAAGTTAAGAGTTTGTCCGAGTTGGGGCCGTGTCCCGCTGAGTGGGAGATACCTCTAGGAGTAAAACTAGCAACCCGGCGTGACGGGCGGACGCGGATGTTACATTCGAGCAGAAAGGAATACCACCACCTCGTAGGATATTTTTTTTAATTTGCCAACTGCACGTCGCATTACGTTCAGGGGCCTCCTGCTCGCGTAGGGAATTATTAATTATTTTTTAATGAAGTGATAGGATGATGATAAAGGGTGACGGGACGATCACAAATACATCCATGGATCCTTCGATCCAAGAACCCCATGATACTACTGCCTTAGCGATCTCGGCTATCCGGATCGACTCTTAGGATATAATATGTACTAAAGTTACGGGACTAATGACCTAAGTAGTTGATGCGCCTGAAACTAATACTTACTCACTCACTCACCCACTATACAGTCACAGTTATTAGTTCTGAAACTTTCTGGACACCTGTACTTCTTGCTTTCGCTGGAAATCGCTCTACTCCGTAGCAAGAACGTAAAAAGGACGCAAGCGGGCAACTCACGTCGTCGATGTTGGAGCGCAGGACGTCCAGGGAGCGGAAGCGATGCCAGGCGGCGGCGAGACGCGGGGAGCGCGCGCCCGTGGCCGCGGCGTCCGCCAGCTCGGGCTGCAGGCGCGCCAGGCAGTAGCGCGGCTGCACGACGCCCGACGGCTCGCGCGCGCGCCACAGGCACGCGTCGTAATCGCCGTACAGCAGCACGTTGCCCGACATCAGCAGCCCCGCCGACGGCTTGGCCGTCGCGTCGTGCACTGCGGGAACCAAAGAAAAGCACACTTTGTACTAATCGATCCTCCATTGTTATAGATTTTAACGTCATGAGGCCGGAAAGCTGCAAATTGCTCGGTTGGAGATGATGATCGGCTATCGCCTCAGTTCACGAACATCTATCGCGTCTGTTGTTGGTGTTATCGGAAGGGCAGTCGTTCAATACTTTTAGTAATACCGTTTTCTTATAAGAGAATATCGTATAAAGAATAAATTCCATTTCTTGGTACCCATGCGACATTTTTAGCTCATTTGTTTCTGTTGTTTGAAACGGACGGCGGACTGTTACTTGACTGACGCCGGCCGTTAAAAGTAGTTTTTCACCCTTCGGTTTTCATTTGCCGTCATCTATCGTAATTTACAAGATTGAATTATTGTATTCAACTGCTAAGAAGTATATGCAAGTAAAATAGTCATAGAATAGGGGAATATAATAATTAAAATACCAAAATTCTGTGAACTATTTATTTACTTTTAATAATAATGAACTATTTCAAATTACTACTACTAATAATTAATCATAGAAGCTAATAGTACTTTTTTAGAATAAATCAATTAATATCTGTAGTAAATGAACGGTACAAAAAGTATCATCAGTCGATAAAACACCTTTCCCAAAAATTAGCCAACGTAGAATTATAATTTTTAAATGTTAATTTTGAATTAGAGACAATCTAGAACAAAAATTGATGTTCTTGTTTGCTATTGAAAATGCGGAAACAATTCCAGAAGAATAAAAAATAAGACAAAGCCACACAATCCCTTTTCTTCTCGTGTCAATACTTTTTTTCGTGATTTAAGGTCGCATCAACATCTAGGTAGTTAGCGACCACTCTTGGTTTTAACGTTATGGGTAACTATAACCTAGATTAAATGATGTGGTGGTGATGTGGTGGTGATGGTGGTTGAATGGACTAACACAAATACAAACAAACCCGAGGCGGGACTCCAACACGCGATCCTTCGGCTCGAGATCACTACTACTTTAGCAATCTCGACCACCGGATCGGCTTGGATACACTGTTACCTCTTACCTCTACTACAATTCATCAAAAAACTGAAATATTACTTTTTAAAATGTTTTCTCTCTTTCTTTATCAAATTAGACCAAGGCCGTGTTTTTTCTACGCATTTCAAAAATGATCGCCTTTCTGTACAAAAAAACTTATTTATCTTATTTTGTGATTTTATAATATGTAAATAATACTGTATATTGTAGATATATTCTGACATATTCTCGAAACATGCGTTTAATATTTAATATTCTGTGCATCTATGGCCTTCCTTAATAAAAAATATCGAATTAGTATACAAGCATTTTTGGAATAACATTTCATTCTAGGTTAATGTACTTAATTACGACAGGCGAAAACATTATTTTACATAGAGACTATGGTCGTGGTCTGCAGTCACATTTGTATAAGTCGACCACATTTCTTCTTCGTTTTCTGGATGTATTAGGGCTTTTGATCCTTCGCGTCACTACAAATTGGTATTCATGTATAGTGTATTAGAAACTAAGCAAATAGAATAAGTTCCAAATATGTTACGTAAATTAAAAAAGCTATTCTTAGCACGCGTAAATTGTGCTCATTTTCGTTTGCCGTTCGATAAAATCTTTGGCAGACACTGATGTCTACGAAACTTTCGGGCAACTGCCCTCCTCTTGTGATTCAGGACTGTCACGTTTCTTGGCGTAATGGAGAGATTTACGCGTGAGATGAAGATTAGTCGGGTTCTTCGAAGCGGGAGTTGTTTTGCAAGACGTCTTTCGCGAGTGTTAATAGTAGTGAATGTAAGGTTTTAGATTGAAGAAAGAATAGTTTCGAATGTGAAATGTTTTAAACGTAATCCATTAAGCGCATGCCTATTACGTAACGAATAAACAGCGATTTACCTACATTATACACATTCCAATCGAATGTTCGTGTTTCATATATTATTATTATTATTATTATTATTATTATTATTATTATTATATACAATCATCTAATAACCTATTTAAAAGATTAATTAAATTGGCTCAATGTAAAAACGTCTTAAACTATACGTTCATTAATATATCAATAAATTAAAAAGATATGTCACATTATGTGTTGCATGGAAGATAAAAGAGTGTAGGTCTCAAGGATGTTATTGTGTTGGTTCGAAGAGTCATGTTCTGCCTGATAGGATAATTGACGGATGCAACGGCAGGACGGAGACCAAAATTTTATGAGTCTAAAGAGATATTGCCAAAGCGATAGACTTCTGTAAGTTTCACATGGGTTCTTCACAGGATTACCAAAATTCTGGACACAGATCTGAACAAGTTGCTTCAAGGAGTTAAGGACCAATATTATAGATTTCTTGGCCAAAAATCCCTGTACGAGTCCACTAGCTCTGTGTACGAATGCACAATGATCGACATTACTAATGATTCCCCATAAAGAAAGGCATTACATTTAACTTTTTCGTGAATCATGTTCCATATTTCAGGAGTTCTATACTTTCCACTTATTGCCAAATCATTTCCTCATCTGTCTTTCAAGGAAGTAACAAGTTTACCTTCAATGAATGGAAAAGAAAGCACTGTTTGATGTCTTATTGCGAAAAGGATGAATATTCCATTCCTTCCTGCATTTCCTCTTTTAATTTGTCGGCACAAAAGAAACGTTATTTAACACTTGTTCCTACTTCTCGGGTGTTCTAAATGGGTACGTCTTGAGTTTTTCTGGAAGTTTTTCAGGAATGCTTCTTGGGGTGTTTTAACCTCATACTTCGCACAATTGTATTTTTTTTCAAAATCATGCAAGAGTTAGCGTGCTAGAGTGAAAAGCATGCTAGAGTTTTTTTTTAAATCTCTACTAAGTTTCTACTTCATCTTGTATCTGATTCCTTAATTCTAGTAAGCCAACCACAGTCTCTTATCGCGTAAACTCGGCGAAACAAACTTGAGAGGGAAAAGTGCTGATTGAGCAAAAACAGAGCGAATGCGGCTGTGAGCACTCCGCGCGATTGCATCAATGGGTTGCTTCGCTCTCGCTTCTGGGTCAAGTGCCCAAGCGAGTCCGCAGTATTTCGCGTTAAGACGGTACCCTCGGGTGGCCTCGATCATGAACCTGCGCGCCGCAATTCGCCAGGCCAATATAAACGCGAGACGTAAGCGCCCAAACGGGAAGTCATTACACTTTGCGGCGTCAGCAGCGACAGCGATGGCGACATTGGCGGTCGTCGCGGCGGCGTCAGTGACGTCACAGGAGCTAGCAGTGGCGGCGACGACGACGACGATGACGACGACGACGACGACGACAACAGAGGCGTTGGCAATGATGGTGGCGATGGTGCGGCTGCGGCTGGGCGGTAGTGATGGTGGTGGTGACGGCCGGCGCGCCGACCGCCTCCTGGCGGTGGCCAACGCCCCGTAGACCTAGCCCCCTCGCCAGGACTAGGCGGCGGTCGACGGAACAGGATTCCGAGAAGTTGATAAAAAGAAACTTTTCTGTTTAATGATCAGTGATAAAAGAGATAGTTGGATATGAATAGTTGGATATCATCTATCTTTTATATTTTCGCTAATAATTTGTTTCTAATACCTTTCTATTAAAAGCTGATGAACATTCATAAACTTGATAAAATATAGGTGTTGTGGTGCGTTATCGTTGGCATTTCTAATGAAATAATTATATCGAAAGCTGCTCTTGTAATAAATAATATTGTTGGCAATGACGACGCATATAATTATTTCATTTTCAACTTGATCAAATGCAATTATGTGAAGTGGATGTTTCATTTAAGTGTGTGTACTATTAATGGGGTCTAAAAATAAAATTCAGTATTTAATAAAAATATATTATGTAAAATTATTGTGGAAATGCTAGAGAACGGCTGAGAGGATCTTGAGATACACTTTCAAATAATTAATAAATTGAGGAGGAATATTATTCAACCTACAAAATTCTGCCCCAAATTTTGTCGCAGAATGTGGTATACACTCCATTCTAATGAACAGATCAAAACCAGTTTCTACCAGTGGCATTACTGGTTTTACTGGAATTACTGACATAAAAGTTGAACTGTTCGAGCGTTATATCATCCCAGAAGCAATGACTTCATCCGGGTGCTTTTCCCAGCTTCAAGGTATGCCGATTTCGAATATGCGTATCGGGTACCCACTATATCCTTCATGGGGACACACATTAACCTTTACCCCAGACACTGACACATGCTGGCTTCTCGGTCTGTAGTCAGCAGACTTACAAGGCCTTCCTCGACAAAACACATGCATGAAAGGCAAGGGAGAAACAACCATGCCCACGCCGGGACTCCAACCCGCGACCCTTCCGACCGAGGCGCTGAGTAGGCACCTCGGCCTTAATGTTCGGCGAGCAATATCTTCGACTAATCTATCTACAATGTCACCAATTTCTTGAAATAATTCAATATTCAAACAGCTTAGTTGTTTGAGGTTTCGTAGTATAAATCTCAGATTTCTGCAAAGGATTGCGTATAGTCACTTCCATAAGTGAACTAATTTTAAAAAATATCAGTAGTACTGATATCTTTTATGATGCAGTCGTCTACATTGTCACAATTTGACTTAAAATTAGGCCAAACTACTACTCTTTTGAATACATGTACGTGCTGCATGTACGTGTATGAATTAAAGTTGAAATGTAAAATAATATATTGCATTTATAAATAAATATCTAGCTTCCGTAATAAAGGTGTAGGACATGTTCGAAAAAATATGCGAAATATAGTTTCGGAATCTTAGAGACAAAATTTGGACCTGGAGAGTATTTTGCAAGTGTTCCTTGCTGAATTCGAGGAAAATATTATAAATGATTTTGATCAATTTTTGAGAAAATTGAGAAAGTACATATATAGTACTCCCCTTTTCAAAAGAATAAGCAAAAAATATCAAAAAGATTCCTTTCCAATTACCAAAGGCTTCAGTTCGACCAGATTGACTAGAGGATTTCAATTTGGGACAAATCCGGTACGTTTTAGCTGTTAGTGTAGTTCACAGACGGACGGACAATCAAGAGTCGCATACGCGTTGCATATCATTCAGTATAATGATACAAGTGCCTAAACACATGAATAATTTTGATGGATCGTGGACTATGAAGATAGATTATAATGATGCTGGAGCAATGTTGGAATGAATGGCAGTTTAAATGACAGAACTCCGGATCAATCTGGCGCGTAGTCGCTTGGTCCACTACAAATTCCTCTTGATCAATTGAGATTTAAACGCCAAAAAACAGCTGTTGAAGGCGAGCGGACTTATAAGCGGCATGGGAAGCCATCCTCCAACCAGATGAACAGATGCTTACGCAGACGTCACAGACGGATATTATCATTAAATTTACAAAGTAAATAAATTTGCAAAGTAAATAAACAATAGTTTGACACAGGGAACTTCCTGGAATATTCACAGAATCTTCAAGCAATTGATTTAGAAAGGTTTATTAAGTACAGCAGAAGGATGAAGTTTGAATAGTTATAACAGTTTTGATGATTTCCTTTTTGAGTTCGATGAAAAGTTTTGTATTCGCACGCTGACACACTGCCTCAATTTCCACTCCTCCACAAAAGCTGTTGTAAGAGTAAGCATTTGACATTTCAAATTTATAACTCAAACGATTATTTATTGGAGCCTACTGTTGCTATTTAACGAACATTCAACTTAGTTTGTGGATAAATTCTATTTGACGTCTCAAATTTCCCATATTGACTTACATAAAAGAAATGACAATGGCACCATCTATTCCCTTTACTAGCATAATTTTTGAATTGATTTTCCCGTAATGTGTATCGAGTTTTGCACGAACAGTGCTCTAAACGAAGGACTTGCAATCCTTCCGCTTTTGTCATTCCATTCCATATCTGAATGAGCTTTAGCGCTCAAAACAAACGCATAATATGGAGTGCGTCCATTTACGGCCGAGATTGGACCGTTTTACGCGGTGCTCCAATCAGTAACTGGAAACGCTTAGGGTGGAACAAATGCGAAGAAAGCTGGCAAATTATCGGATACTGCCTCTACTTATTGATAATACACATACCCTGTGTCAGTAGACCCTGTACCATTCTACGATAAAGATTAAGAATTTGCTCACGTCTGAGCGGGGCCTTTCAAGGCTATTGGCTAACATCAAGATTAAAGGAGAAGGGCGTAACATCGCGCATTCCGAAGCAATGAAGCCAAGAAGCACTCAGACCGTGACGCGCTGTGAGAGCGCGAGTGAAAGGGGATTGTAAACGGTGGTCAGAGGTATTATTGTATTATGCTCAAATTAAGATTAAAGTATACATTTCAGGGAGTTATCGTATATTACAAAAGACGATTATATATTACGGTTCAACGCAGATTTAAAATTATTGAACAAAGCAACATGAAATTAGGAAGTTCCTAGTTCGATGTAAATATCCACTACGAAATGATTTTTCAAAACGGGTCCCCTGAAAGGGCTAAAATATTATTTTTTGTTTTTGTGCAAATGTGTTAATGCAATCAGGCGTTATGGTTTAAGGGGAACGGAGGGAGAGGGAGAGGGAAGAGGAAGGGGAGGGGGAGGGGGAAGGGGAAGGGGAGTGGGAGAAGGAGAGAGCAGGCACAGCGGGATGTGGACAGGAAGAAAATATAATTATTATTTCCATTTTAGAATATTCATGGAATTAATTTTTTCCGTCTTATTGATTATTGTGATAAATTCATATTCGGGCAACCCCGGATTAAGTCAGGTGGTTTTTATTATGGATTTATAATAATACATTTATAGTTTTTGTTATTTCACATACTACGTATGTACGTAGTAAAGATACAGTATTGTAATGCTGCAACGGAGAGCGACGATTTTTCATCTGAAAAACTCGAATTGTGGGGTCTAACAAGTCATTTAGTCAGAATCCGTTTTGTAAGTTCTTACTGAAAAATTCATTTGCAGCAGGCGGTACGTTCTCGCGCTTATGCTCGCGAGATAAAGATACTTACGCTCGTGCGGGAATCGCCTTTTTGGCGCACTTATGTAATTTAGTATTTTTCCTTAAAGAACCTTTTTTCTAAGAGAGGTTGTAAAATAAGGTACAATTTTTCTAAAAAATAAATAGTTTATGCGTAATTTTTGCTTGATGCGAAGGCAATTTATATTTTTTCTCAAAAACGACTCCAAATGTTTTCTTTACCTTTTTGCAGGTATAGAGCAATGGGCGCTTAAAAATGACGCAGGTCTCAGTTTCGTTGAACTATTCGAATTTTCGAAAATTTAAAAACGTTACAAGTAATGCGAGAAGGTATTTGCTGTTGTAGCACCACAAGTTTTTAAATTTCTTACTCCATCATTATACTGTCTCACTTTACGAATTTGCTGAATTTCATTCATCGAAATTCCTGTGATCGTATCAAAGAGTCATTTGAATAATGTGAACAATGAAATATCTGCTTTGTGTAGAAAACGAGAATTTGTCCATCCTGTTAGAATTTCCCTATAGTCTTTTTATAAGGGTTAAGCTAGTTCCAGTCCTTCCTGCACTTGTGTCAGCTCTTATCCTTTGCGTCACGCCCCGCCGGCTGCGGTGACGATTGTAACCGGTGGACGCGGATGTAGTGGTCGCAGCGGCGGTGGCGGTAGCAGTGGCTGTGATAGTGGGGGTGATGGTAGTGCTAGTACTAGTGTGGTGATGGCTGTACTGGTGCTAGTGGTATTTGTGGTGTTAGTGTTATTAATGGTGTTGGTTGATTTGTTATATAGTGTTTGCAGGCTCGTCAACTGCTATGGTCATTAGTCCTGTACGTGTCGTGCATGTGTTTATCACGGCAGTTGGCGGTGTTCTTTCTCTACTAGATTGCGCGTTTTGGCGCCGAACTACGTTGGCTTGCGAGGTTTTCCCCATCCAGGTACATCCCACCTGTGGAGTTCCACCGCAGCCGGGACAAGAAGTAAACTCTGACTGCTCTCCCAACATGTCTGGTAGTGTAGGATAATGTAAGTGCAAGTGTATGTAAGTAAAGTAAAAGGAGAGAGATCGTGAGGTACGTGGCCCTTTTGTTAGGGTACTGCTCCGGCATTCGCCAGGTATTGATCGGCGAAATCATCGAAAACTACCAATCAGAACAGCGGATCGCTTGAATTCTTAGCTATATAGATAGCTAGTGTCGAAAATCCTGCAATAGTCGGGACCCGAACTCTAAGACCTCCTGGTCAGACGCACTACAGTGACAACGGTTCATGCCCTGAGCCACCTCAGCCGGTAGTGGTGTGGTTGGCGGTGCGAGTGGTGTTGTTGGTGCGGGTGGTGGTGTTGGCATTGGTGCAGGTGGTTACTGGAAGCGGTTGTTGTGGCGGCTGCGACTGCGGTGCGGTGTCGCTGGTGTCCCGTGAAAAGCGAAGGCAGATCCTGGTTTCTTTGCCTTCCTGCAGCCACCACCGCCACTGCCGCCACCGTCGCCACCGTCGCCACCGTCGCCACCGTCGCCACCGTCGCCACCGTCGCCACCGTCGCCACCGTCGCCACCGTCGCCACCGTCGCCACCGTCGCCACCGTCGCCACCGTCGCCACCGTCGCCACCGTCGCCACCGTCGCCACCATCGCCACCGTCGCCACCATCGCCACCGTCGCCACCGTCGCCACCGTCGCCACCGTCGCCACCGCCGCCACCGCCGCAAACGCCACCACGTCCGCCACCGCCACCACCGCCACCACCGCCACCACCGCCGCCACCGCCGCCGCCGCCACCGCCGCCACCGCCGCCACCTCCGCCGCCGCCACCACCACCGCCGCCGCCGCCACCGCCGCCACCGCCGCCACCGCCGCCACCGCCGCCACCGCCGCCACCGCCGCCACCACCGCCGCCACCGTCTGTTGCTGCCTGACGAGCTCGGAGCACAGAAGGAGGTCGCGACGCACAGCGGCGGGTCAGACGCGTCCAGATAGCAAGGGTATTGTTCGCGGCGGGCACACGCTGGGGCCGGATGTGGATAAGGCGCTTTCCTCTTGGAGATTCTCTTCGACAGGCGCTCTGTTCTCCATCGACTTATCCATCTTGGGGACGGCAACTATGTACGGTTAGGAATGTACAGAATGGCTTGACTGTACGCTCTCCCTCTAACAGTAGCAGGGCTTTTCGGTGTTCTCCCGTTTCCTCTGCCCTTTCATCTTTAAAATCATATCACCACCCATCAAGCATATACATGTTTTCATTCAAGTATGGATTAAAAGTCTTCAGCCTGAAGATCTGAATAGTAATACTTATCCACCTTCGGTGGTCCGCGGTATAATGGTCAGGCCGCTCGCCTTTCATCTCTGGGTACTATGGTTCAGAACACGATCAATCCATGAGGAATTTGTGGGGGATAAATCGGGTTTGCGACAGTTTTGTTCGGGGTTCTCCCGTTCCACCATTGCTCCATCATCTTCCAAATAATATCAACACTATCTATCATACATTCATCAGAACAATGCTTGCTAGATATGGCCGAATATACTAGGTACCGATGATCATAAAAAGTATTATACGCTTCTCTGGAAGAGAAATGTAATTTATTTCTGAAATATATCTGATTGAGGACCTATTGTAATTTAGTCTTTAAAACGAAACAAGAATGCATGAGAGGCGAAAATGATGAATATTCCGTAATCCTTGTCATGAATTGCAGCTTTGATCTCTTCTTCCTCCTGACAATAATGCATGCGAATTCGCCCACAAATTTATTAGTGAAGAATGCGTAAAGGATTCTTGTGGATTTCAAAAAGATTACTTCATCAAGGCCAAACACTCTGTAAGTCAAAGAAAAATATTAATTAAACTCGTCTTTCGTGATACAGTAAGTACAGAATATAAGACAGAAATACCCCTATTAAAAAGATGGAACCACATTTCCGAATTTTATTAGAACTATGTTGACTACAGGGATTTAAGAAGACGTGTTCATAAATATTCTTTACAACTAAAACGCGCAATAAAGCGTTGAATTATGTGAAAGTCCTTGCACGATTGTATTGATGTCTACATGAGCCTTACATTGGCTACATCCTGCTAGCTGTTTACTAAATAAAAACAAAACAAAAAATAATAAAAATCACATGAGTATGTTTCAGTTACACATTGTTTAAACATTGCATTACATGGCATTATATATGATTGTTGATGTCATTAACATGTAAAGAAAATGTTTCACTGTTATATTGTTCTCTATTACCACTATACACCAAAGTAGATGATGGTTTCTGACAATTTATAAGAAATCATCGACACAAAACTGTTAATGTACTGCAGCTGGAAAGCGAATTATTCTCCAGACGTGCATCTCTCTCATTTAAGATGTGAAAAAAATGAAATTTGCATATTACGACGTAAAAGCAGATTACTGCAACATACATTATAATCGCACATAGTTCAGAAACGGTTCGTCCAAGGTCATTAAAACCAAGTTTTTGGGTCCCAAAGTTTTATGGGAGTAGGCGAGTTCTTTTGGGACACGAATTTGGGGGACTCATATGGGGCAGGTTGGGCCCGAATTATGTTTCTTAAGTAGCATTCTACAAAATGGGATCTACTTTTCTTTTTCTATGACATTTTCAGGGACTTGGTTTTTTAGGTTTTCTCACACTATGGAATAGCTTGACAGAAACACGAGATATATGTAAAATTAAATTGAAGGAAAAACACAGAACTAATTTTTAACGATAAAATGAAATGGAACACCCTTACGAATAAATAACACTGATGTCTCCTGGCTTTCTCATTCTTTGTCGGCCAAACGTGTACTACCTACGTGTACTACTGGACAAACCGCTAACGTGGAAACCGCACATTCAATCAACAGCTCATAAGATACGTACTAAAGTTCTAAAACTATACCTGTTTATCAACAGAAATTCCACCCTTACTATAGAAACTGCTCTTCTATAAAATGATAAGACCCACAATGACATATGTTTGTCCAATATGGCGCATCATAACACCAACCAAACTATCGGTTTTACAGACAATCCGAAACAAATATCTAAGACAAACCTTGAAAACCTCCTTGTTCATTGCTAATTTACAAATCCACCGAAAGCTTCAAGTACAACTCCTCTCCGAATTCATCTCACAAACCTCTCCAAAATATGACTCTCTCCTCCTAGCATGTCCCAACACTCCAATATTCAATCTTGTTCAAAACGTCCATTATTCTTCCACTTCTAAAAATAACCCCATAACCCTTAAATTACCTTCGTATGTAATTCGTGGTATTATTCTAGATTGGTTATGTTCGTACCTTAAACAGCGATCTCAGAGAGTAGAAATACCTTACTGGAATAATGGAACATTATGTTCACATCTTTCTGATTCTTTGCCAATTGCATGTGGAGTCCCACAGGAATCGATTTTAGGCTCTATTTTCTTCCTACTATACGTAAACGATATGCCCTCGACGATTAGAAACGGAAGAAGAGTTCTATTTGCGGATGATACGAATATTCTTTGCAATAAAGAAACCGTAAATAGAGCACTATCAAATATCTCAAATTGGTTCCGATATAACAAATTAGTAAATGAGATGACAATTGTTTCATTGCAGTTTTCCATTTCAAATAAACAGCTCTGTACACCATTGAAAATGAACGGTGAGCCATTGACTGATTATTAAGTAAAAACATTTTTAGGTCATTCAATTTTGTCAAACCTTAAATGGAACATACATTTAAATGAATTGAACACTAAATTAAGTTCTTTATGCTACGCTTTGAGAATTCTTTCAAATCCAGTCAGCCTCCACTCTGCTCGTTGTGTATATTTCGCGAATGTTAATTCCTGCCTGAGATATGGCATAATATTCTGGGGAAATACATCTCATAGTTCTCAGACTTTTAGATTACAAAAAAGAATTGTACAAATAATAAGCAAATTCCACCCACGTGATTCTTGTAAGCCTCTCTTTATTGATCTAGGTATCATACCATTTCCTTTTTTCTTGATTTATGAATCTGTGTTTTTTGTCAAAAATGACTTACTGTAGGGCGGGAATATATTTTTAGGAAACGCTGATGTTTATATACAACACTCGACTTAGTAATAATATTCATCAGCTGACTATCAATAGCTCACTACAAAAATTCCCATACAATACATGTACATTATTTACAATACCTTGCCAGAAGACATTAAACGATTAAATCCGATACAAAAGTCCCAAGTAAAATCTTTTCTGCTGCACAACTGTTTCTAAACAATTAGAGACTATACCGAGCTTCCAAAAAGAAAGAAATATTAATTTTAACAGCGACATTTAGTGTCTTATTTACCATTTGGATTGATTAATTCTAAAGAACCTGTAACAAGTATTGTACTTCAGCTTCTAGGTCAATGACCCCTATCTCAATCAGGTTTTCGTCCAGTTTCCCTGATCCTTGAGCAAATGCTGAGATGGCCCCTTGCTTTGCTTCTGAACATAAATATTACTTCAAATTAACTTCTCCCCATAGCACGTTACACAGTTTTTAACTGTTTTTGACGTAAACAAATAAATATATAAATAAATAAACCCAAGCACCCTAAACAAATACTCTCCGTCCACTTCCAAAAATAATTGCTGGTCGCTAATGACCTAGTAGTTGATGCGACCCTTAAATAAAAAAAAATTGCAAACTTCCCTTAGTTATGTTATACAAATATGCAATTTGGTAAATAGTGAAGGGTTTTACCGTGACCCGCATTTCCTTGAGAGTAGCCAAGTAAATCCATCGTGTGTACCTGTCAAAATCCCCGAAAAGAGGAAGTCGAACTGGAAAAAATAAGTTTAAAAAATGAGAGGGACTGTTTGATTTTATTTTCAATCTCAACAGGGAACAATATTTGAATGTTTACCATCGCATTTGTTTTTACTTTTTATTTATTTATTTATTTATTTATTTATTTATTTATTTATTTATTTATTTATTTATTTATTTATTTATTTATTTATTTATTTATTTATTTATTTATTTATTTATTTATTTATTTATTTATTTATTTATTTATTTATTTATTTATTTATTTATTTATTTATTTATTTATTTATTTATTTATTTATTTATTTATTTATTTCCGTCAAAAACAGTTAAAAACTGTGTGTGACGTGTTATGGGAAGTTCATTTGAAGTTACAATTATGTTCAGAAGCAAAACAAGGGGCCATCTCAGCATTTGCTTGAGCATCAGGAATACTTCAGCGACAAATTTTAACTTTTATAGCTAATCAAATTTTCTTTGCGATATGGATTATTCCAGATGGAGTATTTGCACCACAGATAATTCTTGAAATCTTTTTTCATAATATTCTCTTTACGTGGTAGAGGTGTTGTTTGAAACGTTTAAAAAGCAGAGTATACACATACCTGTATATCTGAGACATGAATCTTAACAATGAAGCGCTAATGCTTCAATAAATGTTTGTTGCGTTGAATGTCTACCTTTTATCTTGGAATATGCTACGGGGCAATAATAATGTCTACAACATTGTATCAGTTTAATTGCATGAGCCGGCTAGCGCTCGCAACCGCAAACAATTTTCATTGGCTCGTGTAATCGTTTAGAGCCAAGGAGCTCAGCGGGACTATTAACGTAACTCTTGTGTACTCTCCGGCAATGCCCGCCTGGAGCCGCTGATTCTGCAAGACGTTGAATCACGTAAGATCCAGCGGATCAACTGCAGAACTCAAGCTTGACTTTATTCGGAATGTAAACACACGAAAGCGGATTGTAGGCGTGCCTTTCTCGTCATTAAGTTGGAAGCCGGTCGGCTGCTGTCTCACTCACCTGCAATCTCGAGCGGTGGAGGAGACGGGATTTGCGTTATGATGCCTTGTTATTTTAAAGAGTATGACGTCCAGTCTTTGCTTACCAACATTAAAATAAGAGAAAGTAATCATTCAACCGGTATGAATGTTATCAATTGACATTCTGTTGTTAGTACAATACACCGATGAGGAACTTATCTCACCAATCAAATCTCGATTCTACCTGTCGTAATAATTATTTTTACTCTGTCGGTATTCATTGTCTGTACCTGATGCAACCAGACAAAAATATTTAACGTCATTTTCCGCCACTATTTAATCACGTGATAAGCAAACTAATTTTCATATCAGGACATTCTACGGAAATTAAAACAAGAGCAATTCGCCTTTCCTTTCTGTCTGACGTAGATAACTGCAAATCCAAGTTCCTTTATGCAATAAGTAGTATCAGAGAAATGTCGCCTTCGATGCCAAAGTCACTTTTACTGTGGAGACTGGTATACCTTAATGGGACTTCTTTCCAATACGAGTAATCACTAAACATATGGCTTATTCATGACACGTAAAAACGAGTTCGTTACGTGAACATCATCAAGGTGACTTACTACGAGAATCTGTATCATTGGCGGCGGCGGTGGTGATACAGAACGCATCTGCATATACTCTTAAGATATGACTTTAAAATTGAGACTGGATTAAGAGACACCAATGCATATTGTTTCAGGTAATTCCTAGATTTTTTCAGTGAAAATTCCAGCTTTGCAATACAAAATTATTCAAATAAAAAAATAAAAAATAATACTTATTAAAATAGTGACGCTGATTCACACCAATTTACCAAGAGAGTTTTGTAATTGTATAAGTTGATCATGCATTAGAGACATGATAAATTACAATTTTTTCTATACTTATATTATGTATCGTTTCTCATTGTGTATTTGGAATAAACGATTAATAGTCGTCTCTGAAAGTTGCACTTTCCTTCCGGTGGGAGAAAAAGAAACTGACGCCATGCAGACGCACACATTTTAAAAAATTAACAACATTTTGGAGCTCCCATTATAAAATGAAATAATATTTTACTGATTATTTGCACATTACAGTTTGTACAAGAAATAGTAAGAGGTACTAGTACACACGACTAATGGCTGGTTGTCAAGGTAGTTCATTTAAAATCACACTAGTCTGACGCGGATGGTACTTCGATTGATTTATTATTTGGTATTTCTGGTCGCGTCATCTTCTATATTCATGTAAATAGTACATGTTATATCCCGGGAGGTCCCCGCTACAACATGCGATCCGTGCAGATCTACACGTCGGCTAGCGGGGTTACCCCTTCAGGCCCAGCGGGGCAACTCTCCAGCCGGGACAAGTGCTTAGCTCCCTACTATCTCCCCATGAGTGTGGTAGTGTGCATGTAGGTGTGTTTGTACGGAGGAGACAAGGAAACGAGGACGAGAGAGCACAGTTCGCACGCGATCTGTTTGTTGAGGTACTGCCCCGGCATTGGCTTGGTATTTATAGTGACATCCACGGAAAATTACCGCTCAGAGCGGCCGGCCGCTAGAATTATCCGCCAGTCAGTGGTTGGATTCGACCTAGCCATGGAGCTAGTCAAAAACCGCCACCGTCGGGACTGAAACTCATTGACCTCCCGGTTAGCTACGCTGAAAAGGCAACGGCAACACTCTCAATGACTTATCATAGCCTGCCTCTAGATTTCGATTCCCGGTAGGAGCTGACGATTTATGGTTTTGATCCCCTAAAATTCCGAAGCTAAACGATCTATTACAATAAATTATGCAAGCCGTGTGGTGGGTAGTGCTGGCAACTGATTGATTGGTTTCCTTCTAGTCCTTTCCCTTTTCAATCTGAGCCCCCGAATGACCTCCGATTTAATCTTAAAGGATGTCGTTACATTTAAATATATGTTAATGAAGAGCTTAGATCTTTGTAAACAAAATCCGATATATTTTCTGAAATACAAAATGAAAATTAGCCCGTGTTATCATTAAGCGTCTGAATGGCTCCAACTTGTTTCTTCGAACTGTTCGATAGGATAGTGTTAATTGCACTCTTTAATATGACGTAAATGTCATTTCGGGGTATTTTTTGTTTTTTTCAAAAATTACATTATTATAATTTTTTTGAAATATCTCTCACGGCTTTAATATGCACATTTCCATCGATTTGTAAAAACTATTGCACTTGTGACTGTAAGTGCTTAAAATTACGTCATATGAAGTTTCACGAAAACTTAATAGTTTCACGAAAACTTAATAGTTTTCTGTGAAAAGAGGTAGCGCTTAAATGCCATTTTCTTAAAAAAGGCTCGAAATTTTTCAATGAAAATTGCCATTTAGGCCGAACTTTTTCTGTTCTTTAATATGTTTAAAGTAATAATTCGATTATACTATTAGGAAGTCAAAAAATTCAGAATTTTTTTAAAAGAATGTACTTTGGGCAGCGATACATTGTAGTTGGCAAGCAAAAGTGTAAAGTCTGAATAGCTATCCGAAGCCAATAGAAATAGGAAACTAATACGGGAAAGTCTGTGCCATTCTGTAGCACCTCTAGTTCGACATGCAGCATCACAACCACCCACCACAGCAGAAGATTAGTGGAATACGTGAGAATTGTCGATACGTAGAATGGAGAAGATTAGTAGACAAATTTGAATTCCCACTAGAGTGTATTCATGTGCTTTCCATTTTCCACCTTTCGCAGATCGTGACAATACCAGTGTTTATACCAGCAGCAAGTAGATAAGTACATACATTCTGATTGACTTAGTATACTCAGCTAGTCTCACCGAGTGGACGAGTAAAAGCATACTTCCGATTCCATCGTTCCTCCATCGGTGGAAATGGAGATAAATAAATCTGAGAAACCGCATGCCCCGATTCAGTCACTCGTAAGCTGGGTTCCGGTTGCAAGCGCTGGTGGAGAGTTGGTGAACGCGATCGCTCCTCACGTGTTACCACTAAAATCGCAGTCGCATAGAACTTTACGAGAAATTGTTGTATAAAGTGGTTAATAATTATTTTAAAAGGTAAAATCGCCATTAGACGAAAAATAAAACACTTGGCAATCTTAAGCGAGTGAAGTTGGAAAATCGACTTTCCAACCGAGGCAGCCAAGTGGGGGTTCTGTAGCACCCCAATTCGAAGGATTGCAGATTCAAATTCCACCTTGAGTATCGATGTTTGTGTGGAGATTTGCAAATTTGCGTTCACGCTGCTTGTGTAATAAACGAAGAGTTAAATTCACCATCTTGAGTTTAACTGATAAGAGCGTAATATTCGATATGAGGACATGCATTCGTCGATCACCTGGCCCATAGCTGGAACTATCGAGGATAAAAAAGAACAAAATTAAAATCAATAGAGGTGGCAAGACCTAAATTTTTCATGAGTCGTATACACTCAATCTCTTTTAGAAAGATGTTTCAATTTAACTGGCAATTTTCAAAATCACGAGAAGTACACGAATAACAAGTACGGAGAGGATCGTGGGCCAATGTCATGCAGCTCGATTACGATTCTACGCCAGTGAGACGACGCGATAGCAGCAGCGCCCGCCTCCTCTGCCTCCCGGGCTTTCACCTGCCACCTGCGAGACCGCCGATTGCTGCAAGCCCCTTGTGGACGGACTCCACAGAAGGGGGCGAGGGGTCGCTCCAACAAGAGACATTTCGTACTTCTTCTTTCGTATTCAGATTCAATTTATTTGCGATCCCCGAGTTGGGATATCCCGACAATAGTGTAGGGAATACGGTTTTGATGGTGAGCCAGAGGATATTTTATTCTTTTCTTTTCTTCTGTGCAGGCTCTAGACATCCGAAATCCCCACCCCTCCTCTACTATGTTTTGTTGAATTACGAATAAGGGCATAAACGAACATTTTTCGCGAAATTTGATAACAAGAAATATAATAGTAAGTATTTGGATTGGCAAATGATTTATAGATTTTGGCTCTTATCCCTTATCGTGCTCTTCGTGCTCGACTCGCACCTCGGGAACAGTGAGAACAATTATTTGACGATACTATCGAAGTTCCCTACTTACAAGCTACTTGTAAGTTCATCCATATTTCATCTATCGTCCGCCATTCTATCAACTAAGCTCTACTATTTTTCTGTTTACTAACTGTTAACAGACCGCACCATCCCTTTGAATTCACCTAAATATTTCATAAAGTCACCTTTTGTATATGTTGGACAAAAAACTAGTTTCTGTGACATTTGTAGTTCCCCTATCCCTACTCATTTAGTTGCCCATGTTTCGACGACATTGCGTTTAAGGGAATGTGGATCCAATCTTCTTCATCGCCGAAAAAGTGGTTCGGGTTAGCAGAGCGCGCTTTCGATGCTACGAATCTCAGAGTTAAGAAGCCAGCTAACTTCCACTGCGCCACTCGGCTCGTTTTGTCCATACATGTGTAATACAATAAATCGTAGCATAATACTCTTAGAATATGTTGGGTATTTACATACTGCAGTTCGTAAAATAAATTTCGCCGCTCCAATATTTATATATTAGATTTCTGGCGTTCCGCTACCAACGGAAGACGATAGTAAAGATAAAGAAAAAGTAATGAACAAAAAACAATAACTTCGTGTCTTCAATATTTAGTAAGCACACAATTAAATAATTTTCCTCTTAATCATTTCATTTCTACCTACCTAATGAAGTAATTGGTAAACAACCGACAAAAATATCATCATACACTTTAAAAATTATTATTATTATTATTATTATTATTACTATTATTATTATTATTATTATTATACAGCTTTATTCTGATTTAGCAAGTCTACCTTTATGCAAATGCTGCATTTAATTCATTAATTTTTTGCACGTATTAATAATCTTTTAAATCACATTATTTGACATGTTTGTGTTGTGATGTAGATCCATTTATCTTTGACAGAATTAATTAACTTGCCCAACGTTCCTTGCAACATACGTAAAGAATGCACGATAAACGGCGTCCTCATCTAGATAGTAATTTTCCGCCTCACATTCCATGGGTTTTGAAAGACGGGCGTGTGCCTCGGCTGCTGGGACTCCAAAACTCGTTAAGCGAATCGGGAAGGGCCCACCTCGGTGTTCGTTTCGGAAGCGCCGCCGCCGAGCGAGAGCGGAGACCCACCTGCGACGGCACGTGTGGTCAGTGGCCTTCTGTTCAAGGGTGAGGTCACCGACCTCGAGAAGAACCCCCGAGGCGCCCTTTCTGGGCTGCCAGGCCGCACTACCGTGACCTGAAGCTGCCGTGCAGCTCGTAAAAGCAAGTCAGTGACCCCGTCACGTGGGCAGGAAGCTCGAGGATTCGTTTTATGCAGGACGATGAAGGTCTTCTAGTTTCCTCTTTATACGCTACTCTTGGGGTAGTGAAATAATCTTATAAGATAACATGCTTTCAGTTTGTCGTCTGTCACATATCCCACAAAGAAAGATGAAATGGTCCTTTTTACTATCTCGTATACGTACGTATAAACAGAGTAATGTTCGTAAAATAGAGAAAGTTTTGTAATGCTGCGCGAAAAACGGCGGATTTTCAGCAGAAAAAAATTCATCATCCGTCAGTTCGCCATGTGAACACCACAAGCGCCTTAACCGTACGTAGTATTTTTTCCAAAATGGGTATTCCTCGGTCAATCTAGCTCGATTCGAGGCGCTGCGATTTTGAAATACTTTCTTCAAAATTTAGGGGTACTTTACATGAAGCCATCCGGACATTTTCAGAATTTTCTCTAAAACTGTTGCAATTTTTTTCTTTAAACTTCTTGTAAGAATTGAGTAAATTACACCTACAAAGGTGGCATAGGTCCAATTTTCAAAGTTAACTCTGAATTTTCGACAATTGCAAAATTTTGAACTTTTTGGCATCTTCCTTTAACTACAAAATTCAAGATAGAGATTTTTCCTTCAAATGAAATTTGTTGTCCGTAGTTAGTTTTCATTAAGGTAAGTCACTTTTTTTAAATTTTTTAATAGTTTACGACGAATATTGCTTGGTATATTTACAATTTCAAAAAAGTACAAAATCAAGATTTTCTCAAAAACTGCTCCTTTTTTTCTTGAAACGTTTGATAGGGATAGTCCTAAATTCTATAAGGTGACATAAACACCATATTGCTCTATTCGACGTAGTTAATATATATATATATATATATATATATATATATATATATATATATATATCAGCGGGAATTTGTTCACATTATTGTATTTATGATTACTTGTGCTTTACATATCATTTTATGTTTCTCGAAAACTCAAGACTCATCTGTTTAAATAAACTCAAACTTGCGCATTTTCAGAAACGCTCAAACATCATTTTCTCCAAAACGGCTCCAAGTTTTTTCTTCAAAATTTTTCTGGGATAGCGCTAATTGCTCTGTTAAAAAGGACATAAAGTTCATTTTGCTCTATTCTTTTGCTTTTTTATATCTTTAACGACGTTAATATGTTCATTTCCAGCGATATGTAAACGCTATTGGATTTGTAAGATAAAGTACTTCAGATGACTTTAAATTAAGTTTCTGAAAAAATCCAAAATTTTCTGTGAAAAGGAGCTTCAAGTTTTGCATTTACAGTAATGCTTAAACGCCATTTTTTTTTTACAAAACTGTACCAAATATTTCAATGAAAATAGCCATTTATGACAAGATTATTCTTTTCTTTAATATTCATAAAGTAATATTTCGGTTTTATTGTTAGGAAAATTGAGAAAATGTAAAAAAAAGTACTTTGGGCTGCAATAGACTGCAGATGGCAAGAGAATAACACAAGACCGTAAAGTCAGTCTACACCAAGGAAATTAGAAAACATTACTACGAGAACGTCTGTGCCATTCCTGTGCCATTCTGTAGCACCACTAGTTGCTTCAGTTCAGCAAATGTAGCTTTATTACTCCGATGATCCACTTATAGTTTAGTCTGTTTTCTGACGTAAAATGATAAAGTCAACAAGGGTGATAATAATTTGAAAATTATAATTTTATCCATTCTTTTTAGACATGTACCAAGCTGTACCAAACATGTACCAGTGCTGGGAGATGTACCAAGCTAATTTTGAACTTCATTATGACATAAGTGCTGAGTAGTTTATATCGTCAATATATTTCAGTGATATTCAATTGATTTGTACGTTTTTATTTTTGGTCATCACTTTTCTCCATTTGCAAATGATGTAACTGGTCAATGAGATGAAGCCATCGAGATTTGGCTTCAATATTGACCTATTAGAATCAGAAAAGCCAATCACGTTTTACTTCTTGAAATTATGACAATGGTAATGACGATGAGATGATGACTTCCCTGTGACCTCATTCAATATATTTCTGAGAAATATAATTCGATTTAATCGTGATTTCAGGAGTCTTTCTTATTTATGTTGCAACTAATTTTCGATAAATGAATATATCATAGTCTACACTGCAAAAAATGTGCTACTGATTTTGAGGGAAACGCATATTTCGTCTAACTTTGACACCGAAAATGTTTTTTTAACGTCTGTCCGAATGTCTGTGAACAACATTAGCGTCTAAACTGTTCATAGATTTTTTACCAAATAAATATTCCTCAATTGATCTGGCTGATGCCGCGTCCTCTCGAATTTGACACTGATTTTTGGGAGAACATCTATATTGACTTTTGAAATTCTCTACGAAACTCCACTGTTTTCCTTCCTGAAATGTTTTCTCGTAAAAAGCAAAGAACGTTTAGAAAAATAGCACAGGTTCGATTTTCAGTAAAGCCTCTAAAATTTCGCAAAATTGCTGAATTTGAAAAACTTTTTGCATCCTTTCCAATAAATATGTTATTGAAGATAGTTTTTTCAAATGGAATCTGTTCTTCAAAATTATATATTTAAGAAATGTCACGTACTTTTTTTATAAAATCTTATTTTTGAGTAACTTGGAGTGAAATCGCAACAGTTAAAAATATATAAACAAAATATTCTCAAAAACTGTTTACATTTTTACTTGAAATTTCATTGATTAATCGGAGAAACGGCAACTTAGTAATGTCGCATAGATCCGTTTTTATTAAGTCTGTAATTTTGAAACGTGTTCTTTTCAAACCTGGGCTATACCTTGAATATTGAAGCTAGATTTATTTTCTTAAATCCCTCTATTATTCAATATTAGATCTTCAAATCATTTCATTTACACTTTTTCAATATATCGGCCTTTTTCGTCTAATATTCAGTTATATCGTGACAAAGTTCATTTTTTTCAAAGCCTTTAATTTAGAAACTAGATATTTCTGTCTTAAAGCACTCTACTTTTCAATAATGGGTCCTTATATTATTTCCGTTTATTTATTCAAAATATTACTGAATCAGGTAATTTCTGAGTTACATCGTTTGAGTTTGTCAAGTGATAACGTGGGTAAGTAAGATAAAATAGGTAGTAAGATATATGGTGAAAGTAGGATAAAATGTGCAATTTCATATTATTTAGTTGTTGCTAATAATAGGAGAAATATTAGTTGTAGTACTAATTTGTTTCGAAACACTGAACTTACATTTGATACTTAAATATGTTTACAGAGGTTTTACATTTTTGAATGCAATGTTTGGTATTTCCCTTTCTCTAAAATGTTAATCTGGTTCAAATTGATTTTTGAACATTTTACATTTATTTAACTCAACTGAAGAAAGGGACATTATTCCATCGTGGTGGTTTTTTCTGCAACAAAAAGCTATTTCAATCTCTACGCCTTTATCTCGAGTGGATGAGCTTGAGCGCTGAATCGTTGGCGATTCATTCTTTTCTTTTCGTAAATGTTTTATTTCACTCGTAATTGAAGAAAACGTGATATTACTGTTCATGTTCATTGCATTGCCGGGTACATTTGGTTGGACTGGTAAATGCAAAGAATTGTATCTACGCTGGTACTGCACATGTAACAATAATATTACCTGTCAAACGTTAAGGGTGTATTTTTAATGCATGTTAAAATCTCTAAGTGCACTAGTTGTTCAAAAAGACCCACGATAATTTTATAGATCTTACAATGTTATTCTACCATAAAGTCATTATTTTCAAAAGAAGTAAATAAGTAAAAATATGATTGATCAATAATGGGAATTAATGAAAATATCAAACTTGATAATCTATTACCTGCTCTCTGTCTTAATGTTAAAGTCGTTCACTGAAATGGTTCTTGTAATAAGCATTATTACCTTCATCCGCATTCGATATATCACAATGAAAGTGTTGATAACGATGAATTTACATTTACGAAATAAGCGTGGGTCGTTCATGCCGTTATCTTTTAGTGAGTTAATGTTGAGGCGCAATTTTCGCGCCATTCCGCGCGTCAGCGAGTGAAAGCGAGGCGCTGCGCAAGCATCCCGCGCCGCCCCGCTCCAAAAATCATAGGGCAGTGCCGTCCCCGACTGATTGATATGCTAATCAATGCGACAACTCATCTGTTTCTCAATGCTAATGTCGGCCAGCGCGTATGGCGTGCCCCCTCCTAGAAAGCGACACGCCCCGGAGCCGTAGTGGGAGGCGACGAGCGAGCGTGCGAGGATGAAACCAAGCCAGTCAGCAAACAGGAACCTTCCCCTCCATACGCATTGCTTGCTTTTTACTTTCTCGCCACGGAGTAGAGAGAGAGTTATGTAATGCTTCTCGGAAAAACGGCGAATTTTCGGCAGAAAAACTTTTATTACAGGGCCCTTGTAACGAAAAAGTGGATTAATCCGGTTGTTTAATTTAGGGGGGGCATCCTCTAACATGTGGTTTAGCCAGAATCCATGTTTTGTGGGTTTTTGATACCGAAAAATCGAATGACGGTAAACCGTGTTTCCGTCAGTCTGTTCGCCCGTCTGTGAACAACGCTAGCGGCTAAACCGTTCAGTCGATTTTCTCCAAAATTGATATTCCCCAAGATTCACCGATTTGGTTGATGTCGCGACCTCTTGAGTTTGAAACCGATGATTTAATTTTGGGGTACTTTACATGAATCCCCTGTGACATTAAAAAAATGGCTCCATCGTTTTTGATTAAATTTTATTGGGTAGTGTGAAGGACGTTTAAGAGATTGGTGTGAGTCTTTATGTTCGTTTAAAACTCTGATTTTTCGAAAAGTTAAAAATTATTTCAGAGTCGTCCTACAGCTACAATTATGAAAATAGAGATTATTCTTCTTAATGAACTCTGTTCCTTAAAGATAGATTTTTAAATAAGTTCATGAACAATTTTTCGAAAATTCGAGAACTTTTCACGTTATTTTGCAATACGGGCGAGAAAGTATGTGCTGTTTTAGCACCACTAGTTTCAGATGTATATGATCTGTATGTGAAATGATATGAATGAATTTGAGATTATATGATACGAATCTCTATGATTAGATCTATATGATCTGATTTTGTGGATAATGGGATTGCATTTATAATTTCCAGATCTGTTTTCGGTCACTACCTTTCATCGGCATTTCAAGTAAAAGTAAATTCCGTGGTCAGATGATAGATACACTGTGGCAGAATTTTCATTTTTTTACTTGGTCATTCTTTGTATCTACTGAAATGTTTTGGAACCAACATTAATTCTCCTACGTGCAATTCAGATCTATGCAGAGACCCCAAACCAGTCATCGCAACTGTCAGTTTTGTTTTCTTACTTCCATTATGTGACAAGAATTTAAACTTTTAATTTGAAAATGAAACAAGTAATATAAAATAAGTAAATATTCAATATTTGCCGAAGAATGCAACAAAATATGAAGTATATTCGTAACATATTCCACCTAGCAAATGAACAACTGTCATGGAGCCCAAAAGTAGCTTCACAGAGTTCATGTATTTTTCACAATCCTCGATGACTTCTGTAACTTTCAGGCACTCTGCAATTAATTGTAACCATTTAAAGAGGATATCCTAATACTGTCGGCAAATAGGTCTTTTGACATCAATCAATCGGTATTTCGGTGGGTGAAAAATCTTGGCATGGGAATAATTTTTGAAATTCAGGTGGGCTGTTGAATGTTTGCTGGTTATTCAATTGTTCTTACACGTGTAGAATAACTTTAACTTTTTATTATTCTATTAATCTTGATATTATTTCTTACAGCATTTTTAATATTCAATATTACTGCGACATACGTAATCTCATATTTTATTTCAAACTTTTGTTCTATATTTCATGTTCTTCTGTTTGTTTTTCATTGGGCCCCAGGATCTATTATTCATGTATAAAATTTTAAAAATAACTGTCTGAAATGTTCGCAGAAAATGCTGAAAACGTTTCATAACTTGAAAGAAAATGTATATCCAGTATTGCAAAATTCCCTATTCGTTTTGATGACATTTACAACGGTCCTTTGAAATAAAAATAAAAGGATAGAGATACAGGATGTAGAGGGGAAATAAGTTTAAGTGAATTTATTAAAACGTCTTACCACAGCAGAAGAGTAAAAAAGTCAAATGAAAACGTGTGCTAAAACAGTATATACTTTCTCGAATTATTTGTAACTGCTTCGTAATTTAATACATGAACCTGCAAAATTGGTTTCCTACCAGCAAATTGTTTCCACGATGCGCCTCGCAGCAAAACTCAGCCCTCCCGATGCTTTAAAATCAAAGATAAACATTTGTGACTGAAATATTAATAAATTCATATATTTTCATAGACATTATTTCAAGATCAATATTGCGCTATTGCAATGATTTGAGTTTCCGCAAATACAGTGTATTCGCCAAAAAAAAGACATAACTATTTCTATAAGTGTACTTTGATCTAATCGAGAACAAAATTGCAGTCGTTTTTGAGAAAATATTTGTTTAAAAATTTAGGCAGAATTCTACGAATTCATGCGACAACTATTTAGGTATTCCAAATATTGTACGTGATCTTATTGTACAGATCTTGTACAATAAGCACAATCTTGTACATTGTCAAATCTTTATTTTCATTATTGTTGTTGTAGGAAGATGCTAAGGAAATTTTGAACTTTTGCGATTTTCGAAAATTCAGAGGGTTAAATGAAAATAACTGCGTCATTTTTTAGACGTTCTTTGCTCCAATGGAGAAAAAATTGAATCCAAAGATTTGGAGTCATTTTGGGGAAAATTGTTAAAATGTTAAGGCTTCATATAAAGTTTCCCCCAAAATAAAAAAAGTGTTTAAAATTTGCAGGCCCTCTAGTTCGTCCAGATCGTCCGGGAAATGTCCGTTTTGTAGAAAATAGTCTCATCTGTTTTCGCAGTAGTGTTGCCCGTGGATGGACGGTCAAACGGGCGGGCAGGCAGATGTTTTTCCGTATTTTGTCGGTATCAAAGACTCGTAACTTGTGAACCCTGACTACACATGTTAGAGGAAGTTATTTGCTATATTTAGGAATAAAATGTATCCAGTCTTTGGATAACAGGTCGGCACACTACGAGTTTTTCTGTCGAAAAATCGCAACATCTAGCTGTAGCATTTAAAAACTTTTTTTTCTTTCGATGTGTGTAGTAGGCGAGAAAGTAAAAAAATATCATAAAAACAAAATACGTAAACAATGGAGATTGAACAGTTTGTAGTGGAATTAAATAAGATTAATTATAATTAACCTAATTGTAAAAATGATTCATTGAAAAGCTAGTGTTTCTTTCTTTTCCTCTCGCCTGACGAATTGTTTCTCCTACAGTTACGTCAGAGTATTTATGAAACCCGAGTGTCGAGAGGCGCTTCAAAATGACTGTTCTTTCCCTTCGGCTGCTCATTATGCCATGAGCCGTGTCATTTGTCCCCGGGAGGCGACCGAACGTTCAGAATGGGGTCATTGCCAGCGCTCGTCTGGTGTCGGGGCGCTGCGGGCTTGGGCCATATCCGCGTGCGTGAAAGTAGTCGTCACTCGTTCATTGAGGGAGCGGAGCGCTCGGCGCGGCGCTGCGTTTCGACAACGGCCGCTGCAGCGACTCCCCACACCCTGCTGCCACCACCCGGCAACCGCAGGCCACCTACCTGCCATCTGCCCGCCGCCACCCGCCGCGGCCTCCTACCCTACCCACCAATTCCCCGTACACTATTGCCTAGGCCTATTACACGCCAGCTACCCACCCGTCAGCCTCCTACGATCCCGCCATCTACTCTCCGAACTACCGGCCACGAACTCGCTCACAATGAACCCGCCTATTGATTGAATGATTGACAAATTGATGTTTCCGGTCACGTGAACTGTTCAGTAGTCCCGTCAGTGTAGTGAATTTTTTATTGCGGGAAGTGGTGGTCATCTTCCTTCTCCGGACCGTGAGATCTGGCGCCGATCTTCATGTCGGCTTGCGGGAAATTTCCGCCCCAGATATAACCACCCCTGGTGCACCGCACCTGCCGGGAGAAGCTCTAAGCTTCTAACATGTGTGGTAATGTAGTAAGTAAGTGTGTGTTAGAGTAAGGGAAGAGAATAGGACAAGGAAGAGAAAGGGTAGATCGCGCGCGGTCCGTTGCTCGTTCGTTAGGGTATACACCTTCATATTTCATTTAGTTTCATTGATATTTGGTCTTCCCATTGTAAGGAATGTACCATAACTGAAAAAAGAAATCCGTACTTACGTATTACATTTATTCTAAATTAACTGAAAATTACTAACACTATCCTTCTACCAAAAGTATTAAACAAGCATTGACACAAAATGCTGATTTCTATGTGCTTAACATAGGCGCTGGAATAATTTGAATGTATGCTAGCCTACTATATGCTAACCTGCTCGTTTTTTCCTTCAACATTTTTTTTCATTCTTTCAAAGTGGTTATTGTTAATGAATGCAAATTTGAAGTAGTAGATAATAATTTACTACTGAGCTTCCGTTAAGATAAATTCATTTATCCACCCCGGAAAAGTAGTGCCACATCTTTCGCTACCTCAGCTTTCTAAATCAAGGAGGCACAAGAATTTCTTGGCCAATCACCATCAAAACTGACAATCTAACGGTGCATGAAAACGATCATCAAATTATGATTGATATCTCTGGTCTAAATGCTTTGTTTATCAATTTCCATCATTAAAAAAACGGAGATTGGCCCAATTATCATCGTTTTAAAACAATTATTTTGCAATAATAGTAGCCCATGCTGCAGAATTCACAGCCTGCAGGTCAAAGCGTCAGAAATGAAGGGATAATTCTGAACAGTCAATTGTTTAAGGAAAAATTTCATTGTACTCTTCCACTTCTTGCACAATTTTGTTGCGTGACTACATCCCATTCCACACACGCTATGTCTATTGCGCATAATATTACATCGTTAAGTAAATAGCATATAGATTTAGTGTCGTTGTTCTTCAAAGTTTCGGATATTGTCAGTAATTAAATCGCCAATTAGAAATATGAGATTAGAGTGATGAATATATTTCAGAATTAACTCTTTATATTTTCATAACAAAATGCATTTTCCATTAACACTCATTTTCCAGTAGCGTCAGAAAAACACGGCAATTATATTGAACAGAAATAACACGTACAAATTAAAGAAAGTAAACAGCAGGAGGCAGATACTAGTACTTCATTTCACTTTTCTGACAACGTTTAAGAAACGTGCGACTATTTAAGCTCGGTACATTCGAAGAGCTTCGGGAAGTTCAAGCTGGAAACATTGCAAATGTTACGTAGCCAGGCTGTCCGCACGTACATCGGAAAAGGGATCGAGAACGTTATCGCAAAGCGGCGAACGTGCGCGTCGGGAGAAGGAAGGCAACAGAAGAGACGGTGGTGACGGCGGGGCGGGGCGGAGTGCGGCGCGGCGAATCAGCCTCCGCCTCCGCCGTCCATGCCGTCTCTGGGGCTTGTGCCGCCTTCGCTTCCATTTGGACTCCGCCTCGGCCGCCGTCGCCATCGGCTCACGTCGGTCGGGGCAGTGCGTTTAGTGCGGATGGCGAAACAAGGGAACCGCCGCGCCCGCCCTGCTGCAGCCGTCGCCGGTGCCTTTCTCTTCCGCGCCGCGCCGTCCGATCTAATTGGCGCCGCGCCGCGTCGGGTCCCACGCGCAAAGGGGCGTAGCTCGATGCCGATCTCCGGTCGAATGCAGGCATTCCGCCCGGACCAGCTCCTTCCTGCCAGCGGATTTCATGTCCGGTTGCCCGCAAACAGGAAAGCGGCTAACTTCCCTATGAAGTAATTTATGCAATGTGGAAAATAGGGCTTTAGTACTACAATATCAACAATAAGGCTAAAAAAACAAATTACTAAATAATTACTATCTTCAGAATAAATTTTAATACATTTCTGTAAACTGTAATAATTTAAGTTCTCTTCCCTCATCCCGCTCTGAAATTTCACTTAGGGCGAACAGCTAACATCACAAGTCGAATCAAATCTAAATTTCCCAAAGTATTGCTTAAACCTCCCTAAACTAATAATATCTTCCCGCATCTCTGTAGAATATTTCCCGTTGCCCTCCCTATTGCTCGACAGGGCAATCCTAACGGTTTATTCCCACCCAAAAAAATCAAGATTAAATTTTAGTAGCATCTACAAGAAAACGAATGAATTAAACAAGCCAGAGTATTTAACCTCAATTTGTCAAGGAATGCCCAAGTCCCAAAAAAGTCAGCATGTAAAACTGAAACCCCTTGAAAAACCTTTGGTCGAACGAGAAGTAAATTAAAAAAGTACTAATTTCATTACAAAGTTTACACAAAACATTAGTTGGCTCGTGTGGAGTGTAACAATTAAGACTAAGTTGAGATTGTAGTAATTTTGAACCCCACACTTAATCAACTGAACACGCTACGGTGGTAGTATTTGGCATTTTGGTTCGACTGTCCGATATTGCCGGCTAGTAAATGGCGGCCCCCATGCCTGTGCCTAGTTTAATTCCCATGCATGGGGGGTAAGAGAGAGATGTGGCGAACAAGTACTCACTTCACTATAACTAGCAAACTGCGCCTTGAGCTTTCTTCGTCACACGGCTACAGAAACTGAGATGAGATGAAAGAAAAGCTACAATACTTTTGCCTCGACTGGTAATCGAAGCCGGATCACACAACGGGAAGCTATGTTGGTCATGAGCCCTCCCAGAGGCGCTACGGTGGTTAATGTGCAATTTCAGTCAGCAAGTACCTTGAAAATGAAAATTTCAGTTTAGAGTGTATGTATGATTTTACTTTTCACCTTACTACGTAAAGATAACGTATTTTAATATTGCGAAAAGTATTGTAATATTTTCTGATGGAAATAGACGATTTTGTTTTACAGAAAAACTCGTATTGTCCGGGTTTATTAACGAAAAATTGGATAAATCATATTCCTATATGTAGTAAATTTCATCTAACATGTTGATTGGTCAGAGTTTACGTTTTGTCGCTCATTCATAGCGAAAATTCGACTGACCGTAAAACGTCTGTCTGACTGTTTGTCCGTCCGTTCATCCTCGGTCTGTGATCAACAGTAGTGCCTAAACAATTCAGACTATTTTTCTCCAAAATTGATATTCTCTGATCGATCTGAACAAACTCCAAGACGTGAGAGTTTGAAACGGTTTATTTTATTTTACTTTGGAGGTTCTTTATATGAAACTTGAACGTTTTCAAAATTATCTCAAAAATTTCTTCAAATTTTTGGATTGAAAATTGATATCGAATAGCGTAGACAATGTTTAAAAATGGCGAATGTCTTCTTTTCGTCGAAATGTGTGATTTTGCGAAAATTGCAAATGTTCACAAATTTTTCGGCGTCTTCTTCCTCCTACATTATTGAAGATGTAGGCAATTTTCCTAAAAAGGTTCCATTTTTTTACCTTGGATAGAAGAAAGAGCGGTAAAAAATTGGTACTAGTCCTATTTTCGGTGAACTCTGTGTATTTCGGAAAATTGATATTAAATAATAAAAAAATTGTTTAAAGAAAAATCTATATTATTAAACTAGTACAAGACTAATAAAATATATTTTTCTTTTAAAAAACGTGTTGTAAACATTAGATCTTTAGATAAAGTTACTTACAATTTTTTTAAACTAGCAGTGTTGCTTTAATATTATCTTAAACTATAATTTTATTTATATATGTTGTTTTCTCAAAAACCGCTCCAAATGTTTTATTAACCTTTCCCATCTCAAATAAAATAAAAATGCTTAAAAATGCTGTAGGAACCACTAGATTTTTAAACGTCGGGGAAACTAAATATAGCTATGTCTTCAGTAGTGTAGCGGTAACATACTTGGCGTATTAGCTCTAAGGACATGAGTTCGAATCTCGTCCTGAAAAAAATTCCTGCTTGGAAACACCTTTGTAAGTTTGTATAGTAGTATAATACTGCATAGCCGAAACGAATAATGCGAAACAGTATATGCTGTTTTAGCTCCTACTTATTTGTAGACATTTCGTAAGTGTCCTAACTAACACTGTTTCATAGACCTGTCTGTTATTCAATACACGATAGTAACTACCTTGTTACCTACTTTAAGTATGTAAATATGTTACTAAATGCACAATAATAAAAAGTACCTTAATGAAAACACGTTTCACTGCTTTTCACCTTTACTGCTACTTCTAACACCACTTTACTTCCAGACCGGACAGTTGTACACCTAGGTAGCGAATTAACTAACTATAATGTAACGTGGATTGTACTAGCTATGCACTGACAGAACAAAAGTGAAATAATTTCGCAAATCTTCAATGACAGAAATAGGAAAACAATGAGACTTTATGTGAACCGTTTCACCGGTACTTTCAACCGCGTTGATGGTTCATTTCAAATTTTGAACATTTTCACTTTTGAAAAGCGACTTCTACGTATTGACTCATCTCGTTTTGTACAGTTCGTTATGAATCCCTCTTTTCATGGTTGTTCTTCTTGGCTCTTCTGAACGAGGATATTGGTTCATTCTTTAAAGCCTCAACATATAACAGAATTTCCCATACAAAAATTTAAGAGAAAGCTGTCTTGCATCATTTAGACACATATCGATAATATTCAGAGATGTTTACTGTTTACACTGCTGTTCTGTATGATTTTGAAATTGGTTACTTAGACTAGAGGTAAATGAATATATTTAGCATACAAGCAGTTGAATGATCACTGGCTGATACTTTCTCTGACGAAATAAATGAACATACAGAGATATTATTTCTTATATTGAGCTGTTGGCTCACGAATTCCAAATAAATATTCAAAAACACTCTTCACAAATCTAACTGCATTTTCTCATACTATCGCCCACTCCTCAATATCATCTGATATGAACTTCAACTTTTAACTTGTTTTTGATATCAATCACCAACGTGGAACTATTTCCCCCAACAATAAAACAAAACAAAGGCTCACTTTTATTACCGACACTATTTTGCAGGACTATAAAAGTTCCTCATGCGGTTTATGTAACTTTTACGGGTTCATAAAACGTCGTTTCCAAAACAAAGTAGCCGCCCACGGCAGCTACGCGTTTGTAATGAAATTTGCTTTTAGATAAAATTGTTGTTCCGCTGACTTCATGTCTCTTTAACTTGAGAAAAATTAAGTGATAGAAAATTAGTACAAACAACACAAGCGTAGAAGGAAAATAATAAATAGAGTAATACTCTTTCTTTGGATAAGATCTCATTTTTGAAGTATCCCTAGCCAGTTGATCTTGGCCAGTTAATTTTGGCCAATCGGCAAATAATGAAGAATACAAAACTAATAATGTTTATAATTTTAATATACCTATTTTTTACTTTATTTTCAAGAATGCTAATTCACTAGGACCACTTATTCAGATGAATTCATTCGAACATTCTTCAAACTTCAATAGGCAGAAAAAAGAGGATTTATTGATGTATTAAATTTCAGATGTTTTTATAGACGAAAAGTAAGAATGAGACTTCCTTTTCCTTTGGCATAGGATGCTTAGGAACATGATCTATAAGGAAAAAACAATCGATGTATGTTTCAGAGGAGCATGAACTCAGTTGATGAGGTCGTTGTCAGAGCTTTGGACACACAAATGAGTAGGAATTGAGTTTGATAAGCTGAGACGAATGTAAACTTTAGAAGGAACGATAAGGCGTTATCTGCTACTTTAACGAGGTTCATGCGTTGGCGAATTGAAGATAAGAAAGAATCTGAAATGTTTCTCAAAAGCCAATTCCCGCATGGTAATCTGGATAAATGCATTTTTAAGTTAATTCTGTATAAATGTATGGTTTCGAAGTCCGAAGATAAATAATGTCCTTACAAATAATGATAAATAATGATTTTTTTGCCGAGCATATTTGGAATGTCTGTGTGTATTCATATATTAAGTGTATGAACTGCGTTGTTTGCAATATTTTTTTTAAAGGTTAGAATTCGCAGAGTACATTATAGCATATCAAAATTGCTTATTGAATGGGCTCTTATCTTTCAGAATACAAAGCACTTGTTTGTGTTATGTATCTTTTTGCTTCGTAAAACAGTTATTAATGCTAAAAAAATTAGGAAAATTAGCACATTATTTAATTATATAAGGCATGCCTCACATGTCAATATTGAATGAGTTCCAGAAACAGAGTCCATGACTGAAGGAAAGATATTTTCATCCCTGTGACTATGCCCATTCCATAGTTCTATTCCCTAACCACGTCCTCTTGGCCAGAAAACTGTTTCCCCATACTTAACAATGCGTCGATTACAGTGGACCTTATGTTCAGAGAAAATAATTTGTTTCTATGCCTTGGATTTGGGATTTGGGCTTTGGGCTTTGGGATTTTTGCGTTAGCCATACATTCAATCGAAATTTTAGAGAGTGAATTGTCGATTAAGATATGACAGGTACTGTTATTTCGTCATCAATGCTATGAAAAGAAATCAGTAGTTCGTTGTTGATACAAATATGTTTTCTATTACGCGAGAGCGAAATATTCTAGTTTCCAAATCTTGCCAACCTCGCTTGTTTGTACCTTTTATTCATAATCCATCTATATGTAATAAAAGAGTAGGGTAGGAATGCTGGAGCTCAAGAAAACGTGCTTTGATTTTACTTCGGGTAAGTCACGTTGTTTTTCAGTTTTTGGCCGCAGAAAATTTTTTAAAAGCTGTATATGTAGCGCATAGAAAATGTACTAGAGTTCGGGGCTTTTCTCTCAAATCGAATGGGAACTGTCTTTCCCTCCAGACTCTTTTTGGGGAAATCTCTATGGCGTGGCTTCTTAAGATCATGAAACATCAGAGGCGACGCTATTAGCGCGATAGCATATGACGTAATCGTGATCGAATACCATTAATTGTCACTATTTCCCAACGCGAGGAGACATCACGTTGAACGGCAGCGGGGAAGTTGCCCTGCGGTTGAAAGTGGTTGTGGTAGGAACTGCCAATCCAAAATGTCAGTGCATTCATAATGAAAAGGTTTTCTTCGTGGTTCACGTGGTTAGTCCCCTGATTGACTACATCAGAAATAATGTGTTTTACGTAACGATTTCATTAATTCATAAACATAGATACATTTTTTAGTTCTTGAAAACACAATGCCTATTAAATAAAATATGTGCATCTTAAAGGAGAGTATGCTCATAAATGTATGCTTTACTAGTCCCCATGTTTTGCTTTCGCAAGCTTTACGAGCTCATGTGGTATACAGCAATCCTGGCCTAGATTCATAGTCTTTTTTCACTCTTTCAGCATGTCTCGGTGCATCGGTTATTTCCTAGAAGTGTACTTTCACTCGAACTGAACTACACTATTTGCTCTACTCCACAACATTGAATTGAACTCTCTATTGGGTTTTGGTGACCAAGTCAGGAGACTAATATTCCTCTTTCTGCTCGTATCAAAGTTATTATCCTCCCGGGTATTTGTCCATGAAGTTCAAGGTCTTGATTGGAATGAAAAATGCTGAGTTCTCAATTGCATGAAATTCATACCTCATACACGAACTATTAATAAAGCTGTTATTTGAAATGAGACTTCTTCCTTTTAATTAAATTCACGTTGCTTACAAATTGAATCCGACATATGTGATGAAGTTAAATTCTCAAGATATTTAAAACAGTTTTGATTAACATAAATTCTCTTTATTAAATATTTTTTACTAGGACGACTCAAAACAGTTGAAAATTGTTGCCTTCAGAAACGCGGAAATTAATTTGGGCCACTTATTTTATTAATATTAAAATCAGGTGTTGTAATGTATAATATAAATATTTAAAGCGTGCTCATTTTCCAGACAATACTTGGAGCAACAACCATTGAAGCAATGAAAACGACGTGTACGTGGAAGATATTCACATAACTGCATACAATAACTAGTTGCACTTACGTTGAAGCAATATTTAACATAGCGCAGAAGAAAGTTTCCGTAAGATTATGGTATCCATGTTTGTGCAGTGAAAAACAGTGTGTCTTTGCAAATGCACCCTGAAGTAAATATTCAAATTTCTTTGAAGAGTGATAAAATGCGTTTTACCCTTTAGAACTCTCATTCTGGCAATTGTATTCCATACAGCTTGTACAAATATGATAATAACATTAACAATTACATTCTGGAAAACTCTCCAGTTATTTTGCCAGTCAGCAGTCTAACGTATTCGAATACTAAATGTCCACAATGAATAATGATGCCATACGCCCTCTCCCTCTATTCCCTAACTTTCCTAGTTAAGCATTGGACTTTCAGTTAGCGACGGCGCATTTCAGGAATGGCATCACGACTTTTGTTGGAATGCCTATTCGAACAGAATATTCTCGGTAACGTCTCAGATGACGTAATTCCTCAAAAGTAAGAGTCTACCCAACCTCATATTGAAAGTGTATATGATGTGATTTCGAGATACTATTCAAATGTCAGCAAATGATTAGTAATAATTAATTGTAAATTTGTTTGCATGTAGAGCAGTCATAGCCCTTAGTAGATTAGACGGGAAAGAAATTTAAAGAGCAGAAGATAAATGCAATGCTCGCGATTTTGAGCGCTACGTAATCGAGCCAAAGAACAACCTGGATTCGACAATCAAAGACAAATAAAACAACAAATACGCTATTGCACAGGTAAACAAGATAAATACAAGAGACCAATAAATATAGAACAATCGACGGTGTTTGACAGGTTTTAAAACAGTTGAGTACTGTCGAAGACTGCATCATGAGCGAAATATATTCTTATGAGATATGACAGATAAGCCGACCGTCAGTTGTTGCCTCCTAGTGTCAGTTCCATTCGTGCTGTCAAAGGTTAGAGGAAGATTTCACGAGTAATTTACATTGTTACGGTATCGCCACTAAAAGTTTTATTTTAAGAACGGATAAAAGTCATGTCGAAAAGCATTTGAGAATATGCATACGTGTGAATTGTGTCATCAAACGGATGTAAACAGACGGGCGATAAACTCCGAATTCCAGAAATCCTACATTGTTTAATTGCATCACGCTTTTAATTAAGCTCTCAATAGACGAAATTTTAACCAGAGAATTATGAATGTAAATATTTCTTCAAGAGGAAATGTTAGAGTACTTTTTTTGTTTTCTAGCAGTATAATCACATTGATTTCATACGAACATTTTCCCGTTGTCGGAATGGCAAAAATGATAGAAAATACAACAGCTCGAGGACAAGTTAGCCAACGAAAGTTGTGAAATGAATACAAATCGTTTGTACGTGTTACTCACCGACCATACCCGCAATTTGTTTTGCCATCACCGAGTGCCAAAAAAGCGCCTCACATGACTGAACAGTCCATAAAGAAGGAAGTAAATAGAAAGGTCGAGCGCGTTGAATTGAATTGAATTGACGGAAGAAAGAAATGTCTATACTGCCAGAAAGTTCAGTCCACTGCACATTACCACGCAGTGCGTTTTGCACGCCGCTCGTTCACGGCGTCTTGCGGGGGCTCCGCGCGAAAGTGAAAGAAAACGGCGGGCGGTCTCCGGCGGGGCGAGTACAGGGGGGGGGGGGCAGCGTGGCGCAGGCGACCTTTCGTCGCGCGGCTTCCGCGTGATGCCGGCCAACGAGACTCCAGCGTCTATAGGCGGGTGCGGCACTATGAAAACAACAAAAGAGTGTGGTCTCAAAATAATGTTGGTGATTCCACGGTGACATTTTGGCCGTGTAGTGAAGATTTAGAAGTAGCCTACGAACTTTCAACTTAGTAATAATAATTAATAATAATAATAATAACAATAATAATGGGTTAAACCTATTGGCCCGTTCCGACTTCAATAGTATCCTTCCATTGCCTTATTGGTCTGCTCCTATTCCTACTCTCTTTCGGGTTGTAGTAGTTGATTTTTGGCATTCGATCTTCCGGCATTCTCATGAAATGATCATGGCAATTCTTTGTTAGTACCTCTATTTTTAATTTAGGCTGAAGATATTAAATTCATGTCCGAGTTTCTTTTATGGTCCAGTATTGAATAGCCTGCTACAGGTCTAAGAAATTTCGTTTCTGTGGCATCTGTTTTTCTCTTATCTGCTCTATTGCGGTCCCAATTTTCAATCCATAGGTTATCTCTTGGTACTGCCATTGTTTTATAAAATTTCACTTAAATGTCTGTATGTGCTTTTTGTCTGAGTGTGACGTTTCGTACAGTTCCGCACATTCTGTGAAATTTCTGAATTTTTGTAACGAAAATATTGTTGGTAATTTTTAAGAGAATAAAATGTTTTTTTCAAAACCTTTCTGAACTCACGACATCTTACAGCTGCAATTAAAATTACGGAATATCAATTATTACTTTCCCATTGGGGATTGTCAAACGGTTGAAAACGGATATTAAATCCTCGGAAAGGCTCAGAGCCAAAATGACCCGATTCCAACTCCATCATCCCAAAAGCTCAATTCAAACGGTCACCCCCCTCTAGAAATATCGGTCAGCATCCTAACAATCAGCAATATCCATACAAAACAGATCAGCATGAGGGAGTACTTCCGGAAGATTGCTGTATCATCTCATCTACATAGTGCCACAGGGAACGGATGATAACTATACGCCGTTGTCTCATTCAATATCAAATTGAACTCCAGCAATCATCCTTCGCCCGAGAGAAGGAGCTGTGGAAGCAAAAGGCAATCCATGGTAGATATCCGGCTGAGACAGCCAAGCCCAATATCGACGCTGATATGCCGCTCGTATGGCTCAGTACTGGATATATATATTCCGAATCCGAGGGGTTCATGTTTGCAATCCAAGACAAAGTAATTGCAACAAATAATTATCTGAGATATTGCAAGAAAAAAATTATCTGTGATGATGATCATCAAAGATTCTTATGTGCCCTCTGATGACTGTTGGGCATGTAGTCAATGCAGTGAGTCGACTGAGCATATTATCTCAGACTGTAATGTACTAGTCCCTACAGAGTATGAGAACAGACATGATATGGTGGTATGAATTATCCATGCCAAACTTGTCGAGATCTGTTGTTTTGCACCATGCCTTGGTACATAATATTACAAGTACAATTTCCCAAAAATGTCCTTGAAAACAACCCCTATAAACTATATTAGGACCGAACAGACAGATCGAACAGTGCACCACAATAGACCTGACATAAACCTCTGGGATAAAAACAAGAAAACGTATGGTTTGTGGATATGGTAGTCGCCGATACTAGCAATCTTACAACAGCATATTAGGCGAAGTTGCAGAAGTACAAAGAGTTGGTCTATCTTGTGAAGGAACCGTGGAAGTCCTAAAAACAAAGACTGTCCCTGTCGTTCTTTCAGCAACGGCCATCATTTCGAAGACCTTAAAATACACACTAGAAACTCTCGGAATTAAAAGTGTCGCCATCAGTTTTCGGAAATCTGTTTTACTCGACTTCGAATAAAGCTACAGGATGTATTTGAAAATATTGGAATGTCACTCAACCAGCGTCGCTCCTGTCAACAGTGGTGGATTTATTTACTCCAGCTGCGTAATAGCCGAGTCGGATGCCGCCAGCGTTTGGATGAGAATTCTGGAGCCCGGCTGTCCCGATCGCTAGTAATTTTCGCTGTTTCCTTTGACCTAGACGAATGGTGGAGGAATACCTCGAACAACCGCGTGCGATCCGTCCTTCTCCATCTTGTCGCCAATCCCACTTGTAGGGCCGCGTGATAGATTATTCCTTCCCTCATGATGTAGAAGAACTTCGGCAGCACTGTGAGTGATGTATGTCACATCAGAGCACGACCTGAGCCATGGTGGAAAGAAATGGGTGAGCTCGTGCGCATGGTATCCTGCTTCAGCCAATTGGCGTCACGCACCAGTTTGAATCACAATATTAGCGAGAATATAATGCCAAAATTATCACTTTGTTACAAGTCATTAAAACATATACGAAGTACTTTGAAAAATATTGCATCTTTTATATCAATTACACCTTCATTGTGTTATTTTTAGTTGATCACTGTTGAAAATTGTCGCTTTATGCCACTTTCAAAATGTTTCTCGCCACTTTTCGCTCTCCATGCAACATGGCGGCCAACGTATTCAAATAAGTGCCTTTGTTGTGGTCACGTGGTTCGTGACGCAAACTTATACTGCGCAGTACGAGCAAAAATCAGTGCTGCGGAGGAGCCCATCCATATCTTTCCACCATGACGTGAATTGTCGCGTCAGCGAAGAGAGATGGGGAGAAGAGAGGGAACAGAAAGAGGGAAAAGGAGGGAGAGAGAATGGGACATGGAGAGATTCACAGACACAACAAATTGCAGTGTTTCAACAGCCGACGTGGCATCTATTTTAGCCCTTTAAATGGGTGGTTTAGGTGATTCTCCTTTAAATGCCACAGGTCCCAAATTTCAGTCATATACTTATTTTAATTTGATCATGTACTCTTAATTATCCGCATTAATGAAAACCGAAGTATGATTGAATATGGAAAACATGATTTTAGATTAATAAACCGGATGTGCGATGAACATTTGTGAGACAATATTAAATCCTTTCGGGATATAATTAAGAAGAATTATAGGCAAACATGAACAAATACTTGCGACTGTTGTATCTGTGTCTCTGTTATGTGGGTTTTTTTATTTGTCGCTTCTTCGTCGACGCAACGCGTCTCTGAACACTCGTTGGGTGTTGTGCGCTGGTGTGGTGTAATCCTCCCTTATTATTTTTGTCAAGTCTCATCTCAGTCAGTGCCTTTTATCCCTTAGGCAGGGGCTCGGTGCTGTTGGTGCAATCAACTATTCGTGCAATCTCGTTTATGTATTCTTTAATGCTTAATTCGTCTAGTGCATCAACGATTATAGTTTGATGTTTGCTAGGAAAGTATATTTCTGGGCATAAGTTCCGCTTACTTGATGTTCTGCGTTGTTGGGAGTTAGGTTTTCCCTGTAGTCAGAAAAACCCATGTTGGTAGCCGTATCAGCCACGGTTGTGGCAGTCTTCTTTTTTGGTACTAAGAATTTACTTATAGACACTAATACGTTCTCCGTAGTCCTGATATTCACTCGCGGCAAATTAATTTACTGTTTGTCGTACAGCTCCGAAAATACCATCTGCTCCCTAGCGAAGGAACATACACTGTAAGTTTTTTTTTTGTTTTCGAGAAATTTAACTATCTTTAATTTTTAAAATGGAACTATGTATTTTTCTCACTAACAATAGATAAATCATAAAAAGAAGATTGCAAAGTTGTACCATATGTTAATGTTTTGATAGTATGTTGAGTTATACTTTCTGACATATGATTTGAAAATTAAACATACAAGGTTTCCTGTTGCAGCAATTGCAACTGTAGCCTTTGGGGAAGCTGTCTTCGCGGCGCCAGCACTTTGCGGGGGGGGGGGGGGAGGGGAGAGACTAGGAAGACCACCTTCCTCAAAAGCGACAATTGCCAGGGCTGTTACAGGAAATCATGTACGTTTAATTTCAAATCACATGTCATAAAATATAATCAAAACATTAACATATGCTACATCATTGCATTCCCCTTTTTATCATCTATATATTATTATCATCATATTGCTTGTGAGGAAAATAAATGGTTCCATTTCAAAAATTATTGAATTTATCAAAGAACAAAAATATTTTAAACAATATTTCTACACCATATAACTTGAACCATGATTCCACATTGTTGAGCAAAATTGCAGTTAAGATATTGTGAACCTTTTACAAGTTATAGGGGTGTCCCTTAGTGTATTGAATAATAGACGTTTTGTCATCTAGTCATGTAATATCCAATTATTGGTATCAGTAGGAACTATTCGGTTCCGGTATATCCGGTTTCTGTGAGGTACGTTCGACGATGCAGATTGCATTTTCCCACCAGATCGAATAATGTTTAAAAAATTATCATCAATATTCTTGTCTTTGAAAACAAAGTTTACCATGTTCAGTTTTATGAATCACTATAGTCTTAAAAGGTTTAAAAACAGGTTTGCAACAAAAACGCGTATATTATTTTTTTCTATATAGGAATGTCTGCTTTATAATATCCGCATTTTACAGGATTGTAAAGACCTACACAGTGTTTTGTGTGAACTTGTGTGTATAATTTTAATGATGAATTCAACTACTAAGTTGTAAACAAAATAGTATTGTATTTCTTGATATATTTTATATAATACCACTGCACTCTGAAATCTTACGTGAGGAAAAGTGAACTATTTACAGTAACGTTCTGCGTCACTTAATTTGATGAGGAAAGGTGTACCCGACTACCTTCAGGCTGTCCTCCACGTAACGTATTGTATCTAGAATCATTATGCCCTTACTCAGCGCTTTTAACATGCTACATCATCCTTATGGCCCTTTACGTGTCGTAACACGAAGTTTTAATGGTGATATTTCATTCGCATATTTTAAGTGGGTTTCCTCCGGGTACGTGCCGATTTATGTTCTTTGACGTTCAGGGGAAAACATCTTCGTTTACCTTGTTTTCTTTTGCAAAGACGTGTAATTTAAACATTTCGTTTTATAACTCGTCTGACAATTGCATTATTAATTGAAAAATAACAATGACCATTTTAAAAATACGGAATGTTTTCGAAACGTTCGTGATCATGTTAATTCTGGTGATAACAGAGGAATCACAAAAGATAGTAAAGGTGGTATTAGGTGAAACAGAGAATGTCATCAATATTACACACTATGATAGTATTTTGAAAAGGAGATCAGTTTTACTCACAAAACCTGAAAATAAATGTTAAAAGTTGTTTTTCGTACAAATGTGTGGTGCTTTCTGTCGGTGTCAGTGTCAGTGTGTCTCATTCATTGTTGTGACCTGTTCGCGCACATTTATGTTTGTAGGTATTAATAACTTTAATGCTATCTACTCATTAATACTATCTACTCATGTAATTTCTGTATACATTGTCATTAAAATTCTGTTACGTATTTTCCTTCTTTTTTCGTGTAATCCGAGGTACCAACAGCCTCAATTATCTCTGATTATCGCGATACTACTGTACATACATTTCAGTGTTCAACTAACTGGAAAGGCGCGAATAGGCAAGCTCAGAGCGCGAGTTGTCCATATCAATTTACGAACACTTGCTTTTTTTTTAACGAAGAATGCAATGAGTCTCAATGGTGGGCAACCAATGTGCCCGTCCATTGTTGTATGCGACACCTGAACGAGCGCGGGCCGTGAAGCGAAGGTCGAGCCGTTGAAGCCTGAGGAGTGCCAAAAGGCCGGCGGGCCACAATGTATAAACATTTGAACAACACCAGAGGACCTTGAGAAGGCGCTCTAACAGGCTCTTTCAAATGTAATCGGCCTAAAGCTTCTTGCTCGCTGGAGACGCATTGGCTAAAATTCCTATTTTATTTCGTCAGGGTACAAGAAAAGTGACACATCTCAGAAATCATTATTTTTAGCTAAGTGAAAATAGTAAACTTTCATAAATATAATTTTCAAGATAGCCAGTAATAGGACGTAGCAGTGCATAAAGCCAATTTTTTAGAAAATAATTCCTCAAAGAGAGAGAACAGGGAAAGTATATTACAATATGGATGCGGAATTGCCTAATTACAAACATATCGGAAAATTAGTAATGTAAGTTATCCGAACTTAAATTCACATTGGTGCGTTATTTGATCTCTAGGATAAAAGCGAGTCCTCCAGATGTTACACGAGTATTAATGCTGAGAATAAATTTATGGACCTGAATACCGCTTATGTTAGCATTTGCAAAGGATTCTGCCAATCTCAAAACGCAAGCGTATCGCATATATTGATTAGACTTTTTTCAGTGTAATATGTTATGGTTTATACGAAGCTTAATTTCTGTAGTTTCCAGCCTATTTATATGTACCAAACGAAGAACACACGTGAGTGCACTTCGTGTATGATTTGGCGAATGGCTCGGCTATGGGAGCGCGTCGCTTATATCAGGAACAATATCCAACAGGCTGATTACCAGACCGAGGGGCACATGATGGAATCCATTACTGCCTATGCGATTATGGGAGTGTTACATCGGATTATACGTCAATGGTGTATTCTAATGATGTGCGTGATGAACTTACCGTACTAATATCATGTAACGAATTACTTAAGAGTTAAGAGTTCTTATTGAGGTACTAAGGTCTTACTGATATTCGTTTTGATAGGAGTAATTGATTACTGCTTTAGTTTGCAATGAAAATATATTCTTATTACTTTAAATACTAAGTGACTTTGGGCTTTGGATTTTGGCTCACCATAACTTTTCACTTTCTAAATCTTCAAAAGAGATCTTTGAAGTGGTTATGTGAAAAACCCATTGGACAGTGCACAGCATCATATGCACCTGTTCCAATTAAATTATCTGTAATCAAATTTTTAACACACATTTTGATTGCTGCATGCTGAATTCAAGTGTAAAATAAGACAGTTTGTAGAATTCTTCTCTCTCACGCTGAAAGTATTGTCATTTTTGTGTCGTTAACTCATTTTGAAGGAGGCGTTCATTACAAAGCAAACCATTTGCACCTTTACTTTCACACGGGGAATCTGCACATAAAGTTATATGTTCAAATTTCTTGACAGTTTGTGCTATATAGATGGTTCTCTTGAATTGAGTTGACTTTTGCTTTCTGGTTAATAAACGTTGAGAATACAGAATGTAAAGTCGCTACAGAAAGCAAATTTTCATAGACCAGAATTCATCACGAACATGATCTTTTAAATGTCATAAACAACTCGTTCCAAAGAACTTTTTCTCAGTCGAGTGGTAATACGCTCTACACATCACTCTTCAAAACTCTTGAAGTTACGCAATAGTAAACGAAAGTCGTGCAAGTATAACGGGGGGTACATAGGTGAGTGCCAAAATTCATTCTTAAAATAAATTAATGGAAATCGTTATCTCAAGATTCTATTTAGAGAGTGTTATTTTGAGTAATGAGTGTTTAAATGTTTACTTATTACCAAATTAGTACCCCTAAATATTTATTAACCATGTCGTTGAGAATTTATAAATAATGTAGTTGTCGTTACATAATCGGGCTTATTAATATTGTTTTCATGTTTTAAGTGAATTCTGCAGATGTTTGTTGTGAGAGTGCCAAAGTAGTTCACGCTTTTACGTCACTCCCATCCTAATGAAGGGAGGTTGAAGTCTTGTTTTTATTTTTTTTTTTAATTTATTTCTTCTCGTTCGACCTGAAGGTCTTTCGAGGGTTTTCGGTTTTACATACTGACATTTTGGGATTTGGGCATTCCTGACAAATTGAGATTAGATTTCTCTGGCTCGTTTAATTCCTTGTTTGCTTCTAGGAGCTGCTGGGATTTATTTTTTTTGGGGGGGGAGGGGGAGGGGGAAGCTGTTATGGATAGCCCTAGCGGGCAATAGGAAGGGGACGTGCTAGGTTATATTTAGATGCGGGATGATATTATTTGTTTAGGGGGGTTTAAGCATGTCTTTGGGAAATTTGGATTTGATTCGGCTTGGGATATTTGCTGTTCGACCTAATTGGAATATCAGAGTGGCATGAGATGAGGGAAGGGAAGAATAGAAGTTATTTGCTAATTTTTTAATGTGTTCGAGCACAGTTTCCATTTGGAGTTCTCTATGAATTTGGTGGTTAGGTATAAACCATGGAGCTTTAATTGACTTTCTGAGGACTTTATTTTGGACAATTTGCATTTTTTGTATGGTGGTGGAAGCAGCGTTTCCCCAAACCGGGCATGCGTAAGTTAGCGTGGGTAGGATAATAGATTTATATAAAAGAATCTGGCATTTGGTATTGAGTGTTGAATGTTGATTTATGAGAGGGTATAGTTTTAAAATTTTGGCATTGGATTTGTTGATAGCTGCGTGAATATGAGGTTTCCAGGTGAGTTTCTTATCTAACAATACTCCTAGGTATTTTATTGGTTCGCTTTTCCAAGGTATTTCGTTGTCATCTATTTTCAGATTGGGAGGGATTTGAGGTCTCCTAAGGGTAAATATCTTAGTCTGACATTTTTGAGAATTGATTGCTATTCTCCATTTTTTTGTCCATTGTATTAGGGTGTTAAGGTTATTCTGAACTCTATTAAATGCTAGGTTAATATCTGAGCTTGCTGAAAACAGTGCCGTATCGTCGGCAAAAAGAGCAGTTTCCACGTTGGAATACTTAGGTATGTCACTCATGAAAATATTAAATAAAGTAGGTGAGAGAACTGAGCCCTGTGGAACTCCGGCTGTGATATTACGTAGAGTAGAAAAGGAGTGATTAATTTTGACCTTAAATTTTCTATCAGAGATAAAACCTTTAATAATATTCTGTATGTACTCAGGGACTCCAAGTTGTCTTATTTTAAATAACAGACCGGTATGCCAGACTCTGTCATACGCTTGAGCTATATCCAAAAATGCAGCCAGAGTATGTTTTTTCTCTTGGAAGCTCTGTGCAATGTATTCAGTAAGCCTTAGTAGCTGGTGAGTGCAGGAGTGGTTTGCTCTAAAACCAAATTGAATATCTGGTATTGCATCCGTGTCTTTCAGGTACTTGTTAAGTCTCTTTAGTAGAAGTCTTTCAAAAATCTTGGAAATTGAGGGAAGGAGGCTTATTGGTCTGTAGTGTTCAGGGCGTCGAGGGTCTTTTCCTGGCTTGCGAAAAGGTAGAACAATTGCAGTCTTCCAGGCAGTTGGGAAATAATTAAAGCGTAAGATAGCATTAAATATTGCAGTTAGTCCTGCTACAGAGTTTTTATTAAGATTTTTGAGCATTTTATTACTGATTCCATCTATACCGGGTGTTTTTCGTTGTTTTAGATGTTTAATGATGTTAGCTGTTTCAGACGGTGAAATAAACTTTATTTTGGTTTCAGCTGTAGTTAGTGGTTGTTTCATAAAATTTTCAATTTCATTGTTGTGTTGTATCATTGTTGGCGGGTGTGGTCTAAATACATTTTGTAAATGATCTGCAATCGCTTTGACCTTTTCGTCATCTGAAAGCAGTAGCTTATTGTTTACTTTTAATTCGGATATTTCGTTTTTATCTCTGGTGATTCTTTTTGTTGTTGTCCAAAGATGAGCTGAATTTGGATCAATCTGGCTTATAAACTGACGGAATGAAGTGTAGCGGTGATTATCTAATCTATTTTTGACTACTCTTCATAGTTTATTTAGTTTTGTTTTAATATCTGGCCTTCGAGTTATTTGCCAGAGTCTTCTTAAGTTATGTTTTGATTTAATTAAATTAATAATTTTCCATGAAATTTGGGAGGAAAATAGTTTATTTTTTGTATTATACATATGGGGGGATATCTTTGTTGTTGTTGAATGATTTAGAGAATTAAGAATAGCTGCATTAAACTTTTCTAGTTCGGAGTCGATATTTGCAATCGACCTAATAGGGAGTGGATATTTATAGTTATTTTTCATTAGGTAAGCGAATTTAGTCCAATTAATATGTTTTCCTAATGGGTTATTTCCTGATGTAATTTCTTTAAAATTTCCTTTGTGTGATATTAGGATCGGATTATGATCTGAGTCTAGTTCAGCTACAATTTTTTGAAGCAGTGGGAAGTTAATATTTTTGGTTATGACTATGTCGAGAATGTCTGGGATTATATTACAATTATAGGGCTTGCTTTTATAGAAAATCACAAAAATCCTATATTATTAAAACCTTTATCATTAATCCTTACTTCTGAAATATTTCATTGCTGCCCTAAAAATACATTTGATATATTAGTAATTTATGGGCAAAAGAAGTTAATTAATATTATTGCTGATGAGGTTGATACGTTGTAATATTTTTCTCAACTTAGTGAAGTTATGTGTGATGACACTCTTAACAATGCTGGTAAATTTGTGGCAGTAGGCGCTAAGGCGAGGACAATATTTATTCATACCAATAATTTATATATTATGGTTGCATGGTTTACTTAACATTAACTATTTAGATTTTCAGATAATTATTTGAAAACACATGAAATGTTTGTCACGCATTTACATGTACTTTGAATACTGTTTTCGAATACACGTTGATGTTATTTAAGAAATAAAATAATCGGTTTTAGAAATTGAGAATACTAATACTTTATTTGGTCAAACCATTGGAAAAATTGTTTCATGCTGAGAAGTTATCGGAAGAAATAGCAGTATTTTATTAGTGCACAAGGAAAGTAGAATAAAAAATAGAATTTTTAAATAAATGAAGAGACATACACTATAAACAGAATATTTTGACTATGAACTTTTCATAAAGATTGTCCACTTGTCATCCAGTGTAAAGTTAATTGGGAGTAAATGAAATTATTTTATTCTCAAAAAGTTTTTAATGTCAACATTTTTATATTAGTCTCTCTGGTGTTAAATAAACAAGAAGCATACGTCCTTATTTATTCAGTAACCTAAGCTAAGGAGCAAATCTAACAAGAAAGTGTAACAAGGTGAATACGTAAAACTTCAATGGCGTCTCACACGAAGAACATTTCAAATTTGATCGATTCTTGACACCTGATTCTCTCCAAATTAAAAGAAAAGAAAGAAAGTGTGTTTTAAGTTTTGATTTGATTTGATTGATTTTTGTCAAATAACAGTAAAACAGTGTATGTAACGTATGGGGGAGAAGTATCAGTAGAATTGTATAATGTAGCCTTTATTTACTATTACCCATGTTTACAATCAATACGACAATTATCCATAAAGAGTAAAACTCTTCGTCTTTGGCCGCGAAATAAACGTATACTCTCGCACTGACATTTTTCTTTTGCAAAATTATATTTTTAATAATTTGCATAATAATACTTTTGTTGTGCCTCGACGATATTTTTTGTTGTTTATTTTGCGTTCCATCTACATCTAGGTTATTAGCAACTGAATATATACAGTATTTTACATGTTAATTTAACAATATAGTTTTTACAATATTATCTGTTTTAAATGAAAGAATTTACATTGAATTGAATTTTAACTTGGATGTAATAGACAAGAATGTTTAATTCATCCAAAGAAATTGGTGTACGGTGACAATAGAAATGCCAAATAATCTGGAAGTGATATTGCGAATTTTTGCCACATTGAAGTATCGCATTATGCAATAACACAAACCTGGAAATATGATTTTATATCTAGTATGATCCCGTTTTGTTACTTAGAGATATTTTTCTGCCACTGATATAATTTTCCTAGGAAGTATAAAAAGAGCTGCGATGAATCTCACATTTTGGAATACGATATCATTTTAAGTTAGCTTCATAGTCTGATTTGCTTTTAGTTTCACGAGTATGGCCCAGCATTCTTTTTGTCTAAAAGAAGCTGAAGCGATATCTTTTTGTCCAAAACGATATTCATAAACAAGCGTCTTCTTTACCTGGCATTTCAGAGGAGAGTATTGTCATTATTTTGCTTTTGAAGTGAGGAAAAAGGAAAAAATAAATCTATTTTCCTTCTTGTGGTTCATAAAATAAAAAATAAATGACTTTAAGCAATACTTGGACATCAGTGCTTAAATTAGATATTCTTCGTTGCAATAATATGCATAAAGTCAGTGTTTCAGGCTGCTGGAGCTCCGAGAAGGTGGGTGTTGCCTTTTTACTCAACGCAGTTAACAAGAAATCACCAAAAATCGCTTATTGTGCGCTATCAAGATTAGAACATCTTAATTGATTTGTCCATCATTCTCGATTTTTAAAAATAAGTTACTACATTAATTCAAATATAGTGAACGACATCACACTGTATATTCCAAATATGTCGTACTAGTATATACTACAATACCAAATTCTTCATGGGTGTATTTCGCTGCGCACCCATGAATTCAAGCCCCCCAATGTCGCTGTTGACTGTATCCAAAAAGTACTTCAGGGAGGAGGGGGAAATTATAGAATTAATCTTCCTCCGTTAAAAAGATCACTTTTATGTTATATTATTTTGATAAAACATAGTGTTTCGTGTTTCCTTTCCGCGTGCCAAACGCGGTGTTTCATTCTCATAGTATGCGATACATAACGAAGCGGACGCAAGATTGCGAAGCGTGTGGGAAACATCATTCACACAAGGCGTGTTAAAAAACTTTTATTATTTATTTATTTATTTATTTATTTATTTATTTATTTATTTATTTATTTATTTATTTATTTATTTATTTATTTATTTATTTATGTATGTATGTATGTATGTATGTATGTATGTATGTATGTATGTATGTATGTATGTATGTATGTATGTATGTATGTATGTATGTATGTATGTATGTATGTATGTATGTATGTATGTATGTATGTATGTATGTATGTATGTATGTATGTATGTATGTATGTATGTATGTATGTATGTATGTATGTATGTATGTATGTATGTATGTATGTATGTATGTATGTATGTATGTATGTATGTATGTATGTATGTATGTATGTATGTATGTATGTATGTATGTATGTATGTATGTATGTATGTATGTATGTATGTATGTATGTATGTATGTATGTATGTATGTATGTATGTATGTATGTATGTATGTATGTATGTATGTATGTATGTATGTATGTATGTATGTATGTATGTATGTATGTATGTATGTATGTATGTATGTATGTATGTATGTATGTATGTATGTATGTATGTATGTATGTATGTATGTATGTATGTATGTATGTATGTATGTATGTATGTATGTATGTATGTATGTATGTATGTATGTATGTATGTATGTATGTATGTATGTATGTATGTATGTATGTATGTATGTATGTATGTATGTATGTATGTATGTATGTATGTATGTATGTATGTATGTATGTATGTATGTATGTATGTATGTATGTATGTATGTATGTATGTATGTATGTATGTATGTATGTATGTATGTATGTATGTATGTATGTATGTATGTATGTATGTATGTATGTATGTATGTATGTATGTATGTATGTATGTATGTATGTATGTATGTATGTATGTATGTATGTATGTATGTATGTATGTATGTATGTATGTATGTATGTATGTATGTATGTATGTATGTATGTATGTATGTATGTATGTATGTATGTATGTATGTATGTATGTATGTATGTATGTATGTATGTATGTATGTATGTATGTATGTATGTATGTATGTATGTATGTATGTATGTATGTATGTATGTATGTATGTATGTATGTATGTATGTATGTATGTATGTATGTATGTATGTATGTATGTATGTATGTATGTATGTATGTATGTATGTATGTATGTATGTATGTATGTATGTATGTATGTATGTATGTATGTATGTATGTATGTATGTATGTATGTATGTATGTATGTATGTATTTATTTATTTATTTATTTATTTATTTATTTATTTATTTATTTATTTATTTATTTATTTATTTATTTATTTATTTATTTATTTATTTATTTATTTATTTATTTATTTATTTATTTATTTATTTATTTATTTATTTATTTATTTATTTATTTATTTATTTATTTATTTATTTATTTATTTATTTATTTATTTATTTATTTATTTATTTATTTATTTATTTATTTATTTATTTATTTATTTATTTATTTATTTATTTATTTATTTATTTATTTATTTATTTATTTATTTATTTATTTATTTATTTATTTATTTATTTATTTATTTATTTATTTATTTATTTATTTATTTATTTATTTATTTATTTATTTATTTATTTATTTATTTATTTATTTATTTATTTATTTATTTATTTATTTATTTATTTATTTATTTATTTATTTATTTATTTATTTATTTATTTATTTATTTATTTATTTATTTATTTATTTATTTATTTATTTATTTATTTATTTATTTATTTATTTATTTATTTATTTATTTATTTATTTATTTATTTATTTATTTATTTATTTATTTATTTATTTATTTATTTATTTATTTATTTATTTATTTATTTATTTATTTATTTACGCCAAAAACAGTTAAAAAGTGTGAGTGACGTGCTATGGGGAGAAGTTAATTTGAAGTTACATTTATGTCTAGAAGCAAAACAAGGGGCCTTCTCAGCATTTGCTCAAGTGTCAGGGAAACTGGACGAAAACCTGATCGAGATGGGGGTCATTGTCTCAGAAGCTGAAGTACAATACTTGTTACAGTTTCTTTACAATTATACAATCCAAATGATAAAAAATACATTAAATGTCATTGTTAAAATTAATATTACTTTCCTTTTGGACGCTCGGTATAGTCTCTAATTGTATAGAAACAGTTGTACAGCAGAAAAGATTTTACTTGGGACTTAAAATTTTGTATCGAATTTAATCGTTTAATGTCATCTGGCAAGGTGTTGTAAATAATGTACATGTATTATATGTGAATTATTTGTAGTGAGCTGTTGATACTGTCACGTGATGAATATGATTACTAGGTCGAGTGTTGTAGTTATAGACAACGGGGTTTGCTGAAAATATATTCCCGCCCTTAAGTAAGTCATTTGTGACAAAAACCACTGATTCATATATGAAGAGACAAGGTAATGGTAAAATACGTAGATTAATAAAGAGATGCATACAAGAATCACGTGGGTGGGATTTGCTTATTATTCGTACAATTCGTTTTGTAATCTATAAGTCTTGTAACTATATGATGTATTTCCCCAGAATATTATGCCATATTTCAGGCCGGAATGAACATTCGCGAAATCATCACAACGAGCAGTGTGGAGGCTGACTGAATTAGAAAGAAGTCTGAAAGCGTAGCATAAATAACTTAATTTAGTATTCAATTCATTTAAATGAACGTCTCATTTACGGTTTTACTGAATTGAAAGACCTAAATATTTTGTTATCTTAACATCAGTCAATATCATCAGTCACCGTTCATTTTCAGTGAAATGCAGAGCTATTTATTTGAAATGGAAAACTGCACTGAAACGGTTTTATTTTCATTTACTATTAATTTATTATTACGGATCCAATTTGAAATATCTGCTATCAGACTATTTACAGTTTCTTTATTGCAAAGAATATTCATATCATCCGCAAAGAGAACTGTTCTTCTGTTTCTAATTGTCGAGGGCCTATCGTTTACGTATAGTAGGAAGAGAATAGGGCCTAAAATCGATCTCTGCAGGACTCGACATGCAATTGGCAAAGAATCAGAAAGGTGTGTTCACAATGTTCCATTAATCCAGTAAGGTATTTCTACTCCCTGAGATCGGTGTTTAAGGTACGAACATAACCAACCTAGTGCAGTATCACGAAATTCATACGACGGTAATTTTGAGAGTAAAATGTTATGATCAATGACGTCAAAACTTTTGAAAGATCTAAGATCTAACTAGCACACGCAACATGTGCGCGGGGTGATCTAGTCTTTTGTCGCATGAGCGAAGCGAGGATGGCAAACGTGAATCACGCGCTTCCGACACTCATTACGTAACAGATATATTTTTTTCAAATGTCGCCCTATCGAGCGTAATGCGAACACTCCTTTGGAATGGAATCTTATCAATATGTGGAAATTGTTTTGAAGAAAAAGAACAAAATTTCAAAACGAATGTTGGAGTTTTAGTTGGAGAATTTAATGATGTCTGTTTTTCTTTTCGCTTTAGAACGATGTCTTTTAGTTCAGAAATTCATTTTATGTCAAGAAAATGAAATGGCCCATTTTTATGACTTTTTTCTATTTTTCTTCGATTTGGACTTAAGTCATTTTTTACCTTTTTTCGTCATTTTTAAAGCATTTCATCAATTTTAATATCATTTTAACGGTCCTTGCTTCATATAATATTTGCAAGATGCAACAAATGTTCTTCACAGAATTCCTGAGTAGCATATTCGATATCTTCGCTCAGAAATTGTAATGTCAGTCTTTGTGAGTATGTAATCTACGATTCCTGTGACGCCTTCAGCACCTTTGTCGGTTCGGCAGATTTCACGATAACTAAAGACAAAGATTTTCTGATCCAATTAAAACCAAAAGTTTGCAAGCTGAGTTCACTTGAACGAAAGAAGAAGCCTCGATTACATGAGTAACATATCCAATAGCATGAGTTGTTTATCTGAACTAGTTTTGATAAAGTGTTTAACTTTGCTTCAATAGGTTTTTATAAATGTAATTTTGCTTTGCTTTTAGGGTATTTTAAAAACATTTTAGGAGCATTTAGTTGATCATTTTTGGTGATGTTTTAGGCCGGCTCCCTAGATATAACATTTTCTGGCTTTTTGTGAATATCACAATGAATTTTTTTTTTTCGTAGACGCGGGGCTCTCGGTGGGTGAGGACTCTTAAGCAACATTTTATTCTGCTTATAGGTAAATCCTCCCATTTCCGGCTTCCCCGATTTCCGAAGCCTCCTCCGATTTCCTTGTAACGCTCTATCCTTGCCCGTGTATTCAGTTTGCTTTCCGGCGAGCCGTCTGACCCGGCCCAAGCGCCCATGAAACCTTGGCGAGGAAGAGGCGCAGTGGCGGCGGCGGCGCTGCTGGCAACACGCCCGTCCCGGCTTCCTTTGTGTTCCTCTTCCCCCCCCACCTGCCCCGCCAACCTCGGCGCTCTCGCCCACCGTCGTCGCCACTGCGGCCGGGAGCGGCGCTCTGGGTTTGTTGTTTTTGTTCAGCGTACCCGGCGTGCGTCGCCGCGACGGTGCGTCTGGGGGTCTTTTTCTTTTAAGATGGCTCTAACGCGGGCACCCGAATTTGCTAATATTAGATCCGAGGTGTTCTGCCCTGCTGCTAATAGCATCGCTGATGAGCATTCGTGCTTCAGCTGGCCATTGACACCGCGAGATTAGGATTTTCGTCTGGGTCGACAGGGGGAATGCCTCCGGTGCCAAGAGTTTCCAGTTTTGCACTCCGTTTTCGGCATCATTAAGCCGTTATTCCGATTCAAAGAAAATGTGTGAAGGTATTTGCTCGAAAGCCGTGGTATATGTTTGTAAATTTAAAGAATTGGAGATTTGAACATTAAGATGGCAGAGAAGAGGAAAATATCCTCAATGTTACACTCGTCCGCGTTCACACTCTTTAACTTTGTTGCTTCAAAGATGTTATTGTGTGCGAGAATAAAATAACAACACAAAACATATTTTTCACAAAACTTTACAATTATATGGGGTTAACGCAACCAGAGAAACTCAAGGCCACAGTTAATGGCCAGAGTAAGTTAACAGTTCCTATACGTTAAAACGCTCGAAACAAAAGGGTTGTACCAAAAGTTGGAGTAACGACATTGAACGACACACGACCGGCATCAGAACTAACGGACCTCGTTGGTTATAAACTTTGGCTGTTTCCTAATTTTACAAAGTTAACCCGCTGCACATCAGCCTAGTGACATGTATTTTTATATAACTGATGACATAATATGAAACATGTGTATAATTGATAACTTGTGTTATTTAACCTCTAAACGTGCTTTTCAATTAATATGTTAAAAGTGTTTATTTTATATGAAAATAACGTAAAGAATTAAAAATAATTTTAAAAACTTTCTTGACAGGATACTATAGCTATAAATGTTATCAATATTTTATAAATTATTTCCCCATTCAAGCTTAAATTCTAGAACAGTGACTGAACATCATCCCTTTCTGTCTGAAGGAATATAATTCCTTTTTTTCTTTTTAGCAATTCCTCTTCGGGGAAATTTGTGATGTTATCGCGATGTTATCGTCCGGAAATACTGCAGTGAAAAGTTATTTTTTTCCGCATCTTAGGAATAATCTGCAGACAACCGTCAATAATACGTGTCTGTTATATCTGATTTTTATCTTTCAGTTCACAGGCCAATTTATTGCAAATGGCGCCGAAAGAGAAACTTGAAGATGTCCGCTCGTTATGTGGTTGGGGTAATGTGTGAGTAAAATGACTCAATCTCTCGTGGAAGGCTGTATCTAGAGAGAAGCCGTACCCTCTGTGTAGTTGATATACGATCTTGTAGCCTGCCCCTCGACGAGCCTGTTTCACGGCGAATTCAGCCATTGGCTAATGTCATGGCGGCTTTTGTTTTTCCGCATTGGAGCCTGGGGTCATTAACTTCCAGCCTCGGGGGTCATGACCTTTCGTTTGTTTTCGTATTGAACTTTCACCTTAGTTGTGCATGGACTGCTCTCTATTGCTGACACGTAGACCATGTTTTATTGATACATGAAAATAATTTCCGTTTCAAAGTGTTCTCTTTGAATTGACTTCCAAGTTGGAGGCGATTATCTTTTTCGATACTCAAGCACACAAGTGAACAAATACAAACTTCGACCAATTTGCCAAAATACATCTGAATTAATAGTGTAATTGCCCGTTTAACTCTGAGGTGACCTTGACTGAAATTGTGCTGTCATTTGCAGTAAGTCTTACTGGTTCGCGTTCTATGAAATAGATGCTTTTTTTCCCGTTGGGAGGAGGATGTGGAAAGCAGTAACATATTGTAACTGAAAATTGTATGAAAGTTTCAATTTTATTGTGCTCGTCAAATTTTTAAGTTATTAAAAAGTTATAAGCCCACCAACTCCTATTAGTAGGTTTGATATGTGAAGAAATGCAGGTTTAGTTATGTAATTTTGAAGTAGTTGGTCGTATGATATTCCACACCACAAATAACTGCGCTAAACATTCCGTCAACAATCTTCAAATTATTATATAACTGAGAAGAAACATGTTTTGCGGTGAAAGTGTATCTGGTTCGATCTGCCGTATCAAATCAAGAACAAGAGAGACACATTTCTACAAATTAAATATTTCGAGTGTTTCGCCTCACACTTCCTGAATATTTTGTATGAATTTGATAAATAATAATTATCTCGGTTTTCGTTGTGAGGACCAAATATTGTTTCATGTTCTTGAACTAATCTGGTGAAAATCAATTCAGTTGGGTCGACATTTTATTATAAGAGTAAACAGGCCACGCGGAAAACACTATTTTATTGGAGACGGTTGTTGTATGGGGTGCATCATAACTGCACAAGAAAAGTGGCTCTTCACCGAATCGTACTTTTTTAGTATAATTTAAAATATACTATTTTCTGAACATTTTTAACTAGTAATAAAAATCATGAAGATAGTTTTCAAGGCAACCTGTACATGAAGAGCACTCTCTTTGGCCGCGAAGCAAAAGTATCGTTCAGCATAAGAGCTTTTTCCTGCAAAATGACAATTGATTTTCATTGTAAGGGCAGTGCATTGTTTAGATATAATTTTTAAGCTCTCAATTTTCATTATAGAAATTATTACAGCGTTCTGAATAAATAAATATAGAAAGAAAGAGGAAAGGAAAAATAAATATTCCCTGTAGATAAGTCAAGGCCATTTCTTTTACCGTCGGGCGTCTTGTTCACATTCTATAACTTTGCTCATTACCAACGACCTTGCTATCTCCACTCACAGCCTTCCCGTTGGCCTACGCGTCCTCCTCGCGCGCGTCACACGTGCTCGCTGCGCGGGGGCTCATTTTTGCACACGACCTGTCCCTGTCCGTCGCCAGATAAATATAATACCCACCGCCTGCTTGCATCCACCTCCCTGACCGACACCCTCTGTCCTCGGATCTTTCTCACCTGCTCAGCGCTGCTCAGTCCCACTTCCAGTTTCGTCCGCCCCTTCCCATCTTGGGTCTGCCTTCGTCCTTTGGCCCTCCCCTCTCCTTCCCAGCTTCCTGTTTTCGAACCTTGTCAACCCGCCAATTTTTGAGCCTTTGTGTTAGCGGGCGCGTCAACTGCTATGGTCATTAGTCCCGTACGTGTACTGCATGTTTTTGTCACAGGAAGAGGCGGTTATCTTTTCTAGCTGGACTAGCCAACGCCGACACGTCAGCTTCCAGGATTTTCCCCAACCAGGCATCTCCCACGAGTGAGACAATGTCCAAGCCGAGACAACATGTAAGCTCCCGACTGGTCTTCAGACATGTGTGGTAGTGTAGTGCATGTAAGTGTGTGTAAGGCGAAATATAAGAAAAGGAATAGGAAGCAAAGATTGCGCACGTTCCTTGGGCGATTTGTTAGGACAATACTCGCCTGGTGTTGTTAGGAAAAACCTCGGAAACCTACCGATCATTATAGCTGGCAGCTAGAATTCCACTCCAGACCACGGCTGAATTAGACCTATATATAGCATGTAGTGTCGAAAATTCTGCCACCGTCGGCACACGAACCCTGGGACCTCCCGGTCAGAGGAACTACAGTGTTTGTGTTTGTCGTCGCCCCTCACCGTACCGTTGTGATCCTGCCAGCCCCGTTTTCATTCCTCCTCAGGCACCTTCCGCAGCCGTGACAATCACTTTCGACCTTGTATTCATCTTATGCACTCGCTCTCTTCCACCTCCAGCAGCCTCCACACTCCATCTCGTCTCCGCTGCAGGTCCACACTCCGTCCGCCCGCTCGCCTCCGTCGTCGCGCCCGCACACCCGTGGAGCCACTTTCCCCTCTCCCCCAGACCCACGGAGCGCCGAAAGAGCAACCTTTGTGCTCGGAGTGACAGCCTTGTGATCGATGAGGTGCGCCGCGCCGCGCCGCGCCGGCGGAGGCGGCGGCCTTCGGGGGGTAAGCACCCCCGTAACGACGGGCAGGGGAGCAGGGCGTCGGCCCGGCGTGATAAATTGACCTTCGGAGCCGGTCGCGCGTCGAACAACGGCCCGCGCCGGGCGCTGACTAGAGGCTTCCGCGACGGTGTCGCTCAAGAAACTATGCGATCCGCGCGAGAGGCGGGCGGACGATGAGCGATGTTGGCAAGTTGCGCAACGCGATGAATACAGCGACCCTCGCACGGCGCTTTTCAGGAAGGGCCGCGCGCATTACAACTGGAATTTAGGGATGTGGTACGTGTCTCTCGCAGCGAAATGCGCCCAGTGCCACACGTGACGAAGATGCTTTACGAGGGTGGGGCTGCTTTATCGTGGAGACGTTAAGTGAACGGCTGTGAAGTGGTCATTAGCGCCCGTGATGTTCACGAGTAAAAAAGGAGGGAAGGAATTTAGAATTGATGTCGTCCGCTAAAAACTGCGTCATTGCTTACTTGCGGGTTACCACAGGAAGTCGGTAAAAACTAATTTTTTCAGCAAATATAACTTGCTTTACAATTCGAGTGTGTGTATTTGAGTGAAATAAGGCTCGTGATTTAATAGCTAGCCGATATGCCTTTCTCCGCTGGAGCCCGATTTCGATTTCCGAATAATTCATGTGGAATTTGTGGTTGACAAAGCGAGCTCTCAAACAGTTTTTCTCGAGTTTCGCCTTTTACCGTGTTTCTTTTTATACTATTCCTTCCCACATTCAAAAATAATATAGTCAAAAATATTGCCAGAAATTTCAATGAAACCCACTCTCCTTCGTCTGCGCTCTTGCCACACTCGTGGGAGCCCTCTGCCTGAAAGGATACATATTTTTAATGACCTATTTATTTATTCCGACATTATTTGCATCATCATTACCACTGCCATCTACTCTGTAGGTTATACCTCATTAACCTCAATGACCTTAGTAGTAGAAGGGGCTCTAAACCCCAAGCTCGGAATCCTCTTTTCAATTTACAGCAATTTTTATGAATTTCCTATAAAAAATTAAAATGTCGCTCAATTGATAAGCACTTTTTGATGCTACAGGTCACTAGTATATTAATTTTGTATGTTCTTAATCTTGTGGATTAAACAAATATTAGTAAAAAACAAAACGCAAGAAAATGCCGTGTTGACGAATGCGTTTTTAAATTTAGTTCACAATATTACACAAGTTCTAAGAGCATCTTGAAGGAGAACATGAGTTGTGCCATGTCTCATGTCTTACGCCATCTATAAGTGAGCAATTTGTTGAGATATTTTCTGGAGTGAAAGAAATCGAGCGTTACATGAATTCGTTTTTCCGCAGTCGTCCAGTTCAATGTTCGTCCATTTTCCTCGTGATCCTTGAGTTCGTCATTCAATTCGATTAGCTTTCACATTCTAGCGGTTACCGTTATGATATAATCAAAACAGTCAGCGAGTGGAAAGGGTTCGTGCAGAAAATGGTATGATGCGACTGTGGTGACAAAAGGAGTCCTTTGAAGACTTTGTCAGTCTTTTCTGAGAGGGAGCAGTGAGAATTGTTTTCGGCGGAATCGGAGGCAGGGCAGAAAGATATACAGAGAATTCATTTTATAACATCGAATGAAAAAGTGGGGCTACCAAAGTACGTAATTTTTGCATTGTTATTAAATGCTCCGCAATATTATACTACTACATAAACGAGCAAAAGTGTTTTCATGGAGCAATTTTTTTTTCCGTTCCAAGACTCGAACTCTGATCCTCAGAGTTAACCTGCCGGCACTCATACCTCTACGCTATATGGTAAGTATGGTGAGAACTCGGGCAAAGGCATAAAAATGTAAATGCCTGATTCACATAAAAAGAATAATATCAAAATATCTGTTAGAAACTCCCAAAGTCTCCAGTCCATTCAGATCAATTAACGATTATCAATTTTGAAGAAAATTGACTGAATGATTTGCCGTCAATCGATTTTGCGGTATCAAGGACCAACAAAACATGGATTACACCACGTGTTAAAGAATTTTTTCTAAATTTAACTACAGGATTTATCCACTCTTTCGGTACCAAAGCCCGGCAATAAGAGTTTTTCTGGCGAAAATTCGTCGTTTTGTGGCTTCTTCTTACGAAGAATTCGTAACGCGAGAAAGTAATAATAATTTCGGAACCGTTAGGGATATCTAAGTCGGCAACATGGGTACTGTTTATATTATACTGAAATTTCATGTGGATATATTTTTGTTAGTTTCCTTAAATCGGTTCGCAGAGATGCAGAGAAAGACAACAATTGATTTAACGTGCAAACGTTTTACAAATCGAAAAGCAGTCGAAAAAACAAGTTTAAATGTTGCAATTTGGAACAGCACGTTTAGACACGTCCGGTTTACTTTATATACATACATATGTGTAGACATACATTCATATACACACACAGGTGTCCTGGGAGGAAACGTCGAAACTTCGAAAATAAGCTCTTAGGACAATTTTAAGCATATTTAGTGCATTAAACTACGAGGATATTCCAAATGTCTAAATCGCAATAAGCACTCAAAAGTTGGTTTGAAAAAATTATTTCTAGGCAAAAATTTGCATTATAAAACATAGAAACACTTCAGAAACATGTAAATTATTTATTATTTAGAAAAGAAATGAATATATTTTTTTTAAGAAATAAAAATTAAACCAGAAATAAAAAAGCACCCAATTTACACAATTCGACTACATTTTATTTCTCGCTTAATTTTTCTTTCTGAACAAATATATTCATTGTTATCTATGCTTAGGGTTCCCCCAATGGATCGGGGCCGCGAATTTTTAACATATTATTCCACACACAATTTAATAAGTAAATAGTTTAAATTACATTTTTTAAATGGTAAAGGTAATTTTTTATTTTCATATTAGTTTTGATTACATATCGTCAGCGCACGATAAATGTAACTTCTCTAAAAATACCTCAGTTTTTTGTTAGGGAAGAATATGTTTAGAAAATATTATATTATTCCTAATAAAAATATCGCGACCGGCTGAGGTAGCTCAGGTCATTAACTGATGCCACTGCAGTACCTGACGATGAAGGCGGCGGGCGGGGGGGGGGGGGGCGGAGTATGGACCAACCGTGGAGACGAGATAAAGTGCGGAGGCTGCTGAAGGTGGAAGAGTGCGAGTGCATAAGATGATACAAGGTCGAAAGTGATTGTCACGGCTGCGGGAGGTCCCTGAGGAGGAATGAAAACGTGGCTGGTAGGATCACAACGGTGCGGTGCGGGGTGAGGGCAAGCACTAACACTGCAGTGACTGACCAGGAGGTCCTGGAGATTTCGTTTCCCGCTGCTCTGATTTGTGGTATTCCGTGTTTTTTTTCGTTCAAAACCATGCAAAAGAAGCCACGGACTTCGCGCGCCCTTCATTCCTCTTCCTTGGTCTATCATCACCCCGTACTTGTACACGGAATATGTTCCATTCTAAACATATTCTACATTCACTACACTACTACTCATTGGGACACGAGTCGGGAGATTAGAGCTTGTCTCGGCTGGGGCCCCGTTGGTGGGAGATAGTTGGTGGTCGCAAGCCGACATGTAGGTCGGTGCCGGATCTCATCATTCAGATGGAGAATAACACTCCCACCTCCTGTGATTAAACAACCAATATACTAATAAAACTAATTACAATAGTAGTTGGCAGGCCCGGGAACTTGAAATAATCAACCAATCAAAAGTATCATTCAGATTGTTCACATGTAAGCCGATGTACTGTAGAGTCCAATGCTTTTTTGTATTCCTTTTCTGGCGAAATTTCAATATTACTAAGAGCGCAACGTTGATCATGTACAGAACCACTTATGAAGAAGTGAACTAATTCATCAAGAGACTAAGCACATACGTAAGGCCCACGCCGGATAGGGGCCCCGAATCCCCAAATATGTTTAAAAGAATATATTGTATTACTTCATAATTTTGTAAAAGTAATGCTTAATGGAACAAGTAACTACATGAAAATGTTAATTCTAAGTGAGGTATTAAAATATAGCTTTTTTTGCACGTAATAATCTGCACGAACATTATTTTAGTTTTGATTTAAATTGTATTTATTATTTTGACATTTAATTTTTAAATTGCCAAATTAAAAATATATTTCATGCTTGTTCTATTAGGCCCTTAAGTTTAGAAATACCTTTTCAACTATTGTGGTATTTACATAATACTATAAATGTGCATTTGTTCTGTTCTAAACTAAAGGGTAAAATAGAACAATCATGAATTACTACATGAACAGACACGTGAATATTAACAATTTGCCAAGATAATAGTTTTATTACGTTATTGCTGATAACATAGACTAATTTTTAAATAGTGTTAGGGGCTCCCATAAGTTGGTCATGCTTAGGGCTCCGTGAGATATCAATCCGGCAATGACATTAATCCGCCCCTGGTGCGTGGCCTCGAAGGCTTTTGTTCCTTTCTGCCGCGTCAGGATGGCTTCGGTTTCTTCGCGAATTCAGTCACGGCGCACGGAGTCGGCAAGCTGCTCGCGTATGTACCCGTGGCGGCGGCGGCGGCGGTGGCGTGGACAGCCGCGAAGGCGGTGACGGCTGTGGTCTCTGCGGCGGCGGCGGAGGAAACAGTCAGCCAAGTTGGTGACGCTTGCGTCGGGCGGTGAAGGCTGCGGATTAGGCAAGCGTGCGCTACGTGCGTGGAATGCTTAATAACGTTAGCAACTCCGAATCCAACGAAAGGCTATCATCGATTACTCCTTTACAAAAAGGTGAACAGTTTTAGTTAGTCGTCGGTGCGCTAGAGAAGTGGCACATTTAAAAACTAGCGGTGCTACAACAGCTCACACTTTCGTGCATTATTTCTAAACTTTGTAAGTCCCGGAAAATAAGAGAGCTCAAGGCAAATTATACCTTCGCCATTTTTAGCTTCCTTTAGTCCATCCGTCCAAAACAAAACAAGGAAAAAGTTGCCGTTATGAGATTTTTTAAATGAATCATTAAAAAATTCGAAAAAATTACGTAAAATCATTTGTTTTTTACGTACTGATTACTGTACCACATGCGTTTTTTTAAAAAAAAAGTACATGGCCTTATTTAAAGATCTGATTTGGAAAAAATATTTTATTAAAAAATGTAATGAATATAGTACTTTTCCAATGCTATTTATTGCAATTTTCGAAAATACAGACTGTTTGCTGAAAATGGCTTTTTTATCGTCTTTTACTACATATGAGGAAAAGCGTAAATGAAGAAATTTGGAGGCTTTTTGCAAAACAAATTGTTTAAAATGGCGCATATTTCAAACATTCCAACGAAATCGAGACCTCTGTCATTTTCAGCGTTCTTTATCTATCCGAGAATAAAGGTTAATAAAAAATGTGAGCTTTTTTTATAAAATTTTTAAAATGTTAATGCTTAATGTAAAATATCTCCCAAAATAATAACATGCGTTTCAAACTCCCGAGACCTCAAGCTTGTTTTCAGATCGATCGAAGAATATAAGGGACGGACAGACATTTTGTAGTCAATCGATTTTTCTATCCCAAGGACCCATAAAACATGGATTTTCACTACACGTGTTAGAGGAAGTAATTTACTACATTCTGTGAAAAAATCGCCGATTTCCGCCGCACGACTACAACACTTACTCCTTTTTACTTACGTAAGTAAGCGAGAAAGTAACAACTGACTTGTTATCTATCGTTATGAAATTATTATTGGTAAAAATTTACTATTCTCGAAAGTGAACACTTTTAATTTAAAATTCTTTGGTGTTTTTTGTGTACGTGTAATGTGGTTCAATTTGATGGCCAAGTGTTTAATTTAAAAAATTAAAATTGTTGGTTTCGTTGATTAGAATAATTTATTTCCTATTCATACCCTTAACTCATATTGTTCACAACGTGAGTAAAACGTACTACAAACTGTAGGCTGAAGATGAAAATAACTACGTCGCTGAAATAAAAGTTTAAGGCAAAACAAATTATGTTAATAGATCGATGATGATTCCTAATCTGTTGACTTGATTTTTTAGCAACCTGATTTCACTATTTTACCTTTCTACAAGAATATACGGACGACGCTATCACTCGCTACTGTAATCTGCCCTAAGTAACATGCTCTAAAATTCTCTAGTGGCTGGAAATATATCCGAGATCAAATACTATTATAAAAGGATTTGAAAGTATTTACAAATGTAGAAGATTTATTGTCTGTATAAAACTGCACAGAGGGTGAGAATGAGGTCCCTTGAAACTTTTGCAAAGGTTCCTAATGGCCTTAAATAGCAAAACATTTTATTTTAATAATTATGTTAAATTCCTAATTTTCCTCTTTTTAATGGAGTAGAGGATTCAGATATTAGTTGCCCCCTCTCGTTTTTGACTGCGCAGACTTATTTGAGACCTCATTTGAGAAAATAATATTGTAATGAGCATTACTAGAAAACAACTTATTTTTGCGTTACAGCGTAATTTCAAATGAGGTAATTAATTCAGTCTTTATAACTTCGAGGCAAAACATATATTGTCCTATTTCTATGTATCTCGTGTGAATTTGTTTCTCATCTTCAGAGCACCCTAGTTCTGTTCAACAGGCTCTATAACGAGCGTGTCGCGAGCTGAAAAATGTATGTTCTCTTTATGGTCTTCGCGGCAGACAGCAGGTACAGCCATACGAATTCGGAACATCAGTGAACGTAGTAATAGCTTTTGAATGCAAAGGAACAGCGAGCTCGCCTTGACAAACCTGCAGCCACAGTTGTGTTCAGCTTCAGCTCCTCATAGTAAATGTTAGAGCAATTCTTTTCCGCGTTGAAGAGAACCTAAAGACGCATACTGATGTGATTCATATAATTGTTTTATTTTTTTATTTTCAATGTTAATATATTATGATAGTTCGTATATAAATATGAATATATGACAATAAGTATTCATTCTCGCAGGCACGTGAACATAGAGAAATTATTATTAACTGTTTCAATGAATGTCGCACTTATTGTGGAAATAACGTGCGGAGATAAACACGAAATCGCTCTATTTTTTTTAAACATTAAAAACACACTCCCCTTTTCATTCCCTATCTTTTCGACTTCTCCTTCAGATCTCAGCTTGCTCAGCTTCAGATCCTCCCCCCCCCTCCCAGAGATACTGAGATCCGGCGCCGACGTCGATTTGCGGGGTCTCTTCCTTCTGGTATTACGCTCAGCGGAGCATCTTCCCAGACGGGACAAGCAGTAAGCGCCAGACTATCTCTTCCTTGTGTGATATTAGAGTGCGTAAAGTGTGTGTGTGTGTGTGTAATGGGAAAGGAGGGGAGGAGAAGGAAGGAAAGATCGCGCGAGGTCCGTAAACGGTTTGTTAGGGCACAGCTCCAGCATTCTCGAGGTATTGATCGACGAAGCCACGGACAAATATCGATGAGAGCAGCCTGCAGCTATAGAATTTTATTCCAGACAATGGGTAAATTCGACCCAACCCTAGGACCTCAAGATCAGCGTCGCCTTGAGCTAAGTCACGCGGTTTCCGTGTTCAACTTGTGAACACAAACCAGTTCGTACAAGCATTTTTGCGAAGAGGTCTATTCCAGACAAATCACTCTTCTTTCGAATGCTGTCGTTGAATTTGGTTCACAGCCTTGACATTGACTCTGCAGCGACTGAGGTATCCTAGGGTTCCTCTGGCAGATTTTCTATACTAGCTACATATGTGGAATTGAGATGCTGCAGCCTGGAGGAGAATTCTAGCGGCGGGTGCTCTGATCGTTTCCGACTTTTCTCCGATGAATACCAGGCGAATGTGGGAGCAATACCCTAACAAAGTGGCCAGAGACCACGCACGATCTTTTTTTTCCTCATCGGCGTCTCCATCTCTTCCAACACACGCACACTTACTCTTAGATGCACTACACTACCACACATGTCGGGATACCAGTCGGAATTTCAGAGCTTTTTTCCTACTGGAACGCTGCCCCGCTTAAGATAGGTATCTGGAGTGGAAATTCCCTTGCAATCTGACGATTAGGTCGGCGTCGGATCTCAACATCCATTGGGGAGAAACCCCGCCAGCTCTCGGAATGAAACATTCACTACACTAACGGGAGTAATGACCCGATCAGATGGCGTGCTTGGAAACAACGAACCAGTTAATCGACTGTTGTCGGGGTCATGTCCACAAACGCATTTCTTTCGAGTTCGAACGGCGCACCGCGTCTGGAAGAATTGGCCAGCCCTGGAAGACTCAATTACATAAGCTGACTGTAGTGAGCGTAGAGCTCTGTCGCAAACCTAGTCATCTACCGAAATGAGAAGGGCTCGCAGGCTGTCATCCCAACTTTCTCAAGCATAAAATTGTACTGCGGCGCGGCGCACGGAGCGGTGCGATGCCAAAGCGGGGGCGTGCCTCAGTACGGGGCGGCGAGGTCGTCCTCGTACTCGTAATCGAACTCACCGTGACGCAGGCTAGCCCAAGATGAATTCCCTTCCTTATGTAAACTTTGTTTCATGAATGTTTGTTTTTTAAATGACAGGTGAAAAGTCTATTTATTATTACCTTGCGTAACAATTTGGAACTCAAATTCTCGCAATTGGATTTAATGGAAGGTGAGCAGTGTGTCTCAACGTGTGGGTTTGTTCTTTATAATGAGATGGCAATTTTGATTGTAATACGAGTATGTTGGATAAAATATTTTATTATTTAATAAATGGAGTGTTTACCGTAAATAGGAGCTTGTACTTCTTTTATTTACGTTTAGAAGTATTTCGCTGAAATTCATCAGAATTCCATTAATTATTAATTAAAATTAAGTTATAAATAGTTCCTTAATCATTGTAACCATGCTTAGTAATTTAGTTTCAAAGTTATATCAATATCTCCATAACTTCAATGTTTGAAAGATGTGAAGAGTGTCCATTAAAAATCCTGTATATAATTCAAAACGACACCATTGTATTATATTTGAGGATATTCCACTCATATTCACGCCTCAATTTTTAGTTCGAAATGGTGAGTTCCTTATCATGATTCCACAAACGTGGTAATGGAACGTCGGGAATAACGAATTAAGATATTTTGCCAAACTATAAAGCTTTCTTACTAGCAGGAGGAATTGTTGACCAACAAATTCGAGTAACTATTTTTAGTGTGTTTCGTGTATTACAACAATTTGTGCAAAACGTTTCGTTAGTCGTCAAAAAAAGACTGAGTGCATTTGACAATAATTTAATGTTTTCCCGTGCAGAATACCATATTTCCTAGAAAATACGTATAACTGACAGTGGTTCAGACTCAGTTTTTCTGCTAGAGCAAAACGATATGTTTGGTGATTCCAGAATATTATTTTATATAATTTTATTTTACACATGCTCTTTCAAGCAAATCCAGAAAATCCGGTATTATTTACGTAAGGACACTGTGTCAGTGTGTTTGTTTGTAAGTCAGGTCACTTTTTATGAATGTGTTACGTCAACCTTTTTAGCCCTGTTATTGGAACAACAGATTACACTGTTAGAATTCTCTTAGTTCAAATACAAAATTGGTTGCAATGTCGATCTTTTTCTAAAGAAATGCCAAACCCAAAAAGCGTAGATATAAGTATTAAACTGTCTTTTATAAAAATTACAGGGAGAGATATAAAGGACCAAGTGGATTGAGTATTGAACAAATAGCATTGAGATGGAATCGTGATATATATTCTATTTCTTTAATTATATTTGATCACTTCAGAGAAACGGATACAAAATAGAAATACTAGTTACGAAATGTTGCTTTTGTAAACAGTTCACAATGTACTATAATTAAAAAACTGCATTAATCTTACATATGTGTTTAATTTAAAATTGTTACAAGTTTTGGAAATTATAAAAATCGTTTATATGTTGATAAAAAGTATTTATCTGACAGGTTGTAAAATGTCAATTTCAATATCACATATCTCAATACATGTGCGAGATGTGTTCGCCTGAAGGCAAACAAGAAAATATGAATGATTATCTCTGCGACAAGTTTTTATACCCACACAAGCAGCTTCGAGCAAGAATGCATGGAATAAAAGACACCTCTGGATAAATAGGAGTAAAATCAATAAGTAACAGTATAAGTTGGCTGATAAAACGTTCCTACAAATCATGTAATGAAATAGATATGGTAAACTTGAGTTACTTTTAATTTTTCCTGCAAATGTTAGGGCCCTGGGTTCTTTCAAATGTTAGGGGCTTTTAAGGTTCTTTTTATGATGTCTGAGTACAAGTTTAACGAACCTTCATATTTGAACGCTGAATGTAGAGTATTTTTTATGATTGTTGCAATACTTGTAATCCTAATATTTCTCTTTTCGTTGCCACTATCTTTTAAACAAATAAATGACATTTAACCACAGGTTTCTGTTATGATTTTTGTCAGCACTTCGGTCTTGTACTGCCTTTCATCAGGATGTTCTTAATAATATACTACTCCTGAACTGCACATGTGGTGTGAGGTCGTGATCACAGATGAAGCAAATGCGTCGGCAAGGTTGTTACCTCAAAAATGCATTGTTTCCAGTACTTGGGTTGGCGATGTTTTTGTGAGAACGATTTTGTAAAAGTTGTCTTACACATTGCGATGCACGAAGCAACCGGCGAAATCAGACGAGGCGTGAATCAGTGACAATTAACGATAATTGCATCGTCTTGAAAGTGGAAACGGTGTTTGGATGACTGGGATTAGGAACGTTTCTACTGCGAGAACACAACAGCCATGAGACAGGGGGTTTGGGTAATGAAGGGTTGAAAGTGAGAGATTCACAGGTGTCTGAGAAACAAAAGAGTGAATGAGAGAGTAACAACAAAATCAGGAAGCGAGTATTGAGGAAATCGGGGAACACGTGAGAGGGAGAAGAAGATAAGATTGCTGATTGGGATCTAAGACAGTGATATTGGAAAAACTGGCACAGATAGGGAGAACGGTTGCAGAGTGTTGAGAAGGAGGCAGTCAGGGGTCAAGGAAACGAAATACATGAAGAACGAGATAATAATGTCGGAGGTATTGAGACATAGAACTGGAAATGGAAGCGCAAAACCTAGCGATGGGGAAATTTCAATTAGCATTGTGCAGCTGGTTGACGTAGCGACGCGACCTCACGGCGTTATGCCGTCGAGACGAGCGAAGGCACCACTAACATGCATTCTGAACTATCAATGTGCATAAATGTCGAATGTCAAGACATGGATATTTTTATAGAAACATCGATGTTTTAACATCTATACATTAAAGACGGATTTTTAAATATCAATGTTTTGAACGCTTATGTTCTTTTTTTGATGTTCTGTTTGTGAATGAAAAATTCCCGTAATGACTATTTTGTATACGAAATAATAAATGATTGTACCACTTTTCTGTTCCCCCGATGCTCTGGGACGACTTCCCTCGTATTTCGCACGTGCAGAGGCGATCAATGTATGCTCCGTGATCACAGGCGCTCGGCTTCAAGTTTTGATTTGTCCATTTTTACAATTATTTCTGAACTTTGTTTTCGGTTAAATCTTAATTGTAAATTAATAAACACTGTCACTGCGGCCACTGTCAAATTCAATTTCTTTGTTCAGGAATTTAATGTTACAGGTTGATAAATCACCTTTAAAATATGTATGTTTAAAAGCATCGATTTGTATTGCTCAGTGAATTATTAACATCGATGTTCTAATTTTGAACATCCTGTGTTTGGTAACATCGATGTGTTGGTATTGACGTTGCATCACTGTTCTGGGCTGCAAAAACGCGGGAGATCGGCGGCGGCGGGAGCGGCAGCGCGAACGCCAGCATCGGCGAGAGCGCCTCCGCCGAGGTCGTAGATGGCGGCGCGGGTGGGGATGGGAGGAGAGGGGAAGTGTGGGTGAGAAGGGCGGTGCTGCACCCGTGTGGGCGTATCTGCCGGCGCCGCCGCCGGGGAGAGCGGCACTTCCTCTGCGCGCATCTATCAGGCGAGAGCGTCCCGTCGCTTTAACGAGTTCCGCGGCGCCCGTGGCGCGCCCGCTACGCCCACGACCCCGCCTCCTCCCACGCCTTCGTCTCCGCTTCCACTCCGGTGCTCCGCCCCCGCCTCCGGCCGCGCCGCGTGCTCCGCTCCCCCTTGGCTAACGGCGCCCCAGAGGCGCCGCGCCGTGCGCTATCGCCGCCGCCGAAGTGGGTTGCGCTGTTGAAGGCCGGGAGTGCAGGGCGGGGACCGCGGCCGCGGGCGGCCTGACGCTCCGGGATGTTTCGGAAAGGCAGCACGCTACTGGAAACTGTCAGCCGAACGCGCAGTAGGACGAGAATTCTCTTTGTAGTGTGTTGGATTCGTGTGCACGTCTTGATGCACTTACCGAAAATACTGTCAAGAGTAGCGATAGGTAAGACATGAATTGAATTGATTGATACTAATAAGTAGACTTCGGAATTTTAGACACAAATAGAGATTAGTTAGGCACCTAAAATAGGTAACAAAATTACGAAATTAAACACTCTTAGACATGAAAGTGACGTTTTAGGCACTTAAAATAGGTTACAAAATGACTAAACCAGGAATAAAACGTAAAATGTTGCTTCTGGTAACTAAAACTGCTCACAAAAGGATTAAATTAGGCACTTTTATCCAGGAAAGTCACGTATTTTTAGATTTATGAGAGAGAGAGTACAAGCATATTATTTTATTCACTTTCGTAATTAGCAGTATATAATATAATATAATATATATTTTCTCCAATATTCTTTATAATAACGCTGTGCGTTTTATCTGTTGAATTATTTTGAAAATGACCTTTCCACTGACAAATTTATTTGAACAAATGTAGTTGCATTTGTCACGCTCACTGCGACCACGCTTGAAACGTTTTCATCCCCCAATAAAATAAACTAGTACCACACGACCCATTTAACCATTGGGCCGCACTTTAAAAACTATACTTTCAGACAGCAGGCTTTTGTTTTACATATGTTTTTCCTCCCCTGGATTACGAAGACGACACCCCGCGGCGACAAGCCTCAACCTGTCAACAGCACAGCTGCGCAAGGAATGGATGCAATTGCTTAAGTAGTGGATGCTGATCGGGAACAAGCGTGAAACAACCACTTCATATTGACTTGCAGAGCTTGGATTTCGGTGAGAGATTTCGGAGCGTAGTCAATTACGTATTGAATCAGATAATATTTGCGTTTCGGGAAATTCGGGAAGTATTTGCGTTTTCGTAAAACAAATTTCAAAAATAAGTAATTCAATTATGACAATTCTTAAAAATTACTTGTTTTAGGCAAAAATATATTAAAATAGGCGCCCTTTTAGGACGTTTTAGGTAGTATTAGATGCTTTCAGTAAATCTATTTTTTCATGATTTGTGAACATCATCCATTATTTTCCACAACATCCTAAAGAAATTAATAGCCATTTATCCTAAACACCTAGGTCTAATAATAATTAATAACGCTATGGATATGATATATTATATTATCAAGTTGCTGTAGTATGTGCACGTTTTGTTGAACTCTTTTTTTGCCAGTTGTGGTAGGCGTAGAGCCAGAGGTATGGATTGCCATCCTGTTAGCAATACTATAAAATCCAATCTGCGGTTCGGTGACCGATGCAAATAAGTTTTCTATTACTCGAGAGCGAAACTTTCTACTTGTTTCTACTTGCAAATGTTGCTAACTTTGGTTTTTAGGTACATTTATTCATCATTCAACTGTATAGTAAGCGGGCAGGAAAGATTTTGGAGCTCAACAAAAACGTGCGCGAATTACATAACTCCGCATCTCCTCCTTACGTCACATACAGGTTTTACTGTGTTGGAAGAAAATAAATTAAAATTAAAAATATACTAGCGGTGCTATAACAGCACATTCTTTATTGCATTATTTCTAAATTTTCAAATTTTTGAATATTCAGAGAGGTAACAAAGAGAATTGCGTCATTTTAAAGTATCTTTACACTAAGCAAGAAGAAAAGGGAAAGAAAGAAATCGAGCCGTTTTTGAGAAAATGAACGATTTTAACGAACATAAATGTAAAAATCGTGTTCCTATATGAAGGAAGTCAATTACTTCCTTTAACACGTGTATTCAGATTCCATGTTTTGATAGCGCAAAATCAATTGACGGCAAAACATCTCTGTCTATCCGTCCGACGGTGAGTCTGTCCAACCATCCGTCTGATCGTCCGTCCATCCGATCGATTTCTACATCGATTTGAGGAACTCGAGACCCTGAGAGTTTGAAACGGATATTTCGATTTTTGCGGGTACGTTACATGCAGCCTCGACATTTTCAACATTTTTTTCAAATATGGCTCCACATATTGTTATTATTAGTTAATTCAGTATAAACTGTAATGAAAGCAGTACTGCTAATTTACGCAGGAGAAGCGTAAGAATACGCCACTCTGAGCGAATCTGGACTACACGTGGGAAGTTTTCAAGCATAAGTATTAAGCCTTTTTAATAAGAAAGTGCAGTCAAAATTAGAGCCGGATGGTGCTGATACTGATTTATAGACGTCATACAACTACCGTACTTTCTAGCAAGAAACAATCCCAAAAGTTCTTTTAGAAACTGGCGACTGGGTAGCTTAGGCCGTTAAGGCGGGTGCGCCGTGCCTCCCTCACATCAGAGAGACTAGGTTTCGAATTCTGCCTGAGGCGTGGATGTTTTCTTGTGTGTGGCTCTTCCAATCACGCATGTGCAAGGTGGGGCTCTTCCAATCGTCATATATTACCTTTGAATTCTCTTCCTTCCATTCTCCTCATTCCTCCCTCGAAATAATATAAAAAAATCTTCAGTTATCGGCCTATGGGTTGCAGAGGTACGGCAAAATGAAGGAGCTTCCGTACATCTAAATGATTGCAAGGACCGAAATAAACGCAATGGCTACCTCGGAAAATATCACATGTGTCTATCCAAGAAGGACCCTACGGCTACCTCGGAAACTGGAAGTGGTAACAGGCAAGCATAATGTGTGGGTGTTAAACTCTCGAGGTAGTAAACCGTAGTGTGTCGGCACCGAAGTGGGAATCTTTCCCGTGTAAGGTATGTCATGGATAATTAATGGATTGTATAATGGTGGAGGTAAAGGTTGCAAATACTTGGGAAAAGTGATATGATAAATAAATAAAAAATAATAATAAAAGTAAATAAATAAATAAAAGTAAATCAATTATTTTTAAAACTTCAATTGTACGTCGCCAGGTTTATATTGTTAAATCGCTCTGGAAATTTATATTTTTCATTTAAAAAAATATGAGGGGTGATCAGAGAATGTTAAGTCTTAGCAAAAAATGACAACTGTAATTTATTGTATGCTATGAAGAAATCGTATTCAAGTAAAAGGCAGTGATTGTGATAATTATGAATAAAGAAGAAAACAAACATCAAAGGCACGTGCCCGACCTAACGGGAAAACGCCCCCTTGTAGATTACATTTCTTTTGGCGTCAGGAAATTCCAATGCTTAGGAGATGTCGAGACAGCGGTGGTGATGACGCTGATGGCGAAGGGGACAGTGGCGGGTGGCAGGGGGCGGGGGTAAAGAGCGGAAGTGGAGATGGAGACGGGCTTTAAAGGCGGAGGGGATGTCGGTGGAGCGGGCGGATGGATGGGTGTGATGGTAGTGCTGGTGAGGATTACGACAGCTATGGCGCAGGGGTCGGCGGCGATGGCGTTAACAAGCCTTACCAACCGTTTCAAGACGGCGGCAACTGTGGCCGTGGTGGCTATCATAGCTACTGTGACATTAGCCGGCGGTGAGGCGGCTAGAATGCAGGCACGCGTAAAAAATCTGGTCTTGTGTTTACGAGCGCAAGCGATGCAGGCGGAGGAAAAGAAGTGCGAAGACTACACCGGTAATCCGTCGTTGGCCTTGCCCCATTGCTTTTAACGGTCGCCCGTTGCACAGGTCGCATCTCCTGTTGCCAGGAGTCGCCCACAGAATCTGTTTCGCTCCCTCTGGAAGCTTCTTATTGAAGCATCTAATTAGTGACCACGTCCTGTGGTGAACATTAAAGGGCAGAAACGACGTGCGTAATTCACGCTGCCTCGAGCATATTTTAGTTAAACGCAGACCATACTGAGGCGTGATTTACGTTTAGCGCTCTTGCTCCTGTATAATTAAGGTTTGGTACGTTAATTACGGGGATTTGTCTACTCAACCGGGCATGGTTGTATTCATTACCGCAGAACGCCGACAAGCGAGATATCTTAGCTTCTTAATTTGCAACATTTCACAGGTACGTTGTAAATAACAAAAGATATCAAAGCTTACTTCGGAATGCTTTGATGCAGAGTGGCTTTCGAAAAGTAAAAGCGACGTTTATAGCGTATAGCATAAAAAATAAAAATGATAAGCTCTTATGATTTTAACTTATTGATAAAGCCACTGAGTGAGCCTTGTTGCTAATAGAGACTATTATTATTATTATTATTATTATTATTATTATTATTATTACGGATGTACAAACAATTTCTCATTCACGAATACGACAATCATACGAAAATATTTTTGCTTCGTATTTAGATTTTTCTACAATTCATCCTGAGAACCTAACGGTTGCTTTAATGTGATGTCCAGTTAATCGATTGACATAATATGTCTAAATATTCGCTTGTTTGAAATGGGACTACACTGATACTATATTAAGAATATACTATTATTGATATCATATAGTATTGTTCAATTACTGATTATTTATTAATAGACCAGTCATACTACAAACCAGTTGTGCTTTGGAAATTTCCAGATAAATCCATTTACCACTTCACGGGTTATGGATTTATTGGTAATTCTCAAAGATATTAAGTTTGATTACCGCATTTATTGATAGAAGTTCCCTGAGTCCACCATGGCAGACGACACACAGGAAACTGACACGGAACGTGATCGGGGCAACGGGAGAACGTAATTAACTTTAGGACTGCGAGTTTGTTTTGCCTTCTGGGAATTCAAATATTCAATTATTAAAGTTCTAATTCCCCCGTAGGCGGGAGTTCTGTGGGAGACGATATTACGCTACGAAATTTAAAGAACCCTCGTTCATGTCAAAATCTCATTTGCGAGTGCTGGTGGCGCAACTTCTTTGAAGTTACATATACTCTGATGCATGGAGCAATGTGGTGTGCTTTTGCGAAGGGATGTTATTGCGTCCATTACAGATCATTCCAAGAATGGCAGAGTTCGCGGAAATTAAGATTGCTCTAACGTCAACCTTAAGAGACGCTTTCGGGAAACTGATAATAAAGCTTCTCCTTCAGGCGATCATCTGCTTTTCGGGGAACTAATTTCAGAAGTTGAAACAAAGAATGAACGTATATTCTTATATTTTTTTTCTTATTCTGGAATTTTATTCTCTCGTTTCAATATTTCTTCTGGTGTTAAAGAAGCCCAACTCAACATTTCTGCAATTTGCGCTCTTTGACGCAAGTAGACGGTTCTTTTAAAAATTTACATTAAAGAAATTTTATCCGCGACGTTAATTCTAGGAAGCGTTCCTATGATTTCTCATAAAAAGTGCGATTGTGAGTTGTAGATTACAAAAATTCCGCTACAAATGTTTATTTAGAAGAAAAAAAATAAAACAAAAGGATTTCCGTTGAGATTGTCTGTGAAACGTAAATAAAAAGTGTTCGTGATCAATTGCATTTTAAGACCAGTTGATTATTCTCCCTACATTTGTTTTCCTACCCAAGGAGGTAATGAGGTAATACCAACTCAGAATAAATCACTCATGACCTCTGTTTAGCTTGGGTTTTGAAAAGAAACTTAAAATAAAAGCTGAATGATCCAAAAATTAATTAGAAACGTTAGATTTGGTATCGATTTGATAATTAGATCTTATATTTTATGAAACTACAGACTTCATATTATTATTTATAACATACGAGGTCATATTTTTGTGACAGAGTGTGGGAAAGAAATCATGAGCTTCAATATTTTATACTGTTATATTTTCTTTCCATTTCCAACGACATGGATACAGAAAAACACACATTTACTTTATACCGCGTCTTTTAACCGTAATGTAAAAGCGAGACGTTAAAATTGTTATCCGGCACGTATCTCCATTTTCCTTCTCTCGGGGAGTTGTAAAACTGAGTTATGGCTGCAGGGTGAAGCCCGATGCCTCGTGAATATTGCGGAACACGTTTACAGCGAGGGGGTTCTTAAGAGCGAGCGTTGGCGGCGAGGCGTCGGCGGGAGTGTGGCAAAGACGGTTGAGACGCCGTCGCAAGTGTCAAACTAGGCGCTTGTGGTGGAGGAGACAGTGGGGATGGGAATGAGAAAGGGAAGGAAGGAGATGGCCCAGAACGAAGTACCGGGGATTCTGGCGACGCAAGTAAACGGTATAGGAGGAACAGAAGTAAAGGACAGAAGATAGCGGCTAAGGATCGAGTGGAGTTGTAAAAGAAGTAGGCGGTGAATAAAAAGAACTTGCCGTCAGGTATGTACGCCGTTCTGAAAGAGTCCGAGGAAGGGAAGGCACGATCAACTACGAGGACGAGGCGGGCGGTAATGAAAACGTGATGGCAGGAGACGCAAGGCGCGCCATGCCATCGCGTCTCCTGCCATGATGAATATGCAGGGAATGACGCGGGGGTGGGGGTGGGGATTGCGAAAGACTGGGAATGGAGAAGAATATCTATACTGATCCGCGCCAGGAGCACAGGCCGAAAGTTATTAGATGACGCAGTGGTAAGTTGTCTTCCTGAGGTTTACGGAATAATGGAATTTGCAGTATCCCCAGTGCGGCCAAGACAAGATTTATGCTGACGTCAACGTAGAAGTCATTATCATTATTGACATCCGGATTGTTGGTGTTGGTGATGATCGTGGTTGCTGTTGATGGTGTTGGTGATGGTAGTGGCGGTCGTCATGGTCAAGGTGGTACATCTGGTGTTAGTGCGAGTGAGGGTTTCAAATGTTACGGGATATACAGAAAGGGAAATGAAGTCATGTGTGCGAAGCAACGAAAGAATACTAATCAGATTCTAAGAAATAAGTGTCACAGGTGCTCGGCGCTTTATTGTTCTTTGAATGGAACGTGGAACGGTGGTATCTCCAGCACTGCATTCAGAGGAAGGTGGTAGTGACAGGAGCAAGGTGCCATGCGGCGGGTGGTGACGGCGGCTGACTCAGCGGTTGCGAGAAATAATATCAATACGAAAAGAGAATAACGAAAATTGATGATATTTGGATAAATCTTTTTTAAAATTATTTCTATCTAGTTGGACTAAGAGGTCCTACAGGGTTGTGGTGATATGTGGGGTACTTGTGGAAGGAAAATAGATAAAGCTCACGATATGTTTGCCGACTGATGAAAGAGATACGTCGTTTTAAATGATATCCAGAAAAAATATTAGCCGGGGAGATTTAGATGCAAAAGGTAGTGTAAGGAAAACAAATGATTGGCAGAATATTAGGCTTTTAACGTCTTGTGTGAGTTTTTTCTCTCAAGGTTTAGTCGAATGTCAAGTGAACTCGCGGGTGTGTGAGTGAAAGGTTACCGTTCATTCCCCTGCAGTAAAAGACCTCTATGCTCACTGTAGGATTTCTCGCCTACTCGACAGTTCCGGGGAACGGAGTTCACATCAACCCAGGCCTCCGCAGGTGGTCGGCCTTCTCCAGTGGGGAGTTTTACCAGTCCTGCGGTCTATTTCGTAGGTCGTTCGCGACACGCGATAAATTGCTGCTTTCTTACCCTTAGTTGGGGGTGGCTGTAAGAGATAATTTGACTCGCAATGTCACGGAAACTGAGGTGGTGGTGAGGTAGCTTCTAGTCAGATGCTTTTATCCTGTCTCTTAACTGGTAACAAGCAGATTTCTGGAAAATCATGTGTGCGTATGGTCTCGTTTTTTAAAATAATGTGATAGGCGATTGTTTTCTCCGTGACAGCTGCGCCATTATTACTCAATCGCTGATGAGTGTCCTCAGTGTCCACGTCAGCGATTGACTAATATTGACATAATGTGTCATGGACAAAACAATGGCAAATGACATTCTTACAAAACCCAAGCCATGGTCACTCTGTCCTGTCCTTTGGCTCGACGGCCCGCTAAGGGCCTTGGCCAACCAGCAGTGACCCAGCATCTCCGTCTTGGGAGATGTTCGTGTGGTTAACACGAAGAGATTCTAGTCTTCATAACCTTAGTGTGGGATTTCGCATTGTCACACAGCAATAGGTATAAGGGCATTTGTAAGAAAAGCGCAGTTATTATTTTGCCCCGGCCGAAAATCGAACCCGGGGTTGCGCGGTGGAAAGCGAGCACGCTAACCAACTAACCACCAAGAACTTCATGGCCACTCTATCCTAAATAATATAGACGCCTGAAGCCTCACCGCAGCGGGCGAAATTGCTTGTAGGTTGTCAGCGTCAGCAAGCTGCAGGACAACCGCGGACCTGCGATCCAATTGTGGCGTGTGAGCGTGTGCGTGTGTGTGGGGGCGAGGCGGCATTACGGAAGCAGCAAGTGTTGGTGCATCGTGGGATGTATTGATTGATTCATTAGTGTTTCCGTGCGCGTCAAACGCTAAGGCAATTAACCCTGTAAGTGTAGTGAATGTTTTCTCCCTGGAGTGGCGATGATCTTCTCCTACTGGATGGTGGGGCCTGACACCAACCTACAAGTCGGATTGAGTTTTTTCACCAACCAGGTATATCCCACTAGCGGGACACCGCCCCAACCAGGACAAGGTCTTAGCTCCAGCGTGTGTGGTAGTGAAGTGCATGTAAGTGAGTACAAGAATGAGGGTAAGAGAACAAGCGGAAGTAAAGATCGTACGCGGTTCTTAGGCCGTTTCTTAGGGTACAGCTCCAGTGTTGATCGGATAAGACACGTAAAAGCACCGATCAGAGCGGTAGCCGCTAGAATTATCCTTCAGACAGCGGCTGAATTGGACCCAATTACATAGTTATTCTTCGATTTTTTTAAGTGGCCGACGACAGTAGGTCATTGTTACACGTCCTGCCTTATAAAATGAATATTTTTAATTAATTCGGGAACGTCTTTCTCAACGGGGATCCAGAAATGTGCTTATCACTGTTAAAATTATTCATTTTATAAGGCAGGAGGTGTAGCAATGACCTAATGTCATCAGCCGCTTTAAAAAAAATCAAGTGTCAAAACTGCCACCGCCAGAACGCGAGCCCTTCGACGTCCCGAGGCAGTGACACCAACGCCTCGTGAGAGATTGATTCGATAACGGCGCGGCGCCCCAGCAGATCTTCAGCGGCGGGCTCCACGCCGGAGCCGGGGCAGAGGTGGGGCTCGGGCTGGTCAAAGCTCCGCTTGCACAAACTGCCCAGCACGGCGCTGCGCTGCGCGGCACGGCGCTCCGCCGGGGACGGGTCCGGCGCGAGCCCCGGAGAAACGGCTCGGCACGCGGACGCCCAGGCTGGCCGCCGAGCTGAAGCAACCTCCGCCGCCGCCGCCCCCGCCCTCGCAGCGTGCCGACGCGTGACCCACATCGCCTTACGGGCCGCGTGTGCCTCCGCCGACTTGTCACAGTGGTTTGTAGTCTCGTTCTTGTGGATGTGACGTGTTTTTGTGCCTCTTGCGAGTCTAAACGCGATGGTGTCACGCCTTTCTGTACACCTCACCGACATTATTCTTTTTTTATGAACACTTGCTTTCTGGAAACTGTCTTTAACTGCATCATCACTCAGTCAGAAGTAATCAAAAAATGAATAAAACGTTCCCTGCACTTGTTAATAGACTTTTAAAAATATTTTATAGACAAGAATGTTCCTTAAATTCTCATCTTTTATTTCTATGAATTTTTCGTGATCATTAATTACTGGAGAGAAGTGACTTTCAATGAATTCCTTCATTATATGCAATTTATCAACATGCACATTAGATGATTCTCTTTGATCAATGTATTGGATCCAATCAAAACTAGATGGATAAATGCGACAGAAAAATGGATAATTGCTTAGATGAGCCTATATTATTCCTTCGAATTCCTTCTATAATTTACATTTCTATGTTTTACGGTCAGGTACGTACCTTTAGAACAATATTTAGGTCTGGTGTTTATTCAGGTTGAAAGACAAAGAAACTTTTAAGTGTCGAGGGAGTAACCTCTTTGGAGAACGGACCCGCAGACAATGTTTGCCTTGAGATAACATCCGTCGTAAATCTGTCCAGACCCGCTCCAAAGTAACGGGATGCTTCTTGGATATATGAATAAAATCCTCAAAAATCCTGCCCGTTCCTGACAGGAACGGATGGACAAATTATTTAAAAAATTCCTCAAACATAAATAATTTTAACAAAACGTGGAAAACATCTATCATGTGAAAAAAGGGTTTTGTCAACATTTGTCACTTTCTATAAATTATTCACAAAGATAATATTGTTAGATAGAACAGACGAGTGTACGATTATCGTCGAGAACTATGGTAAAATTGCAAATTCTATAGTAAACCTACTAGAAATCATTGAAGTATAATAAATGTCCATATGTAATGAAATGTAACATAAGTAATCCGAATTCACATTGTTATAGCTTTATAATAACCACTTTTGTCATTCCACTTGTGTTTTAGATTTGTCGGAGTATTTGAATTAGGCGCGCGCGCGGCAGGGCAGCGCGCGTTCACGGGGCTCGTCACACGTGTGGTGGCAGCCACCTTATGGTGGCTGCGAGGCGAATCACAGGCATGACATCGCCGCTACTATAACTAGTGATGCTAAAACAGCACGTACTTTCACCCCTGTATTTTCACGCAAAATTACGCGAAAAGTACTCAAATTTTCGAAAAATTGTACATGACCATAGGTATTCAAAATTTCAGAATAGATTTCATTAAGGGGAAAAAATCTCAATCTTTATAATTCTACTTGTAGGAAGATGCCGAAAAAAATTTGAACTTTTGTAATTTTCGGAAAATCAGGGTTTTAAACAAAAATGAGACCTGCACCATTTTCTTAAACGTCCATTACACTATCCAACGACAAAATTGAATCAAGAAAAAAGAAGTCATTTTTTTGAAAATTTGGAAAATGTCCCACGGGGTTCAGGTAAAGAACACACAAAATTAAAATATCGATTTCAAATTCAAAGGGCCGCGCCATCAGGCAGATTGATTGGTAATATCAATTTTGGAGAAAATCTCCTGAACGGTTTAACCGCTAGCGTTGTTCACAGACGGAGAGACGGACGGGCGGACGGACATATAGACAGACGTTTTGCCGCCATTAGATTTTACGGTATCAAGGACACAACATGTATTCTTGCTACACCACGTCTCAGAACACTTTTTTCTAAATTTAGCAACTTGATTTATCCACTTATTCGTTACCAGGGTCCTATAATAAGAGTTTTTCTGCCAAATATTCGCAGTTTTTTTCGCGCAGCACTATATAACTTTACGCGCAGCATTACACACTGCGTGAGCGATAGCGAGAAAGTAAAATGGGGTTGCGAGCGCCAGAGAGCCATTTGATAAACTAGTTGCTAACTTAGTTCAGTGGTTGATAATCCACTTCTGAGTGTTGGTGACAGTGTAAGAGCTCGTCTCGTGGAGCGAACTATTTCGGCCTACGTAAACAGCGGTGTGAATCGAGAGCTTATTTAAGAGTGGTGAGCTGTGCTACAGTTAGGGACGTTGACTGGTTACGAATACTGTGCTGAGAACTTGATGTTTTCTACTGTGTAAATAGGAACTGGATTGCAATGTTTCAATGTGGATTTTGGTTATTGTACACACATGATAAATAAACTACTCTTATTGGTATTTAATGTTTGTTTCTCAAAATAACACAACTGGAACCAGAGTTGTCTGGTTCAGACTCATCTAGTGGCGGTGGATTTTCAAAGGATGGAAAATGCCATGGCACGTTTCTGGTATACAAGAGAACCTTGCATAAATCCCCTGTAAAATGAAATACTCGGGAAAAACACTTTCTAATAAGATCCTTTATTCACTCAGCGATGTAACGACGGTTATAATGGATAAAATGACCGAGACCGTATTTGTGAGTTTTCCTATCTGCGAACATGGGAGTAAAAAAATAGATACGATTAGCATCCATGTGGTGCCAAATCAGAAGCAGATATGGACTCTGGGGACGTCCTCAAAGCCCTCGTATTAGTCAACAACAATATATTCCCAAATCCTTATTTCGACCAGATCGCATCTGTTACGTCAAGGCTGTTTCGTATTCTCATTCACCGGAAGGTTTCATATTCAGTTTGTACATTTATCATAGTGTTGGTTCATTTTTGGAAACACTTCAGTACGGTTAAGTTGGGCGAGTGTTAGTCGAAACTACGTGAGATATATGAAAAATAAGTTTACCTTTATAGGTTAACGCAATATTAAAGGTACACAGTATAATGATTTTACTCTATTTTGTGCTATTCAACTCGTAGTAAAAAAGTTAGTTCCCTTGACTGCAGGTTCACATACTTCAACATGCTCGAACTTTAGAAACATTGGAGAGAATGGGGAAAATGATCTGAAGCGTATCAAATTTTAAAAAAAGAATTGAGTTTATTGTTGAACTTATATTATTTAAATACAAATAAGTATACTCATCGTTTTTCATATGCATATTACAACAGAATCTCGCAGATACTTACTTTTTACACCATAACCGTTGATATCCACGTTATATTGGAGTGTCTGTAGATAACCTTTGTTATCAATCATTGAATGTTTTAAAAAATACCTATCTAATTGTGAGTGCGCGTGTTTGGATGCGAAATAATCGGTTCCTCGAGTCTAAGGGTTGAAAGTTTTTGAGAATGGAAGGCCGGCTCTAAAGGGGGGAGCATGGAAGCCACATCCCACGCCCTTTAAAGTGTTCAACAGATATTTTTAAAAAAGATTTAAAAAAATAGAATTTCAAGTGATGTGTTATTATAAAATATATATTAATATTGTTAACAATTAACGAATTTTTAAAACTTCATAATTTAAATGTTTTCGCCAAGTTGAAATTAAAATATTTTCCGCTATAAGTATTCGACGGGAAACATAGTACAGCTCGCCGAATCCAGAGTGCAGTGGATGGGTTGCTATAAGCTATTTGCTAAGCGTCGAAATTTCGGTGCTCGCCCTATCCACCGCATGTGGGTCTTTCGGACACACGCCGGACAAAGAAGGACTTCTTTCGGACTTCTTTCGAACGAAGAACCGAACATTCCCCGAGCACATCAGGAGTTCGGGGTAGGGCGAGCAGTAGATACCTACTCGGCGAATGCCGAAATTGTTGAGCCGCGTTTCGGTCCACGTGTCCGGAAGCAATTGGCCCGAGCGGGTCGCGAGCGGGAAGAGCGGAAATGCCTTGCGAGGCCAGGGTCACTCACTGTGCAGGGCCCACAGCTCGAAGCGGTGCAGCGCGTCCAGGAAGAGCTGGCTCTGGAGGGCGCACTCGGAGGAGACGTTGGGAGCGGTGCCCGGGGCGAAGGGCGGCGACGCGCTCAGCAGCGTCTTCAGCACGGCCGCCTCCTCGGGCGAAGGCTCGTAGTCGGCGCCTGCGGACACACCACGCCCACGAATCAGCACAGGATTTCTCAACGCCCCTCTCCGTATGGTAATGCGTCGCGGCGGGATTAAACAACTAAATGCATAAATGAGCACATTCAAATACAATAAAAGAACGCACAACAAATCTACAATTCTATTGCGCGCAGACACTGAAATAAAAGTCATGGCCTCCGGTCATGTGAGAGGTGTGTATGGTTTCGTAAAATACCCAGGAACTCGGAAAAAATCGAAAAACAATGAAACAGTTTCGATTTTGGTTGAAAATGCAAATATTGGATTTTGTTTTCCGATTGCCATTCTGTGTGTAGCGACTAGATTCTCATGGTCTATACGTCACTGGTCACGATACAGCTCCGCTAAGCTACAGCGAGTCTCCATTGAAGAGGACGGGCGCCATTCAATATTTGCTATTAATGTGTTGCGGTATGGAACAGCAACTTTTTTATATTATAATTATGTAAAGAACTCATCTACTATGTCTATCCATCTATCCATCTATCCACGCGATTATCATAAAATAACCTTAAATCTGTGCAACGCATAATTTACAAAGCATTTTATGCAACATACTTCATTCTTCGTCATACGGATCCTCACATGCACTACACTACTCACACATGCCGAGACACCAATCGGGAGCTTAGAGTTTGTCCCGGCTGGAGCGGTGTTCCGCTGGTGGGAAATACCTGATAGGGAGAAAGTACGACAGGTAGCTCTGCGCCGGATCTCATCATCTTGTGGGGTATGATCACCGCCACCTGTTGGGGAAAAACATGCCCTACACAAACGGGAGTAATGGCCTTAGCCGTTGACGCTGCTATGATCACTAATCAATCATTCAATCAATTCATTCTTCGATGGCCATACGTTGGTTTTGCCTCTTTTATCTTGCGGCGAACGAAATAGTTTTCGGGAACATTTCAGGATAAGACTGTAAAGTAAATAAATAAAGGCCAATTGATTTGATTCGGCAGCAAAACGTTGACATTTCTGCAACTAAAAATAAAAAGGAAAGGCGCATAAGCTGTAGAAAAACGTCGTAAGATGTAACTGTGATTGATCGGCGTGAAACTTTGCACAGAATGTCGCCAGTGTACGTTGTATATGTAGTGACGATTACGACAGACTGAGAAGAAAAATGTGTATGTTTTGGAAAGTTGTAAAACTGTTGTAAAAATGTCTGTCAGAGAAGTACCTAGTTGTGTTGAAGTGGAAGTAGAAGTATTGTGAAAATAAAATTCAACTGTATATTGCGATCCGATGGCCGTGATCACTAAGGCAGCAGTGCCGTAGCGGTCTCGGACCAGGGGATCGCAGGTTCGAGTCATCTCGGGCATGGTGGTGGTGCGTGTGTCCGTGTATACTTGTGTGTGTCTATATCGTCATCGGCATCATCATCAACATCATCATCATTTCATCCAATACCCCTGAGCTAACCACCCTGGGGTTTAAAAATGGAATCAGCATTGAAATGCTGATTTCCCTTTGTATAAAATTAACTTGCACCTACCCCGATAATCAAGTCTGAGGCCCGGTGGGATGCACGTACCACGCGGCCTCACGATGGCCGATTCGCAAATAACAATAATAGTAATAATAATAACAGTAATAATAATAATAAATAGTTATTATTATCATATCATTTCATCCTTTTATGTTACAATGTCCTCACAGGTTCATTTCATTCATTTCATAAATGACTTAATAATTGATTCGTTCCTGAATAATCTGTGTAACACACACTGTGGCAGATCCAAATTACAAATCATTATTGTCAACAAAAGATCAATGTGAATAGGGATTAAAACTTGTCAAATAACTGTCATTCGATTTGACTGAGATCACTTTTAATCAGGGCCGGATTTAACTTGGTGGGTGCCCATGTGCTGATTTTTGGTGGAGGCCCCCCCCCCATATATATTATATGCAGTTGGCGGCTGACAAAATAAAATCTATGTGTCAAATATGTTTAATTTAAAAAAATTTTTTGCAAATAATTTTTGCGTACAATATTTTATTTATAAACCTAATATTTACAACACATTACAACTTAATTATAATAACTAAACTACAGGAACTTTTCTGTTAGCAAACTTTTCAATTAAATCGTCGAAAGATAATTATTTTAGAATATCAAAATTGATGTTCAAAATAGAAAGATAATTAAGTCGTTCTTCTGTCATACTAGTTCTCAATCTATTTTTTAGAAGTTTTAATTTTGAAAATGATCTTTCCGTTGTACAATTTGTTATCATTAACACAAGATAAATTCTTAAAATAATTTCTACATTCGGAAACGCGTCTTGTATTCCCTTCTCAATTATTAAGTTATACATAAAATGTTCCCGACTTAAGGCGCTTTTAGATTCCTCATCTTGTATGAATTGGTTAATGAATTCTTTGAATTGGATCAACTCAATTCCAAGATTTTCATCGACGTCGTCTACATAAATTTTACTAAGGTTTGTTGCGTGCTTGATTATTTCATCTGAACTAAGGTTGCCTAATTTTGATAAAAAACCAAACCGAGAAGAAATTATTTCATACGCAGAGACACGTTGATCTAAAGAAACTAAAAACTGGTCCATTACTGGAAGGTAACTTTTCACTCGAAATTCTTTAGCAGCTGTTAACTGAACGTTTGCAGAATTTCCATAATCTAATGGAACCAAACGAACATTCCGTTGTCCTTTTCTACGTAACTCTGTTGTCCCAGATTTTTCCATTCCTAATTTTTCATAATATTCAAAACTGTCGCGCCTTTCTTGAATAAATAATCTCAACGATTTAATAGCTGCAACAGCAGTATTCAAATCTAACTTGGAATTCTGAAGTACTTTATTTGTGTCATTTACTCTGCTCAAGACATCATTCCAAAATACTGTATAAATTGCGATTTCTAACATATTCATTTTGTTATATAAAGCTTGTGCTTCACTACGAGTTTTAGAATTTTGAGAATCATCTTCGAAGATTTTTAGAAGTGCAGCTTTAATTTCAGAATATCCTCGAACTAAAGCTTTAGAAGCATCCTCTCGACAGGACCACCGCGTTGTATCTATTATTTTAGGAATGTAAAAATTGGTTGTACTGTCACTAGACTCAGGCGATTTTGAAGCTTGTTCTTTTAGTAGTTTATAGCGACTTGTTGAGCAAGTAAAGAATACATAAATATTTTCCAAGAAGTCAAAAAAATTGATTGCATTTGCGCAACATTCTGCAGCTGTTTTTCCAACCAAATTCAGCGAATGTGCTGCACATGGAATCCAATCTGCTAATTCGTTGTCCAATTTAATAAGAGCTTGTAAACCATTGAATTTACCACTCATGTTAGAAGCATTATCATATGACTGACCACGACAATTTTTTATATTAAGATCATTGTCATTTAAAATACTGATTAACCCATCATTATCTCTTGTGCTTTGTGACCTTGATTTGGTAAATAAATCAAAAATCTTTCAACAGGAGTGGCATCTTCAATGTAACGAAATACTATTGACAGCTGATCCACGTGGCTTCATCAGGTGTCGAATCAACTGATATCGAGTAGTAGCGAGATTGTTTAATACGTGAAATAATTTCTGCAAAAACACGTTTTCCCATTAGTTCAATAATCTCATCACAAACTTTTGAAGAAAGGTAGTTGACATGACCACTTCCTCGGTTTGCTTTATCAGCTATATGTTTTTTTAAAAAGTCGTCATATTCAGCTATTAATTCGAGTAAACCCAAATAGTTTCCATTATCAGGTGATCCAAGAATTTCAGTGTCCCCACGGGATGCTAATCCTCGTTGGCATATAAACTTGATGACACTTACAAGTCGTTGAAGCACATTTCGCCAATAATTTCTTGCTTCATCTGCTTGTTGAGTAAGTTCCACATCAATACGTCCTATATTTTTAGAACGTTTCGCATATTCAAAAACGGCATCTAAATGTGATTTTGATAATTCGTGTTCTTGTAAGCGTTTGGAAGCATGCCTCCAATCCAAATTATACATATTATGTATAATACATACCTTTATCTTAAATTGCACACTAGTTACAACTATTTTGCACACACTATGTAACTATTCACCTTTATTAAAATATAGTTAACTCACTTCCATATGCGATCGACAATCGAATACGACTGTCGACTATGAAATAATTTTTAAAGGAACAAAGGGTATTTGTTTATGAAATAGGAGACATGTATTTCAGTTATCAATCGTTTATTTATGGTGAAGTCTTGAAACACAGTCATATTCGATTATATATTACTTCGGACTATAAATAATCGGCACATATTAGTAAATGAAGTCAGATAAAATACGATCTCAGTAAAAGTAAAGTTTCAATAAATTTATTGCATTTATAAACTTTCAAATTCAAATGTATCTAATCAAAATAAAAGTTACGTTATTCATAGTATAAAATCAGATCGGCTTAGCCAAAAGAGCAAGTCGAAACCGGTGATCATGTTTGAAACACGATATTCGGTTAGATTATGTGCGTTTAATACTGAATAAATCATAAATAACTTTGAATACATACTAAATAAGTAGATATTCTTGAGACTAAAAATGCATCATGAAATCTAAATTTAAAAAAATACAAATTACTACATAACAATGAAATTAAAAAGTTTTTGCAGAAAAATAGACCAAAATAAAAAAAAATAATTTTTTATTTGGTGGAGGCCCCTTTTTGGTGGAGTGCCCTGTGCTGCAGCACTGTCAGCACATGCATAAATCCGGCCCTGCTTTTAATACAAGTGCCTCTCGGCCGAATGAAATAATTAGCGAAAGGACAGGCCACACATTTTCATAGCTTTTCACAAATCCTGACCTTTACCGTGGCCACATCAGGACGCTTGTTATCGTCCGGAAATTCTTTCCCGCCTTTAGCTATTGACCCTGTAAGCTTCCACTGTCCGTCATGTCTGAGAAACATGACTTGCGCTTTGTGAAACATTATCACCTTAAACAGCATTCAGAGTTGGTGTTTTTTGTGAGTCCTGCGAGTTTTACGAGATTAGACGCCAGATATATCTCCGGACAACTGAAGAAAAGTGGAAAACCATTATATCTATGAATTAGTGGTCATCGATGAGAAAGTTTTGTTTCCGTCGCTCCAGGTGGAGGAAATAAGTTGATTTATGGCGACTGAATGATTTGCACATATTATGGTTTCTTGACAATTGAAAAAAGAAGTTCTGCTAAGGATTAGATTCTACCTGTAAGAAAATATTATAAAATTGTAAGAATTTTCTGTGATTTGGTGACCTTAAACATTCTAAATTCTGTGTCATCACAAATTCTCAGCGCTTCAGTTTCCAAGCTGTTTTCTGACAATTATTATTTTTCTGAAAGTTGGAAATGCAGAGTTTGATTTTAAAAGTATTCTGCTTCATTCTGTTTTAGTATCCTTAAAATTTATTTTACACTGTCATTGTAAAGACTTCGCAGCTTAAAGCTGACATTACACATGTACTTTCAATTTCCCCTTATATTGCTTTCTAACTCTTTCCACTATGAATAAATAACATAATGGCTATTAATTTGGAAGAAAATTGTTAACTATTCGTTGATTTTTAAATAAATTATTACACCTCTACGATACTATACTTGCTACATTTGTTTTACCGGCTAGGAAGAGCACGTAGGTGACAGACTTACAACAAACCACACTAACATTCACCAGTTAAATTAGAAATAAGTTTTTTTTTATTCGTTATGATTGTGTAATAGAGATTTTAAACGGAGCGTTGCTTAAGGTAGAGGCATATTAGAAGCATGGACATGATGAACTTGAGATAGTATATGTAGTCATTTTTTTTCTCGTTAATCGGCCGACTAGGACCACGCATGCAAGCATCCTGCATTTACCGAGGCTCAGTTTTTATTTATTATCGCGGTGGCAGGTGCTTGCAACAACTTTTTGGGGGGACCAGCATTTTTAGCTGGATCCGATTTTTATCCCCCACGGTTGTTAGCCCTGGGGGTATGGAAGATGAAATGATGATGATAATGGGGGTGAAAGGACAACACATACAGACATACACAAACACAAATACGCCCATGCCCGATGCGGGACTCGAACCCGCGATCTTCTGGTCCGAAACCACTCCGGCACTACTGCCTTAGCGATCTCGGCCATCTGATCGGCTATCTGTAATCATTATTATTATTGTTTTTGTTTCGGCTATCGGCTATTATGGGGCCGTGTGATATCGTGCATCCAGGGCTCAGTCTGGAATATCGGGGTAAATGCACGTTAATTTCTATTGGGGGGGGGTCAGCATTTTAACGCAGATTCCATTTTCACATCGCAGGGTAGTTAGCCCTGGGGGACGGGATAAAATTGTGATGATGATGATGATGAATGATGATATGAACACACACGATCATACAGAGATACACCCGAAGCGGGATTCGATCCGCGATCTTCTGGTCCGAGACCGTTACGGCATTCCTGGTTTGGCGATGTCGACCATCGGATCGTCGATTATTATTATTATTATTATTATTATTATTATTATTATTATTATTATTATTATTATTATTATTATTATTATTATCATCATTATTATCATCATTATTATTATGATACATATTAGTTATATTATTATAAATGTAATATAATGTATTGTAATCTAATGTCATTTGTGTAGACCATTTCGGGAGCATATTCTCAGTGATTCTGTTTTACACGCCAGAGAAGTGTTAGTTATGTATTTCACAATGAACCTACGTTCCTTGCCATATGTAAAGTCAATATGGCGCAACAACGAACCTTGGGAGTGTTGGTCCGCCCGAATACAAAACCAGTCGTATCGTGTAACTTTACAAAGTGGGTGCGTCCAAATCTTAAATCGCAGACAGACCTTTCGCCACCGCGGATTTGAAACTAACACAAGGTTTGCCAAATAAGTATGTGTGATCGTGTATTTGTGATTTGATTTATTATCGTCAACGAAACAGCAGAAACTGCATGTGACAATAGGGGAGAAGAAGTATGAAGAATAACATGAATACATTGCTCATGAAATAATTTAACGGTAATTATTTGGAGGGCACCTAAAATAGAAAGCCGAATACAGAATCGACGAATGAAAAAACAACAACAAAAAACAATATCTCCAACAATCACACAATACATTTATCACGTCTAGCTGTGTAACACAACGCATTTTAAGTGACACACGTTCGTTCGAACGTCTGGGACTGCATTCACTAAGTGAAAGGCTGGGCATGGTGGGGTAAAACGCGTAGACGCAATGTTAAACTTTGCTCTCGTGTTATGTATACGTCGAGAGCAAATACATCTCGACGTATTTGCTCTCGACGCAAAAACGCCGAGAAGCTCTCTAATGAAGAAATTTCACTGTCATCACTTTTGACATCTTGGAGTAACTCATGCCTTCTTCTCTTTTGAATAATACTGATTTTTTTCTGATCCGAGTAAAGTCATGGAATTGTTATTCTAGATTATTCATGTTGTTATTCTAGATTTGTTAGAATTTGATAAGTAGTTAGAATTCTGAAAAATTGCATTGCATTTATTAAAATAATTTTTATAAAGTTCATAGCTATCTGTTTTGTTTCATATTAAATTTTATTTAAGAACATGCCGCAGAACATGTCATAGTAAACAGGCCATAAACGTTGAAGTAATAACGTCCCCTTCCCAATGTTACGTTGCGAAGAAATGTTCTATTGGCACACCTAAGCAATTTGTTTTCGAACCTATTTAATTAGGTGTAAAAACATGATAGAACTAGGAAGTCCTAGAGCTGGGGTCCGGACGGTAGCAGGTTTATCGAGACTATGTAGATAACTAGGTCGATTTCAACCGATATCTGGAGAAGAATTCTAGAAGCTGCTGCTCTGGTTGGTAATTTTCTGTGGTTTCTCCGATCAACACCGGGTGAATGCCGGAACCCAAACAAACGAGCCCCAGACCGCGCACTATGTTTCCTTCTTCCTTATCCTATCTTGCCTCTTTACAAGCAAAACGTTAGAGGGTTTGATCAAGGTAATGATTAAATATTGACAGTAAGATGAAGAAGTGCATTCCCGAAGTAATCTTTTGAACTGAACATAACTATTGCCAGAACTGAAACCGGAGCTAAACTGACCGTTGTTTAAACGACAACACACGTAATGTGTTTGAAAAACCCCATTACGAAAGTAGAGATCGTTTTCGTTCATGTAGCAAACTGATAGTTAAAATTCGTTGCTTAGTGTAATCCACGGACTTATAATTAAAAGAAACTCTGTGACTGAATTACGCAATTGCTCATTTGTTTAATCGCTTGATATACAATGAAGAGCCAAAAAACTAGTACAGCCATGCGTATTGAAATAAGGAGATCTGGAACCCATCAAAATACGGTGCTCCGGTCGACATCGACAATATAAAACAAGCAAAGACTGGTTCTTTTGTTAGATCGATTACTGCTGCTACAATGGCAGGTTATCACGATTTAAGTGAGTTTTAGCGTGGTGTAATAGTCCGCGCAAGAGAGATGGGGCATAGTATCTCCGAGATCGCGATGAAATTTGGATTTTCCCGTATGACCATTTCACGAGTGTACCATGAATATCAGGAATTCGATAAAACATCAAACGTCTGGCATCGCTGCGGCCGCAAAAAGATCGTGCAAAAACTGGACCGACGACGACTGAGGAGATTCATTACATGTGACACAAGTGCAGCCCTTCCGCAAATTGCTGAAGATTTCAATGCTGGGCCATAAACAAGTGTCAGCGTGTGAACGAGACATTATCGATTTGGGGTTTTGGAGCCGAAGACCCAGTCGTTTACCACTGATGACAGCATTGCACAAAGCTTTACGCCTCGCCTGGGCCCGTCAATACCGACATTGGACTGTTGATGACTGGAAACACGTTGCCTGGTCTGACGAGTCTCGCTTCACATTGTATCAAGCGGATGTACGGGTACGAGTATGGAGACAACCTCATGAATCCATGGACCCTGCATGTCAACAGGAGACTGTTCAAGCTGGTGGAGGCTCTGTGATGGTATGGGTCGTGTGCAGTTGGAGTGATATGAGGCCCCAGATATGTCTAGATTGGACATGGGGCCCCCGATATGTCTAGATACGACTCTGACAGATGGCATGTACGTAAGCATCCTGTCTGATCGCCTGCACCCGTTTATGTCCATTGTGCATCCCGACGGACTTGGGCAATTCCAGCATACCAATGCAACAATCCACACGTTCAGAAGTACTTCAGACTAGCTCCAGGAACACTCTTCTGAATTTACATACTTCCACTGGCCACCAAAATCACCAGGCATGAACATTATTGAGCATATCTGGGATGCCTTGCAACGTGCTGTTTAGGAGATATCTCCACCCCTCGTACTCTTACGAGTTGATGGAGAACCCTGCAGGATTCATGGTGTCAATTACCTCCAGCACCACGTCCAGAAATTAGTCGAGTCCATGCCGCGTTGTATTGTGGCACTTCTGCTAACGAGGGCCCTACACGATATTAGGCAAGTGTACCAGTTGCTTTGGCTCTTCAGTATATATGTATATATATATATATATATATATATATATATATATACATAAATAAATATATATATATTTTTTCTAACCGACCCACCTTCCACACGACTGGTACCTACACAACAGCAGCATGAACCGTGGAGGGGGTTGACAAGATATTTGCTCGTCAAGCGAGCTTTAAATCTAGGGAGCAGGATCTTCAGGGTGCGAGAAAGGTTTGAACCCTTGACACAATAAAATCATACAAATTGCACATAAACGAGCGTATAATTTACCCGTCAACTTTGTGGCATAAGTTAATGACAAAAAAAACAAGAATAGAATCACACTTCTACAAAGAAAAATCAAAAACACAAATAGAATCCTTTACAGCACATTAAATGAATGAACACAATTTACTCCAAAACTGATTCTTTGAAATAATTACCCTAATCTGCACTGGGAATTCCCTTGGAAAATTAATTATATCTAAATTTATGCTATCCTAATTACATTTGCACATGAAACCAAATTCAGTTTACAATCTCTTGCTTCAAAAATATTACATGCAAAGAACAAAATGTGGGCAAGTGCACTACTCTCATTTATAATTTAACTGTGACTGCTAATAGCAGAATAATAAATGTTCCAAATAGAATGTTTTAAGGCAGGCAATAGCGCATCAAAAATCTCCCACTACAATGCTGCAAATTGTTGCCACTCGTGTCCTCAATTTCCTAACACTTTCCTATACTAGTCTTTTCCCTGCCGACGTGAACTTGACCTACTTTCCGCAGTTCCTAGCGTTACCTCGAAAACTGCCCGCTTTCTGGCCTTGATGGTCGTGCGCTGGCCTGTGCACCGACGTCGCTCGGTCCCAGCTTCTGCGTCGTACGAGACGGGATTCGCCTCTGCCGTCTACGCTGTCTTCTTGCGTCCTCTTCCGTTCTTCCTGGTCGGCCTCTTCTTCTCCTGTCTTCTCGCGTCCTCTTCCGTCCTTCCTAGTCGGCCTCTTCTTCTCCCTCGACTGCTACCGGCGCCTCTGACTACGCCCACGTTGTGAAAAATGTCCCTTGCACTTCCCTGAATACTAGTGCAAGTTCCTCGCTCGTTGCTACTTTTACTTCGTTAAACAAGAACTTTCAATGCTTTTCTCACAACGGGTAACTTTTTACTTCCCGTGTTGTTAATAGAAGAAACACTCTTTTAAATCTTCACTATTTCGCGGACGACTAACTGGCACGTCTGTTCGACGCCGAAAACTCCTACCTAGCAGTCGTTGCGGCGGCAAACAATATCTAAGCTGACGTTGACGAGCGGTGATCAAAATGCTGCTTACCCGACGAACGGCGACAATCAAAAGAGGGCTTCCGCTTGCGGGTTTGTGTATTTATGGTGCGACGCCTGGGGAAATTCTCCGTGGTGGGGGCTGCTTCTCCTCTCTCAACCCTTCACAAGGAGAAACGTTGCTTGCTAGTTGGCCTTTGATTAGTACGGGCAACGGATACCAGGCTGCGCGTTTAGGCACCTCCGATTTCTGCGCCTGCTCTCCTCGCTGCCTGTGGGTGTTCATACATACGAGACGGTGGTGTTATGGGGTCGCACAATCCCATAACGCCACAATATATATATATATATATATATATATATATATATATATATATATATAGACTGTATTTATTGAAGTTTTTGATATTTTATTAACATTCGACGATAATTATTTATGAATGTGGGCTGTGTGTTGGAAAATTTTTCACAAAAATGAAACATAAATTCGTTGGAAACAAAAGCGATAAATTTATTTAAGAGTGAGTCGTTGGAGTTCAAAGATGAATATTATTGTGGAGGGGCATCACTATAATGGTATTAATGTGCTAATGTATAATATTTTCAGATTTTAAACCTTCTGAAGAAAAGGTAAATTTTGTAATTCTTATCATATTGCTTTTGATTTCATTGCCCGTGTAATAAACACAAACTTTTTATTGTTATCTGTTATCGTTCCTACAGGTAAACTCTGAGGTTCACCTTTGTTTTCAGTGCAAATATATTGAAAAACATTCAAAGACATACAACACGAAAAGCAACAAAATAATAATGTAATAATACAGTAAACCTTCATTAACGCGAATTCCTAGGGGCAGAAATGATCGTTGGTTATATAGTTCCGATTATATAGTTTATCCGATTATATAGTTTTAAAAAACGGAGGTAAATTTTTGGACCAGACAAGAAAAGGTGTTTTCGTGAGTATTTTTGCGCACTGAATTTAAATCCGTAACTCGTTTCTCGCCATCAGGTCAGGTTTCTTTGATTTCTCATGTTGACAGTATTGAGGTCTCACGACTACTGATCGCGACAAAATCGTGATTGTTGCATTTGTATTCGAGGCGTATTTTTATGGTTCTATACCGACGGTGGGTGAAAATGCCAAGAAAAGCGAGTAAAATCAGTGCAAGGTATTTGTGGCAGGTGTATCGTTGGCAAAAAGGGCAAAGTCATAATAGATTTTTTGAAGAATACATATCTGTCCTACATCGGATTCAGTGTCAATGTCGCGAAAACATATAAGCCATGTAATTGATCTTCAACGGGTGTCGAAACAAGTTGTACAAATTGACGAGGGGCGAGTCAATCTATTTTCCACTTTCATCGCGGATAAAAAGATCCTCAGAACCCCACGAACGGGTTACGTTTGCTTGACGAACGTGGTCGATGTAAGTTCGAAAACTTTTAGACATTGAAATATCCCGAAGTTTCATCAGTATCAAATACAGTATACCCAAGACAACACAGTGTCTGTGCTACACCTCTTGTAGAACCAACTCTTGTGTTACTTTCTCCATTGCACTTTAAACTTGGTCGTATTAAAAAATTTCGTAAATGCTCTTGACCGAGAAGGGCCAGGTTTCCAGTATCTGTTACAGCTCTTTGCACAAATTTCCTACACCAAAATCAAAGGGGTTTGACGGACTAGATATTAAAAGACTGATGATGGACGACAACTTCACGAAATGTTTATCGGTCACGGATGCAGCAGCATAAGAGTGACTCATGAGTGTTGTTCGAAACTTCTCTGGTAATAGACAGAGTAAGACCTACAAACTGATTGTTGCAAATCTTTTGAAGAATTACCACAAAATGGGTGTTCGAATGTCGTTGAAGATCCATTTTCTTCATTCCCATCTGAATATCTTCTCTAACAACTGAGGTGAAACTATCAATGATTAAGGAGAACGACTACAGTAAGTTTTAGCCTGAATCGAGAATAATTACATTACGTATTAAGAATATTACAAATAGAAATATTTTGGGACCATGGAATGCTGCGCTATTATTGTTGGTCTCATATATATGATAGGAAACTAAAAAATTACAAACGACGCAGTTTCACTGCACTTCATTTCTGTTTTTATGTTTCTCCAAATAAGGTAATGATTTTTGATTTAAAATTGCAAAATATGGTTCATTCATTTATCTATGGAACCTGACCTGGTAACCGAAAACAATCTGCGGATTCGTAATCAGCGCAAAAAGTTACCTTAAAATCTGCTTTCACCTCTGTTCCGAAACCGTGTAAACATGTGTTATTATAAAGGACCATATTATTGTGAACTCTTGCCGAGGTCCAAGTTCTGTTCCTGTTATGGAGAATTCGTGTTAAGTGAGTTCGTGCTAATGATGGTGTACTGTAATAGTAACAATAATGTGTATGTATGTATGTATGTATTATGTATTTGGCATTGTCGGGTAGGATTAATTTGACGTTTGCCAGCTAGCGGTCTTCCTGGACTCTTTTTTTGTTTATTACTCACGCCTGGGGGTAGGGGCGGCATGTGGCGAACGTGATGTTTACCTTTCACCGTACCTCGCACACATGGCCTGCCTGAGCTTTTCTTTCGTTACACAGCTATTGAAACTAAGAATTGTAATGAAATGCTACAGCTCCATTTTTGTCCCGACCGGGAATCGAACTGGGGATCGCCCAGGAATGAATGTCTATAATGTATGAAAGCATATCGTAAGGCTAATTAGCAAACCCATATTTACTCCTCTATTTTCTGTTTACTTCATGATAAAATATAATTATGAAAGAAGAGAAATGAATAAAAGTAAATAACAAATTGAGCATCGTAAATAATTGAGTTCCCCAATATTTATAAGTTCAACAGGAGAGGAAACTAAAATTTTGCTTTCCGGCTATGTTTATTCTTTTCATTGCGAAACTGTCCAATCTGAAGTTACGAGGTATGCTAATTAGTATGACGATATACCGTAGACATTCCATTTCTCAGCACGTTATTGTCGGACGAACTGATGATCAGTCTTATGTTTTATTGCGTGCTTCTAAAACATCGACAAAACTTTAAAAATGTCATCTGAATCAGATGACGGAGAAGACGATGATGAGAAATGAGACAGCAAGAACAATGAGCGGGCCCCGACAAGAAAGCGGTGGTTCCGAGCGCTCGGGCGTTCCTTTCCGAGGCGAGGGGTTGATTCTGAGGGCGCAGCACCGCCTGATTTGTGCGCGAGGGACACGCCCGAGTCGCTCGCGAAATGGCACGTGAGGAGGCATGCATGCCATGACGCGAGCTCGCCGCGCATACGGGATGCATGCGTTCTCACGTCGCGACGGCCCCCGCCGCTTGAATCGGCGCTGCACCGCCGCCGCCGCCCCCGCCTCCGCAGCTGCTGCAACTGCTGTTGGTGCATGCATTGCAACGTCCTGCGCGATGCGCGGCAGTGCGACGCGTCGTGACGCGACGCAACGACCGCCTCGAAAGAAACAGACGCTAATTCTCGGTCTAACTGATAGACGCCCACGAGAGAGGAGAAAGGTTGATGGGCAGGCGATGGGTCGATGAATCGCGGGCCGAGAGGAGATTGGTCGGAAGGTGCTGGTCGAGTGAAATGAAAAGAGGAAGTGTGCGCGTAACTGTTTGTGCGGGAAAACGTTTAAGGCGAAGTGATATAACGAGGTCGTAAAATGTTTTATGACCACGGCGTGGAGATTATAGTCTGAGGTTCTGTATCTTCACCCTACGAAGAGGTAGGTCAAATCTAATCTTGTCAGGATTCTCTGTCATGTTTCTTTGCCATGATACGAATACAGAATGTTTGTGTTTTAATTGTAAATCTGTGCAGCCTTGTTCACGTTTGAAAGTACGTTCTCAACACGTTTTGTCTTATCATTAGGTTCTGAGAAAGTTTTTCGCCATCATTTTATCCAAGTATACTTCTAACTGTACTAATAGCCTGCAACAGTAAAAATGCTCCTGAACACCACGCAAAATACGTTTCCTTACAGTAGCAAGCATTATTCCCAAGAAAAAAAAATACTCTCGTGTAACAATGCTATTAATTAAGAATTTTAACAAAAAAACAGTATTCGCAAAAACTGCAATTGCAAAGTACAGTAAATATACAGTACAATCCTACATTAATTCCAAGAGTATCAAAAAAGTTTCTGTTCCATACCGCAACAAATGAATAGCATATATTTAATGTATGTCCATTAAATAGTCTTGGAACCTGGCTGTCGTATTACGTCAGCTGTGTTCAGAGACGCACTGTTTATTATAATTCACCCTGTTTATAAGAATAAACCATTTTAATGGACACAGTGAAATATTTTCCTTTCTCAATAATTATCCTATTATTATATTATAACTGTAATTGTTTTCTTATTTTCCACGAGTTACTGGGTATCTAGTGGAACTATAGATACTTCTCTCGTAGTCTTGAGGTTGAATTGCTTTCTTTCAATTTCTGCGCTCATTTGAAATTAGAAATATAGATTCGTATGCTGCTTTTTCCAGAATATGAAGAGTATTCTGGAATTAATATTTGGCCGTCAATATCTGATAATCGTTTAAGTGTGAAAACGATCTAAATTATTCTGGGAATACTAAGAGATGCATCATATGGTATATTCTGAGGAACCGATTGGGGCATGTAGAAACATTTATAGTTTGGTTTACGTCCTGAGTGGAACAAATTTAATTCGATAAGTACAAAAAACCTCACTGATATCTCAGAATAAAGGTTTCTTTCTATGCTGGTCAACAGCCAAGAAAATATCCTCCAAAGGTGCAAAGAAGAGCAATGATAAGATTTAAGGTTTCGAGACACTTTGTTTACTTGTCTGAAAATTACATTACTCGGGCATTGTAAAATTGTTCGTATCTTAACAGGACATGCATAAAATAAGCCAGGTGCGAATGCCGCGGCAATTGTGGGGAACCCTAAGAGGGTTAAGCAATAATAATCGATAGAGGAAGAGGAAACAACCAATACATTTGATGAATATGTGGCTACTGTTGATAGTGATTGATCTTGTTCTAAATATTGTAACATGCTTCTGTAACAAAACAAAGCATATATGATTCTTGGGCGAAATCAGTAGTTATGTTAGTTCCCGTAGTTCTGCAGTTTCGAATTAAATAGGTTTCTAATGTAGAAACATTAATGAAAGGCAAAGTCAAGCTCACGGATACGTACAGGCTGCGAACCTGGTAATACATCGCAAGCACGCCTTCTAGACAACCTTGAGCCCAGACTCGCAGCGACCGTAAGGTTTCCGGCTCAGAGAGCCACGGCTCGCCACGGCGACCCGTCACGGCCTGTCACGGCTCCCCGTCACTGCGCCCTGCCTCGCTCCGCTTCGCTGCGCCACGCTCCGCCACGCTCCACATGGAACCTGCTCCCTCTCGTCCGCCCTGCGTTCGACCGCCAGGACCAAAGAGTACCGGCAGCGGCGTGGCGGGGAGTTGGCAACTCTCGATGGCCCTCGTGGAGGCTCTCCCACCGTTGACGGCTGTTGCGCCACTCCCCTCCCTCTCCGCCTTCACTCTTTCGGCCTTCCCTTCGACCCCGCACCCATGCCGCGGCCGCTACGGCGAAGCGGTCCGGCGGCTGCGGTGCGGGTCCGCCCCGCGCCGTGACGCGCCGCGCGCAGCCACGTGTTCGAGACTGCGATTGGCGCAGTGGGATGCCGCAATCAACGCACGCCGGCACACTTTTCCACGAAAGCCACTCGCAGATGGTGGCACACGTGCTTTAGCCAACCACCCCCTTGGGATGTGGTACCTCACCCCATCTGTTTAGCGACCACATTCTCCAAAATGCTTAGGTCACCATCATATGAGGTGAGGTCAGATATAAACTAGTGGTGCTACAGACTGGCACAGACTTTCTCGTAGAATGGTTTTCTAATTCCCTTGGTGTGGACTGGCTCTACGGTCTTGCCCTTTCCTCTTGCCATCTGCCATTATGGCCGCACAAAGTATATTTTGTTGACATTTTCTCAAGTTTTCGTTTCCTATTAGTACGAGAACCGAAATATTACTTTAAAAATATTAATAAGAGTAAAACGTGGCCTGAAATAACAATTTCCATTGAAAAAATTGGATCTGTTTTTAAGAAAATGGCGTTTAAGCGTTACTATAAATACGAAATTTGAAGCTCTTTTTTCGCAGACAATCGAAGCAGAAATTTCGAAAAACTATATTCGAAGTCATTTGAAGCACTGTCACTCAGAAATGCAATAGTGTTTACAAATTGCTGAAAATGTGCATATTAACGGCGTTAGAAATATTTCGAAAATATTACATTTGTGTCATTTGTTAAAAACAAAATAAACCTTAAATGAACTTTCTTATATTAAACAGTATAATTAGCACTATAAGTTGGACAAGTGTGAAGAAAATTTTGGAGCCATTTTGGAGAAAATGGTGTTTGAGCGTTTCTGAAAATTCGGAAGTTTGAGATCATTTTCACAGAAAAGGGTTGTTGCCATGGAATTTTATATGACATTATTTAAAGCACTTGTACTCATGAAAACAATAATGTGAATAAATTGCTGCTAATGAAAATATTAACGACGTGAGAGACAAGTTAAAAAATTAAATTTTTGTAATTTTTGAAAAAACAAATGAATAGAGCAAAATCTCGTTTATGTCATCGCATAGAGTAGATTTATCCTTACCAAATTTTTAAGGAAACAAAATTTCGAGCCGGGTTTGAGAAAATTGTAATATTTTACAATTGCAAGTTTGCGCGCAATATTGCGAGAAAACTACTACAAGATTTTTAAAAAATGTACATGACCTTAATGAAAGAATTATAGACAACAAATTTCATTCGAAGGAAAAATCTCTATCTTGTAGTTTGTAGTTGTAGGAAGACGCCGAAAAATTCACACTTTTACAATTTTGAAAAATCTTGAGTTAATCGTGAAAATCACCACTTTTATAAGTGTATTTTACTCTATTCTTACAAGAAACTGTAAGAAAAAATGTTGAGAACATTTTGAAAATGACCGCGGCGCTTCCTGTAAAGTACCCCCAAATTTTGAAGAAAGTTTTTCAAATTTGCAGCGCCTTGAGTCGAGCCAGATCGACCGGGAAATATCCATTATGGAAAAAATTCTTATCTGTGCTTTTGGGGCTAGTGGTGTTCCAAACGGACGGATGGACGTATTAAAAAACGTTTTCGGTATCAGGTCCCCCCAAAACGTGTATTTCCATTGAAATCTCGGAATCCATCTTCCGCAATTAACATAACATTTTTTCTATACCACGTATATACTCCGTATACATGAGTAAATAAAAATACAGTCTTCGATATGCAAATGCAAAGGAGTGTTTAAGTTATATGTATCAGTCTAATAGCAGTGCTTCAAAGTTTCTTTTACGTAGGCGTCATTCTAGAACAGTTAAATCCTAATAATAATTGTTGTACATGATACTATTAGAGAAAATTAAACACCCAACAGACATCAATTTGTGGGTCATTGGATGCATACTAGCAATAGTACATTACTAAATAGACATTAAGTTTCTGAATTGTTTTTACATCTATATCATAAATGTAATATTTCATTATATCAAGATAATATTTCATGACTATGGTATCCTTTTCCGTCCATTTCATTAATATAATAAACTTCTGTAAAAAATACGCCCAATTTAAATATCTTTATACACTTCAAATGAAAGTCCCATAAATGTTTTGCATGCTATATCACGGGAAGTAGAGGTTTTTCTTTCCTGCCGGAACATGTGATACAGCACTGATCTACACGTCGGCTTGTGATGTTTATCCCTCCATGTAGTATCTCACCAGCAAGGCGCCTCCCCAGCCAGGATAAGCCAAAAGCCTAACCTCCCGACTGGTCTCCCGACATGTGTAGTATTGTAGTTGCATGTAACTGCATTATAGCTAGGTCACATTCATCCTCTATCTGAAGGAGAATTCTATCGGTTGGCTGCTCTAATGGGTAGTTTTCCGTACCAATACCAAGGAAATGCTGGATTAATTTGTGAAATATTTTCTTTCGTTGATCAGATTCATTGGTTTTCAATATTTTACAATGTTGATCCCGAATTATTACATAAACAAAGTCAAAAGAAATTATAAGACAATATTCACGTTTCTGAATCATTCTATTGCACTTAATTTCCAATTTACAAATAATGATTTAAACCATTTTTAATTGAAATTTCATTTTAAGTATTTCATTTTAATTTTGGCCCTGTCTGGCCCGAGTACACTAGTTGCGGCGAAACTCATTATTATGGAATTTCTTCCTAACATTAGATTAGATAATGTGAGAGAGAAGAGAAGTAGGACAAGATCATTTATAAGTAGAGCTTGTAATGCTATTTACAGCCTTCATTCAGAATGACTGTTAATTTCTTCCTCTCCGAACAATTATCCATCAAAATGGAAGTTAGATCTGCGGTATAGGCGGTCTTTCCCTTGTATCTTCAATGTCAAAATTACCAATCACAAACTTCTCTACAATACTGTTTGCAAGAAATTCGTGAAAGCTGCATGAAAGCTTTATTAGTTGTATGACTGATATAAATACTTTCAACTCATCTGATGTCTCTCCTTCAGTTATTTATTTTTTTGTACTTCATTGTAACTCATATATCGTCACAGGATTGACTGGTCGATTGAGTGATGTTTCCGGGCACGTCAACTGCTGTGGATAATAGTCTTGTGAGAGTAGTGGATGTTTTTCCCCGGGAAGTGTCGGTGGTGGTTTCCTAGTGGACGATGAGATCCGGCGCCGAACTGCACGTCGGTTTGCGGGTGATTTCCGTCTTCAGGTATTTCTCATAGCGGGGCATTTCAATGTGATTACCTGACACAAATTCTAGGTTCTCGACATGTGTGGTAGTACAATGCATGTGTGTGTGTGTGAGTGTGTGAGAGGAGAACGCAGGGCAAAGACGAGGATGGAGAGATAGCGTGCCGTCCGTGGCCCGTATGTTCGGATACTGCTCCGGTATTCATCAGGTCCCTCGTGATCTGATCTTATTATTATTATTATTATTATTATTATTATTATTATTATTATTATTATTATTATTATTATTTTCGTTAATCGGCCGACTAGGACCACGCATGCAAGCATCCTGCATTTACCGTGGCTCAGTTTTTATTTATTATCGCGGTGGCAGGTGCTTGCAACAACTTTTTTGGGGGGACCAGCATTTTAGCTGGATCCGATTTTTATCCCCCACGGTTGTTAGCCCTGGGGGTATGGAAGATGAAATGATGATATGATGATAATGGGGGTGAAAGGACAACACATACAGACATACACAAATACATCCATGCCCGAGGCGGGACTCGAACCCGCGATCTTCTGGTCTGAGACCACTCCGGCACTACTGCCTTAGCGATCTCGGCCATCTGATCGGCATTATTATTAATTATTATTATTATTATTATTATTATTATTATTATTATTATTATTATTATTATTATTATTATTATTATTATTATTATTATTATTATTATTATTATTATTATTATTATTATTATTACTACTACTACTACTACTACTACTACTATTATTGTTGCTCGTGGCCAGCTTTTGGTCAGCGTTTTCGTTATTTGAAACTTGTTAGAGTTTTTGCAACGTTTAAAAAAATAATTCTGAAACACACTAAAGTGGATTTTTACGTCTTTTTCGTTAAATTCGAATATATGTACAATAGCGCACCCAAGGGGGACGAGGGGTCGCATTGCACTTCAGCCGCTCCCGCCACGAGGAAGCCAATGATGCATATTAAACTAGTGCACCAACGCACTAGTGCAAACCAAAGCACATACTGTCTCGCATTATTTCTAACTGTTCCGTAATATTATACTACATATAATGCTCCCTAAACCTGCAAAAGTGTTTTCAACCAGCGAACATTTTTTTATCACTCCAAGATCCAAACTCGAATCCTCAGAGTTAACTCTCCGTCACTCATATCACAGAAGCTCCGTATGGGTTTAACTCGGGCCGACGACGATTAAAAAATAAATGCTCACTTCGTGTAACGTACCCTCAAAAATCCAAATATTAGTTTCAAACGGCTGACCGTTTTTGGCCGTAGCGTTGACCCCAGACGGACAGACGTTCAGACATCAATGGATTTTTCGGAATCAAGGACCCACAAACATAGATTCTTGCTTTACCACGTCTTAAAGGAATGATTTTTCTATATTTAGCAACTGGATTAATCCATTTTTCGTTATCAACGCCCGGTGGTAACAGTTTTTCTGCCGAAAATTCTCCGTTTTCCGGCGCACGATTACATATCTTTTGTTTACTTATTTACAGGAAACCTCAAAAACATTTTGAAATTTTCTCAGTTATGGCATAAAACTTTTGGATTAAACTCTGTCCTCGGATAGTGTGAAGGACTCTTACGAGAGTGGTGCAGGTCGCATGTTCGTTGGAATTTCCGATTTTTCGAAAATTGCAAATGTGCAATTGTTTTGGGCGTCTTTCTAAAACTAGAATATTGAAGATGGTGAATTTTACTTTAATAGATGTTTTCTTTAGACAGAAAATGGGTAATATTCAATTTTTTTGAATGTAGCAGTTTTTGTGTAATTTGCGCGAATGTTAGACAGTTTAAAATTGTTTAATACATTTTCCTAAAAAACATCACCAATTTTTTATTTAAATTTTTTTACTCGTATGTATCAAGAAACGGTGAAAAATGGCGATAGTCCTATTTTCGGCGAACTCCCTTTATTTTCGAATATTGCAAAAACATAACATTCAAAACCACAGAATTGAAGATAGAGATTCTTGTTTAAAAGTCTGCTGCAAAAATTCAGCTCTTTAAAAAGGCGATGATCAGTTTTTTGAAGAAATATTTTCTCTAAAACCACTCCAAATTATTTCGTCAATTTTTTTCTACGGATAGAAGGGCCGGTTAAAAGAATGGCGTGGGTCTCATTTGCGTTGAACTCCAAATTTTTGAAAATTGCAAATTCAGAAATAGTGCGAGAAAGTATGTGCTGTTCGAGGATCACTAGTTTCTATATACACCAGCCACATTATTGTGTTGTCAATCGGATTACTTTGATGATCCCAGTGAATAAGCCTAAACGACAATTTTTCTACAAAAGAGGAATATATACTATTGATTCCCCTAATCAGTATCTATTTCTGTGTATAATCATGTATGTCAAATTGTTCCTTATTGCTGCATAATGGACGTAATTGTGTACATATTGTAAATTTTATAAAATCATTAACTCTAACAGGAGTGATTTGATTGTGAAGTGACTCTGACAATGATTTGAGATCATTAATTAACACCAAATACGTTGAGTCGTGGGTACTGTATATTATCTCTAGAAGATAATATCAAATAATCAATGGATAGGCAAATATGTTTCTCTCTTGGATAATTTAGTTTTCACGACCCTTATCCACAATGGTCAATGATGCGATCATATCGATTTCATTCGCACCAATACCCTTATTTCGAGTCTATTTCTTTCGTATATCCTTCCACAATTTATACAAATGTCATATCTGTTTCTTGAACTTTGATTGTGTTGTAATTTTGAATTTTATTTTTTGAGTGCGAGTAGCGGTTGTGCGCCATCTATCTTGTTTGCGCGCATGCGCCATGACTTGTCCGTGCGCATCGCGCTCAACCTTTCGTTTTTTTCTCAGTTGTTTTTGATCACTAAGCATTGTAACACGTACATCAGAATATACGATTTGTTTACTTGGTAATCGTGTGTATTTATTCGGCTCGTTAGACTGTTAACCCTTCCTCGCTAACAGGTTATGAGCCCAGGTTCGCGAAAACGGTGAAAAACTGTGAAAAGTGAACAACGAGCGGTGTTACAGATCATAAACGAAAGCGCGTGAAAAGTTTTCTTTGTGTCTGCCATTATGAACGCCGGAAACGTGGGACGTATCGAGTTATTGGGAAAAGACAATTACGATACGTGGAAACTGCAAATGCAGGCAGTTCTCACTAAAAATGATTTGTGGGAATACGTAAACGGTGGAACGGTGAAACCTGAACCTGGTGAAAATAACGCGAATGCGGCCAACATTCAGGAATGGACACGTAACGACGTGAAGGCGCGTTCGGACATGATATTGTCGTTTTCAACGAGCGAGTTGAAACAAATTAAACATTGTACAACCTCGCGCGAAATGTGGATAAAACTCGAAGAGACTTATCAGTCGAAAGGACCAGCGAGGAAGGCGACGTTGTTAAAAAGTTTGACGCTGCAGAAAATGGCGGAAAACGGCGACGTGCGCGCGCATCTGAACAGTTTCTTTGACTGGGTAGACAAACTGAATGATATGGACATCGAAATAAATCCAGATTTGCTGGCGATTCTATTGCTCTACAGTTTGCCAACGACGTTTGAAAATTTTCGGTGTGCCATTGAGTCGCGAGACGAATTGCCAACGCCGGAGGCACTTCGTATTAAAATTCTCGAGGAAAGTGACGCGAGGAAAAGTGTCACGCGAAACACGCCGTCAGGGGCCATGTTCGCGAAGAAAAAGGAACATTCTAAAAAACGACAAGACAAAGGTGACGGCGACAAACAGAAAGAGAATCTTGCGACGATCCGGTGTTATAAGTGTAAACTGTTCGGTCATAAAGCGAACGTATGTCCGACAAAGAAGAAAAGTGCAAAAGAAAAATCCACGGAGAATGTAAGTTTTTACGTATCGAGTCAGAAGAGGTCACAGTCGGATGTTAAATGGTGCCTAGATAGCGGGGCGACTAGTCATTTCTGCATCGACGCCGACTACTTCAGTGAAATCGTGCCGAATCCTGAAGAGGTAAAATTCGCTAGTAATGCTACAACAGTCACGGCAGGCGAAGGCAAAGCGCAGTTTGTCGCACGCGCGCATGACAAGACAGCGAATGTCACACTGAACAACGCGATCTATGTACCGGAAATGAGACAAAACTTATTGTCGGTGAGTAAAATTACAGATCACGGCTTCGAAATTCTTTTCCGAAAGACAGGAGCACTTATTCGAGATGAAAATGAAAAGATAGTGCTGGAAGCCGAAAGAATTGAAAATTTATATTTCATCCGTGAATCTGGACAAGGCGCTTATACTGCTGCAACCGCACCAAAGGAAAACAAAGTTACTCTCGAACTTCTACACCGACGTCTGGGCCACGCGAATATACGAGATATCCAGGAAGGTATTCAAAAGGGAATTTTGAAGGGTGTTTTGCTCTCAGATACGACCGGAAAACTCAACTGCAACGTCTGTTTACGAAGTAAAATGACGAGGGCTCCTTTTCCCAACAAGTCGCAGCGGCAGACAAACACTCTGGACCTGATACATTCGGACGTCTGTGGACCAATGCGGACAGCATCTTTGGGTGGATCGAAGTACTTCGTCGAATTTATTGATGACAGTACACGATGGTGTGAGATCCAGTTCTTAAAGTCCAAGGACGAAGTTTTTAAGGCGTTTACCAATTATGCCGCACGTGTCGAAAACGAGAAGAGTATAACTATTAAATGTCTACAGTCCGATAACGGCCGAGAATTTTTGAACAGTGAGTTCGACGACTATTTGAAGAAAAAAGGGATTTCAAGGAGACTTACTGTGCCCTACAACCCGGAACAGAACGGGATCGCCGAGCGAAAAAACCGGACACTATTGGAAGCAGCCAGATGCCTTCTCAAGGAATCGAATTTGCCTGACTATTTTTGGGCAGAGGCAGTTAATACTGCGAATTATTTGAGAAATCGACTACCGACAAAGAGTCTGAATGGGAGGACACCATTTGAGGCATGGACTGGCGAAGCTCCGGACGTTTCCAACCTTAGGATATTTGGAAGTAAGGTCTACTATTTGGACAGAACTCCTGGGAAAGGAAAATTCGACGATCGAGGTCAAGAGGGAATTTTCTTAGGATATGCAGAAGAGTCCAAAGCATATCGCGTTTGGTCGTCGGAGAAGCGGCAGGTTCTGATAACTCGTGATGTAACTTTTTGGAAGACGAAGATCACAGTAAATCGACTGATTTTCCCGTCGAAGAAGAGGCCATCGATGGAAAAGAGGATTCACCGCAGGTTCGACAATTTAGAGAAGTGGAGTTTTCATCAAGGCATCCGGAACCTACTGAGGAAATAGACCACATTTTTGTCTCTTCTGATGACGAAGATTCTACAGAATCGAACGGCCATAGAGGCCGCAGTCGACCGACGATAGTTAGAACAGGTTTGAGGGGAAGACCGAGGAAGATATACAACAGTGTTCCAGAACCTAGCAACGATTCTCACGATGAGCAGAACCAGATACTTCTCTCCGAAGTACCTTTTAAAGAAGCACTGAATAGTCCAGAAGCAGACGAATGGCGTCAAGCCATTGCACCTGAAATCAAATCAATCGTGAAGAATGATACTTGGGATCTGGTCGATCGCCCGCATAATCAGAAGGTTGTAGGCAGTCGAATCGTGCTGAGAAATAAATTTCATCCTAACGGAGTGCTGGAAAAGAGGAAAGCACGACTTGTTGCGCAGGGATTTAGCCAACAACCTGGAATACATTTCACAGAGACGTTTGCACCGGTAGCACGAAGAAGTACCATTCGACTTATGGCATCACTATCAGCCAGTCATGGTATGAAGATTCGACAGCTGGATGTCGAAACTGCATATTTGAACGGAGTGCTTGAAGAGGAAATCTATATGAAACCTCCGAAAAATCTTCAACAAATCTTGCGGGACATCGTAGACTCTGAAGGCGAAAATCAGATTGGATCAAAGGCGAAGAAGATGCTCGACAAACTCCGCGAAGGTGAAAAGGTATGCCGTTTGAAGAAATCATTATACGGACTGAAACAGGCCGGGAGAAGTTGGTATATGAAGCTAGACGCAACCATGAAGAAGCTGGGAGCCGTACCATCGAAATCCGATCCTTGCTTGTTTTACATCGGTTCAGGGGAAGATGTGGTTCTCATTGCGACTTACGTCGACGACATTCTGATAGCTTCTCGCAACGATGATGAAATATCCGAGCTAATCGCAGGACTACGTACTAATTTTGTCGTGAAGGACCTTGGGTCCGTGAAGTTTTGTTTGGGAATGGAATCCGAGCAATCAAACGGGCAAGTGACACTTCATCAACGAGGCTATATTGAGGAGTTAATTTCGAGGTTCGGAATGAAAAATTGCAATGCCGTTTCTACCCCACTGGACCCGAATGTCAAGCTGCAGAAGAACGAGTCACAATCGCCGGAAGACTCTCGCCTTCCATATCGTGAGCTTGTTGGAGCTCTTACGTACTTGGCATCAAGCACACGACCCGATATTTCATTCGCAGCAAGTTACCTTGGACAGTTTAACAATTGCTTTGGCTCCGAACATTGGAGAGCCGCTAAACGCGTTTTACGCTATTTACAGGGCACGATTGATTTGGGACTGACGTACGGTTTAGATCCAGGCTCCTTCAAGGGATACGCTGACGCTGACTGGGGTAACTGTGCCGGTGACAGGAGATCCTATTCCGGCTATCTATTTATGTTGAACGGGGGACGGATCTCTTGGGACTCTCGTAAGCAGCGGACTGTCGCATTGTCAACATTGGAGGCTGAATATATGGCTTTATCGGAGAGCGCGAAGGAAGCCATATTCCTTCGACGGTTTCTCTCAGAATTGGGATTCTATGATTTCGATGATCTCATCATCTTCTGCGATAACCGTGGCTCTCTGATATTAGCCGAAAATGATACGTACCATGCAAGAAGCAAGCACATTGATATCCGCCATGACTTTGTGCGAGACGTACTGAAGAAGAAGGAATTTCGTCTCCAACACGTGCCTACTGAAGACCAAGCTGCAGATTTCCTGACGAAGGGATTACCGAAGTCCAAATATAAGCACTGCGTACAATTAGCAGGGATGAAGATTAACGCATGACCGACGGATGAACAACCGACTCGAGGGGAAGTGTTGTAATTTTGAATTTTATTTTTTGAGTGCGAGTAGCGGTTGTGCGCCATCTATCTTGTTTGCGCGCATGCGCAATGACTTGTCCGTGCGCATCGCGCTCAACCTTTTGTTTTTTTCTCAGTTGTTTTTGATCACTAAGCATTGTAACACGTACATCAGAATATACGATTTGTTTACTTGGTAATCGTGTGTATTTATTCGGCTCGTTAGACTGTTAACCCTTCCTCGCTAACAGATTGTACTCGATTGAAGTTTTTTATAACAAATTAATGGACCATGAATTTTAATAATGTATGCTTGAATCCCAAAGGAAAAAATAAAGTAGAAGATAAACAGGGGAAACAATTAGAATGTTTTTTGTTAAAGAGGAACTGAGACGGTAGGAGGGAATGAAGAGAAGAGATCAGGTGAGAAATTAATACCAAAACCTTTATCCAACAGTTATTATCTGTGTTAAGGAAATTTCATTTATATTTGAGTGCGTTATTAAGATTAGGAGACATTCTATTGTCCGCGCAATAACGTATTAGAGATTACATAGCACTGACTTATCTGTCGCGTAGTGCGTTAGTTCATCTATCATTCTCAGTTACCACTCAAGTTAGTTACCTCTTACTTCAATTTTTGAAAAATAAAGGTGTATGGATCATAAATTACTATCTATTTTGAATTCTCGGTAACCGGACTTACACTTTTGTTAAATTACATATTAATGCGAAGAAAGAGCAAATTAACGACAATAGCCCATTAATGACTGTGGAATGATTACACTATTTCAAATAATATGTAAAAATAATAAAAGATATACAGCTTACTTGTGGTTTTATTTAGTACCAAAACTAAAAAGAAGCACCCGTTCTACAAGCTTATTGCCTCATGTTCGCAAAATAATTGGCCTGTAATGTCAATAATTGGACACACTTTTCTTAATACGACATATTATTGCGACGGAATAAAAAAAATTACCACACATTGCTCACGCATATATTAATAACTTTAGAAAGGATTCACTATTTTGAATAATACGTAAAAAAGAAAGAAAGACATCCGTAGCTTACATTTGCCTGTGGTATTACTTAGTCCCAAAACGAAAAAGAAGCATCCGTGCTACAAACTTATTGCTTCATATTCACATACTAGTGCTTAGCCTGGCGGAATCGCCCGTTGCTCTGCGAATCTGAAGCAATCGCTTTGTAGCACACACTCCACTAACTTCTTTTTTGTTTAGTTCATTGGGGCAAAGTAATACCACAGGTCACACGGAAACATTGTTTATGGGGTGTCTTACTCAATGCCCTTTCTTACAGCAGATATTTTCATTAATTATTATGCTAATTTGATATTTTAAAAATATATTAGTTTAAATTTTCACGCTATAATTGTTAAAAAATTCTCATTACTATTACTTCGAAATTGCCTGACGCGTTTTGGTTTATTTTTAAAAAGTTTTGTATGATTCCAGTTTATGACTTAACACCTGTGTAAAATAACCTATTGACTTCTTATTTTTCGTGGCTGTTAATGATTTACATTATCTGTATATTCACATAAAACGATTACTTTCCAAGCATGCTAATGCTTACGTAATAGAAACAAGTATAAGGAAGTAGAGCAGCGACCGTGACTTTGAACTCCGGAACTCGCCGGGAGGGAAAAATGAGTTCAAGGAAAGATGGGGGAGGTTTTACGTGAGTCAGAGAAAACAAACTGGTCTACGAATCAGAACGCGAGCTTTTGCATAAATGATAATGTGTTTGTAACATTTAATTGACAACATTAACATTTTAATAGCGCATTTATGTGGCTGTAAACAAAACAGTTTTAAGGACGAACTTTATAGAAAATAATTGATTTCTATTATATTTTGATGCGATATCTATGATTTCAAAACAGTTAACTAATTACAATTATTTCAGATTATTGACTTATCCCCATTGAACACTCATGATATGCCTATCAGAAGCTGTTTGTGGATAAAACAATTTTTTATTACCGATTCAGACACGTTCCATTCAAGAATGTACCAAATACGTAGTCACATGGCCTCAATGTTTCCTGGTTTCATGGGAATGTAATCATGCCTGTTTGCAAAACGACTGCTCCACATAACTCACGCCAGCCACCTCTCTAATGAATCAAAGGCGCTTCCTGCTTCAAAGCTCCGGAGTTTTCTCTCCCCCTCCCCGCCCCCTTCGCCCCCTCCACACGCCACGCTCCGCCTCAACCCCTGCACACAGGTTGTCATGAATAGGCGCCACCAGGTTGCTTCTAACGAGAGCGTTCCTTTAGGAATGGCGGCGGTATCACACGAACGGGAATATCGGAGAAACCGGTACACGCAAGCTCACCCTTTTCTTTTTTTGCTTTTTAAATGTTTTCCTTTCGCGAGGCTCGAGTAACCTGTTCGTCGGGTCCGGCGGTTACGGCGGAGGCGGAGGCACTGGCCTGCTCGTGACATAACAGAAGAGAAAGCGGCACCGTGCTGAGCTTCTCGCTACCGCCGCCACCGCCCTCCCCCCTCCGGCGCCGCTGCCGCCACCGCCGTCCCTGCCGCCGCCCCCGCCGCACAGTGCAAGGACGCGCAGCCGCGCGTGTTTTTGTTGGTGGTGACGCGGAAGTCGGTGTTTACCGGCGGCGCCTTGACCCGATGAAGCGGTGACGCGCGTCTTCACGGCAAATGCTCGGTGCGACCACCCTTGCAAGGGGAGCGTTGCTTGACGAAAGGGGGTAGCGTGCATTGCCCGACTTCTCCGGACCAGCTTAAGGGGCTCAGGATATCAGTTGATGTCACTGCAGTGCTCTGACCTGGAGGTCCTAGGTTTGGGTCCCAAAGGTGTCAGGAATTTTTGACACTAGTTACTTAGCTAGATCTTATTCAGCCGCTGACTACAGAATTCTAGTGGTCGGCAGTTCTGATCGGTACTTTTCTGTTGTTTCTCCGATCAACTAGAGGATGAATGCTGAGCAGTACCGTATCAAATGGGCCACGGACCACGCGCGATCTTTCCTTCCTCTTCCTTGCTTTATCCTCACCACTTACTTATTCACACTTACACTTACACTTACATGCACTACAACACATGTCGGCAGCTTAAAGCTTGTACCGGTCTGAGGCTATGGCTCGCGGGTGGGAGATACTTGATACGGGAAGCTGACATTTAGGTCGGCGCCGGATCTCGACATCCAGCGGGCGAAGGTCACAGCCACCCCCACAATAAATGCATGAACTACATTTACGGGGATAATAACTTTAGCAGTTGACGCGCCCGGAAACGTCAGTCAATATACTTTTGGACTTCTTGGTACTGATAATCAACCTTCAGAGCTCATTCTAGACACTATTTTGGTATAGTAATTATTGGCTCGGGTTCCAAAATTTCTGAAAGTGGGCGCCAAATTTTTGGGGGAAAAGTCAAAAAAATTCTTGTAAGAACCAAGATTATATAAATTATAATTAAATGATATTGTATATGACCCGTAATTTTGGATGAGCCAAACACTGAGAGAAGCATTCGTTTTTTCGTGCTTTCTTAAGATTGCTGTATTGCCGACCTCCGTGATGAGGATATTACATTGAGCTAAGAAAGCTACACCCTGCACTGACGTACGCGATCTACAAAATTGTTAAACGACATTATTTTGCAAAATGTCCGGATTACAAACTATCGATCAGAATTTCTAGCAAACAATTATTACATATTTTGAAAATTGAAATTCTTGCATGACAGATATTTTTCTCGTTCTCTACTACACATTTTCGCTATGCAATTATGTAATTTGTTTTTTAGAAATAATCCCTTACGAACATAATCTTACGAAATAGGTGACATTCCTGTAGATACGGTCAGCATCTTGATAACTGTTGGAGACAAGTTTTTCGGCAGCAGATGTTGCTGGACTACATTCTGTGTATGGTTAAGTGGCTTAAATATTAATGCGGCCCAAAAACACTCCGAGAGGTTACGAATGTTAGAGAGAGCATTTTAGCCTGATCTTCCTGCATCATTGAGCAAAGAAAATGAGATTGAGGATTAAGATGAAAGAGAAAGTAATGAAAGAGGAAAGCTATTGTGGAAGTTCTTGCGCAAAGGAGTTTGCTGACATTTGTCAATATAACTGCACAAACTACATTTTTTACTTCTTTACACCTGCATGTGCCAAAAGCGTTACGGTGTCTTGAAATAAAATAGAAGACAAAGAAAATAAAAAGAGGAAATGCAACAAAACGTAGAAAAAAAGAGGAAGAAACCTGTAAACAAAGGCAAAGCTTTTGCGGGAAAACTTCCCAAAGCTTCAATTAAAACGTCAATCTTAAAAAATAAAAACGAAAACATTTTAATAATTCAAAACTTCAGTTAGATGACTTATTGGACACATTTTCAATCCGAGCCGATATAGAGGAGTTTCTCATAGAAGGAACCACTTTGACAGGTAGGAAAACAAATAAAAGTCATGCAGGTTGATGACATTACAAGAGATAGTGATGAAATCATTTACAAATGAGCTAACTGTAAACGAACGCATTGACAAAATGAGTGCGTGAACGTAACCTGCAGTGGTTAGCAGTGGCCAGGAGTGGTCAGCAGTGGCGAGGCAATAACTGTCAAATCAGTCCCTTCTTGTAGTAATCTCTCTATATCAGTGACAGTAGCTTTAGAGGACGAGAATGTTTGATTGTTTTCATGTCAGAAACGCGAGGAAGTCATAGGATTAATGCAAACAATGGAGAAATTCAGTCCACCTTAATATTGTATATCGTGAAATCCGTAAGATGTTTTGGTGATTATTTGTAAATTAAAATTATAAGGAAAATACATTTTAATTTCATGTAATTTATTTTTTTACACCCGATCGCAAAGGATTTTTCTATCATTTTTGTTAGTTATAATTTAAGGAAATGTTATTGATTTGTGTATGGCTCTTTTTATCCCGTGAGGGGCTGTTGTTGCCCTTTGGGCGTAAAAGGTCATTTGGGCCAGCCTGGATAGTCGAGATCGCTATGGCTTCTCGGCTGGTAGCTGCCTCAGCACGAAGGGTCGTGGGATCGGATCGCAGCCTTGGGCGTGGATGTTTGTGAGTTCGTATGTCCTTACTGGTCTTTGTAGTTCCCCTTACAGTTAAAGCAATCACATGGTCGCTATATGACCAAGTTGTTAAAAACAACATAAAAAAGGTCAGTTGGCTCTTTTTTCGAAAGTTAAATTTCAGTTTTGCCTGATAATAAACAGATTATGTGTGAATTGTTTGATTAAAAAACGATTTACTTTATAAAAGGAATTGAAAGTTCGTGAATCTACATCCATTTCTTGATCATTTTTAGTAAGTTCCCATTACCCCGTTATACCTTAATAATTATCACTTTCTAAACCCAAAATCATATTAAGTTTTTCTAAACAATTGGTGTCGGACATTAACTTCATACGACGATTTAATCGATGTTGTATACCATAAAACCTTATTAGGCGCAGCCATTTCATACGGTTGAAATATAGTTTATGATTGATATTTAATTTCTGTGCGTAAAATTTCATCACGGTCTAGATTCTTCCTCACTAGTCTGATTGACCTGACTGACGAATATCTGTTTCGATTGATTTTCTTTACAGTTATGACTCGCGAAACGGCGATATTTGTATTTTTAAAATGCAATAAAAACTTAAGGGAAAATGTGTCTACGTTGTAGTTTTAAAAAATCGCAGAACCAAAATCGAGTTGAAATTATTTTTTATTGCATTTATTTTTTACAAATGATACGGAAAATGCAATCTTATTAGACCGGTAATTTACCGTGGTTTCTCAAATCAGTACTAAACGAATTCGGGAGGAGTGTCCTAAGAAACGGGCAACAGAGCGTACGTAATCTCTCCTTTCTCTTCATTGTCGTATGTTCTCACCTTACAAACGAACGCACACACTTACACTTACATTCTCTACGCTACCACACACGTCGTGAGACAAAGCCGGAGACTGCCATGGCTGGGGAGGTGCCCCGCTGGAGAGATGTCCCCTGGGGAATATCCCCTGGAAATCGTGTGGGGTGGATCTCACTATTCAGAAGGGAAAGAATCACCGCCACTTCCTGGGATAAAACACTGACTGTACTAACGGAACTAATGACGATAGCAGTTGACGTGCCCGGAAATATCAACCATTCAATCATTATCCACCTATGTCGTTCAATACTTTTCGAAAACTAAGCTGCCTCCAGCCGTGAAACTTGTCTATGGTTTTGTTAGATACACAAGGAATTGGAAAAATCCAGAAACAATGAAACAGACTCGATTTTCGTCAGAAAAATGGAAATATTAGATTGCGTTATTCTGCCGATTTCCATACTGCGCGTACCGAATGAATTTTCAGAATCAGTACCTCACTGGTTATGATAGAGCTGATGTCATGCAACAACTAGGCTCTCAGAAAGAGTCTGCCCGCCATTAAATATTTGCTACACACGTGCTGCGTTATGGATTAGCAACTTTTTGTATATTCCTGGTAGTATTTAAAGAGCTGCTATTCTGAGTATATGCCATACTCTTATTGCAGTATTCGTGAAGATTCTGGTTAAAATATTTTTTATTGCAGTTTTATACGAGTGTTTTAATTGTGGTTATTGATTTTTTTAATTGTGGTAATTGTGTTAATTTAATTGTGCGTGCTACTTTAAGGAAAACCGTTTTGTGTGCTTTTGTTGAACGTTGATTGTTGTTGTTGTGTTGTTGTGTTGTTGTTGATTGTTGTGTGTTTTTGTTTTAAGGAAAACCGTTTTGTGTGCCATTTTTGCTGCTGCAAGATATTGGTAGGGTTTGATTGTGTAGTAAGCTTTAAACGTTATCAAAAAATGGTTTCAGCATATACAGCGGAGTATGAAAAACCCCAAAATCCTAATGAGTCCTTTTGGATTCATATCATTGATCATTGATTGCTGTTGCATCTTTCCGCGCCAAGGACGCTTTCGTGCTTCTCCATCTGGCCTTCTTTGCACACACCCCACGCATGCGCATTCCACTCCCGGCGCGGAACCTCCTTGTTGACTGACCTCGGGGACCCGCGCGTTTCGAAACCGCCAGAACCCATACATTGCGTCGACTCGCTTCGCATTTAACGACTGTGTCATCAAAGCACACACGAGGAGTATTGCCACTTTTTGTTTGTTGGGGTGGATATTTTATAAAGTGGAATTCAGGGAGGGTGCTAGTAAGTACACATGGCAAGGAGTGTATACTCCGTGATTTTATGAACCACAGTGATGACGATGATAATGATGTTGATATTATTATTATTATTATTATTATTATTATTATTATTATTATTATTATTATTATTATTATTATTATTATTATTATTATTAAGGGGCGCACCCAAGGGCAGAGGGGGTATCTCTTTCTCCCAGTCGTATATGATACATATTCAAAAATGTAATTTTTAATAATTTTCTGTAGTAATGGAAGTCATTCATTACCTCAGTTGAATACTCTATTAATAACTAAAATTTATTTTTATTTGTTGATTTATAAATTCAGCATAAATGAAAAATTATTTATATAGCATAGTAAACGAAATTGACTGAATACTACACCTAGAAAAAAATTGGGTGGGCCACTGAATTGCAATAATAATAATAATAATAATAATAATAATAATAATAATAATAATAATAATGATAACAATAATAAAAATAGTGTATTAATGGTTTTATTATTACTATTATTATTATTATTATTATTATTCATACAACATTGTTTTTTTCGGTATTCACCGGTTTTTTATTTGATTTTGTGTTGGGTTAGTAACCAAGACGCAGGCCAATTCATGTTTCGTTGTAATTTAAACACTTTCGCGCAGTTCTACATGTGTTTAAGATATATTTGGCATAATTTTGAACGTATATTTTGGCATTTGAATAAGTCTCATATTTTTATGGAAGTTAGTGTGTATAACTCCTCTATGACCAGAGAAACATTATTTATTATTATTATTATTATTATTATTATTATTATAGATGAGGTATAGTGGTTAGCATAGGTATTTGATTTCTCAGTCCCAAACAATAGAAAACTCTAGGAAATGTCTCTAAATTAAAGGTAAACATAACTTTCAAACTCCACAAGTAAATATACAAATAAAAAATCTTACTCTATTCAGAAGATTGCATTTGAAATTTATTTCTTGCAATGCGAGTAAACTTACTTGTTGATATTGTAAATATAATGTTACAGCAGAACAGAAACTTAACTTCATCTTTAACTTCTTAAAATTAGAAAAAGGGTTCCTAGTACTTTGGTACAGTATTGGAGAATATTAAACCAATATGTATTTATCTTCCAACACGTCCTCTTGTGACCTTCCAAAATACATTTGTATTTGTTTCCTGTTATCTGGAGCATCCTTCTCCAATATTTTCCTGTTGATGGAAGAAATATTTTGAGGCCGCTGTGTTAGGACAACAGGTAATCCCCAGTACTCGTAACTCAAAAACAAATGAAACTCAATCAGAGTTATCAGTTTCAATTAGAGTTATAGTGTTAATTTTTGGACAATGGCAATGACACTTCCAAAATATGCACGTTAGAATTGATTTTCCATGAGGATACTGCGAATTGTACATGTCCTGCGTATACATGCATTTGAACGTATACATGTATTTGAACGTAATAGTTCTAAGACAAATTGACCATATTGTATTCACTTAAGTACTTCGCAACATTCTTGCGACATTGATATGTCATCCACAACGCTACGTAATTTCTAAATAGTTTTGAGTTGTTTTCGAATGGAAAATTAGAAATTATCAACTTGCGAGTTTTGCTTTTGCGTATACTACTTTAAGTTAGTACCTGAGCATTAAAGAAATGCATGAGAAAAGAAATTGTAGGTGGATCAGAGTTTAGTTGACCTGCTGTAGCTAGGGGTAAAAAGAAGTCATGCAAAAGTTTACTAATTTTTGGACTTGTAAAGACAAAATAGCACAGGCAATGGTTTGTTAATTTTGCATAATTTTTCTTGGGGGATTCTGTGGGTCAAGAAAATGTTAGGCCGTACAAGCAGACACAGCATTTCTCACTGTTTGGAGAAATATTGTATGACGTCGTATTTAGTCATAAATATTTGCAGACAAGAAACTAAATATAAAGAAACTATTTATTTATATACGTGAGTATTTATTTATTCTGTATGACTCCCTGGTGTTCTTTAGACGGAAGTTTCTGTAATATTTCCACACGTCTCTGGAGACATTTGCGCACGAGATTGTAGCAGGCTAATAATAATAATAATAATAATAATAATAATAATAATAATAATAATAATAATAATAATAATAATAATGGTAATAATGGTAATAATGGTAATAATGGTAATAAATAGCCGATCAGATGGCCGAGATCGCTAAGGCAGTAGTGTCGGAGTGGTTTCGGACCAGAAGATCGCGGGTTCGAGTCCCGCCTCGGGCATGGGTGTATTTGTGTATGTCTGTATGTGTTGTCCTTTCATCCCCATTTTCATCATATCATCATTTCATCTTCCATACCCCCAGGGCTAACAACCGTGGGGGATAAAAATCGGATCCAGCGAAAAATGCTGGTTCCCTCCAAAAGTTGTTGCAAGCACCTGCCACCGTGATAATAAATAAAAGCTGAGCCACGGTAAATGCAGGATGCTTGCATGCGTGGTCCTAGTCGGCCGATTAACGAAAACAAAAAAAAAATGATAATAAATATAAATACACTAGAATAGTTTACGTGATACACTACTAAGTTCTTCTAAGTTCGCCATTTTACCATTGAGAGATGCTAGTCCTCTCGTAGGCAGAATGGAATTTTGCGATGTGAACAGAAGAAAGTCATACACATTTCCTACACTCCTGTGTGATAAATTGTTTAAATCTAATGATAACCGGAATCGAATTTCCAGATTTCAAAACTGTAATGCCACCAGCGCTAACCGAAATTTCAATCAGATTTGAATCCGTCCATCCTCTGTCCGTCCGTTATATTTATGAGTACATGTGCTTTAAATGATTTCTCGAAATTCAACCGTGTTTCATGAAACCTAGCTCAAAATTCCGCAGTTTCAGAAACGCTCAAACACCATTTTCTCAAAAATGGCTCCAAATATTTTCTTCAAAGTTTTGGATGGATAGTGCTAATTGCACGCTTTAATGTGACATAAAGTTAATTTCAGTGTATTTTTTTTTCAAAAATTACCAAATGTAATTTTTTTTAGAGATCTCTCATCATCTATCTTTTGAAATATCGTTAATATGCACATTTCTAGCAATTTTTAAACACTATTGTATTTGTAAGTTAGTGTGCATCAAATTATTTGAAATGAAGTTTTTTGAAAACTCCGTGAAAAAATTTCCATGATAAAGAGCTTCGTTTCGAGTTTACAGTAGCGCTTAAGCGCCATTTTCTTAAAAACGGCTCCAAATTTTTCCAAGGAAATTGTTATTAAGGCCGATGTTCTACTGTTATTTAATATTCTTAAAAATCATTTCCGTTCTATTAGGAAACCGAAAAATTAAGAAAATTTTTAAAAACAGAGTACTTTGGCAGTGGTTGATGGGAGCTAGCATGGCACGTTCGTATAGCTTGCCGAGACCAAAGGAAATAGAAAACTAATACGGGAATGTCTGTGCAATTTTGTAGCACCACTAGTTCAATAATTACCATATACAAGTAGTGTGTGTGCAATGCTACATATTCATCATTTACATCTGACCATTTCTACTCCCAAATATTTAGATGTGTGTACGGAAGTCTCTTTTTATTCAATATTTCCAGATGGCCTGTCGAATCTCACATTTAATGAAGCTTTCAAACATGTTAAGAAATTTACTCATGCATGATGAATTACTCCTTTAACGGCACGAATAGCACACGTTCTGCGCTCTTTACGGCTACAAAAACTTGTTGATATTGATGTGTTAAGTCAAATTTTAGCGTGTTCAAGTTATGAGATTCGAGGGGGCTGTTATAAGAAGTTAAGAACATACGAGTTTGCCGTTCCCGGCGATAATAAATAGGATCGGTTTGGTGAGTGTTTGTACACTATACATTCGCTGTTGACTCCTACAATTGTCATCATACCTACATTACACGAATACTTTCCTTTGTGTGTGAGTATATTTGTTTGCGTGAATGTGTGGCTGAGTGAATGAAAGTGAGAGTAAGAGAGAGAGAGAGAGAGAGAGAGAGAGAGAGAGAGAGAGAGAGAGAGAGAGAGAGATTTATAATCTCTATTTTTATCTCATCGTACACGTACTAAATACAGTATAAAATTTTCTAAGAGTTAATTACGCACATACAGAGAATACGTGTATTTCAGTTATTCATATTTTTAATCTAACTTTCCTTTTTTTTAAATTTTCGTATGTAAAGGGTGCAATTTTTTACTAACGCATAATTTAATTTTTTCTATAGGCTTACAATCGGGTTCTATTTGCATAATTCTTCGTAGTTGTCAGATAGTAACTTTATATATTGTAAGTAGTGATAGATATGACTCGCTGATTTTTCAAAAATTCGAGGACAATGGTCGCATTTAATTAGTATTAGTTTCAGAATATGTGTTTTTAATTATTTTTGCATCTCGTAAATTTTGTACGGCGAGGTCAGTGTAAACAAAAATTAAGACGTTAAAAACCAGAAGAAATCTGGCAGACTGCATTATCTGGAGCAAGATACCATACTTTCAGGTGAGTTCATTTGAGACATTGTGCAACTAAACTTTTCCAACAGCTTAAATAATAGAGGCAGCAATGAACCCGAAGTTTGTACTAAGCCGATCTGGCAGCCGATACCCTGAAGGCGGTACTGTCGTAACATTCTCAACTCGAAGAGTCGCAGTTTCGAATACCGTCTTGGGCATGGGTGTTTGTTTGCATAATCATAATGGGGCATGGTGGGGTTGTGCCAAATCCTGTGTTTGATCTCTCATATTTCTTCCTTCCATTCGCTTCAAGCATCCTCTCCTAGAATTGACAATGTATAACTGAAATGGGCATTCGGGGTACAACAGGGGTCAGAGGGGACAGAGGGTCCTATCTCGGCATGGTGACGAATTGGAGAATTTCGATAAGTGTGACTGATTTTATGAATTTGAGGAAAGAAAACATCTATTTAAAAGTATAAATTTAGTGCATGTATTAATACACTTCATTACGTTTGTAAAGTAATAATATATGATCACACTCATTCTTTGTGTCACTTGAATGGCAGACAAGGTCATTAATCAATCACATGGCGTCTGCATCTGCATACTTGTGACAGCGCGTACAGAAGTATACAATTGTCACAAAAGAAACAAACGCGACTCTTCATTTTTATAGCAAGGTATACAGACTTTTGTGTACATTGGCTTTAGTACAAATTGTAAACAGACAATGAGTAATACAGATTAATAAAGTTTTTCAGAAACCGTCTGGCTTTCTGGACATTTCTTATCATGAAATGCTATCTAAAAAAATTTGTAGTGCACCTATACTTTAGGGTATTTTGTATAATGAAGCCACGGTTTGTATCACTGAAACAGATTTGGCATTATTTAAGCAGCCGCAAATTAGTTGTGATGATCTGCAAAATGCATTTTTAGGAATGTTTAATAATGAAACTGGTTTCTACAATTTGATGTAAACGAAAATACGTATGGTGTTTGGAATAATGTTCAAAATATTGTACTCTGGAGACTGGTATTTTGGTATAGAATACTTTGATGTAAATGACGGTGGCTGAATATACCAGAAAATTATCAATTCTGCCACACAGTTGATGACATTTAGTGTTGAAATATTTGACATATTTTCGTTACTTTTTAATTGTTTGCTATCTACAAAAAAACTAGATAGTGGAGTAAAGTGGAGTGTAAAACAAAATTCGAGAGGCTTTGTAATGAATGATCAAAGTAATTGAAAAGTCGATGTGTCACTGCGAAATTATGTGAAATGCAATTGTTAGTGGTTTCCAAATCCAATATATATTTCAGTTCCGTTTTTAAGTATCACAAAATCCTAGGAAAACTTGTACTAAACAAAACTTTCTTTGTTGTACTGAAAAGAAACAAACTTTGTTGTTCATGCACTTTTCCCTTGACATTGACCTTCGTCAAGAGGACGTCAATACCAACATGTTATTGGAATAGTAATTGTGATATTTGAAAACATAAAGATGTTAATTTTTTGAACTGGATGAAGTAGTTTTGGCAACACTGTTCTTTTGGTAGCACCGCGAACTGTCAGGCGTCACTGTTCGTGGAATGCGAAGGAGGACTAAGTGAATTGTCAAACCAGACACGTATGGCGACGTGCGTCCGCCATGGCCCAACATCCACTGCCAAGAATATTGGATTGTACGCAATGCGTCCTGCCATTACACCATGTCCTTTTTCTGGATGCAGATTTGCTCTTGCATTGGAAAAATATACATTTGATGCACGATTTTTCATTCACAGTTAGGACTGTATTGAAAAATTACATTTCTAGTGATAATGTACCTTTAAGTAATGAATACACAATTTTTGTGTTTATATTTTCTTTTTAAAACCAACAAATTACCACACATGTAAATCGAAAAACTATATTTTTTCAGTTTCTAATGTATTGATATGAACAATTGCGAGTGTGAAAAGGATGTTTGGAGGTACTTTATTTGAAACCTCATCATTTTCAAACTTTTCTCAAAATGGCTTCAAAGTTTTTGATTTAACTTTTTCCCTTGAGAGAGCAAAAAACGCTTCAAAAATGGCGCAGATCTCGTTGACGTTGAACTCTCTGAATGTTTCAAAATTGCAAAATTTAGAAATAGTGCGAGAAATTACATGCTGTTGTAACACCACTAGTTCTATCAGTGTTGGTTTATTTTTTAGGGTAAAGATGTAAAATATCTTTAAGTATGTAAAAATCAGTGCGCGGAAACAAAAGAATGGACGTATCGAGACGAAGTTTGCGGCATTTATCGCGGACTTTTAACTAGAATTTTTCATAAATTTTCAAATTACGAAATAGTCGCAAAAAGTACATATCTCTGGAAAGAACGAAATTGAGAACGATACTTTGTATTTTATTTTGTCACTGAGGACGATAAAATAAACATGAATAACAAGACAGATGGGAGGTATGACCATAGACGGGAGATCCTACGGACCCCTGCTTAAACTTCCCCAATTGAATTGTATGTGCTGATATATGGTATTAGATGATGAAAATGCACTAGGCCCAAGATACGTGGTTTTGTGCACTTGATGGAGTCTTTCAAAGGAAGTTAAAAGCATATTAGAGTTTGGTGAAAGAAAAGTGTATAAGCCCAGTCGAATTAGACAAATCGAGTGAAAAGAATCTCCGAGCTTTGAAACTTGGCATGATAGTTTGTTGGTACCTCCTACATAACATACTAAAAATCCTGAAGTGTGATGGTTGAGCCGGGGCCGGGGGTGGGGGGAGTTTGAAGGTGTTTTTTAGTATTATGTAATTTGTCTGTTGACATTGTACACAATTCTGTACCAAATATTTGTACTCGATCCTTATCAAATAAGCTATGGATTTTTCGTTTACGCCTGAGGTAATCGGACCAATGATCACGAATACTCACAACTCTATACACAAAATAAGATTTGTAAAGGTGTAAAATGTTACGTGTTTTTGCGCAAAATACATACAAATACGAAATAACTAGTCAATCAATCTTTTCCTGTAAATGTAGTTTGTCATTAAGTTTATCACATTTTTATTGTTGGATACTAGTTGGAATTTATTTCATTTTCAATTTATTTATTCTTATATATATATATATATATATATATATATATATAATTATTTTTAAATACTTATTCTTCCTGTACTTTATAAATATTGTGAAGTATTTCTCAGTGAACTACATTTAGCAGTGAACAGTTAACATGACAATTGTTTTTATTTATTAAAATGGGTCTTACACGAGAATGTATTTTTCATAGTTAATGTTTCTAATTGTCATTATTTTTATTTTACTGTCTTCGCCAGATTTGTATTATTTAATAAACCGACCTGGGTGGCCGAAGTGGCTAAGAGCGTGTATCGACTCAGCACTTCGATCCGAAGGCTCGCGGGATCGAGTCCCCTCTTAGGCATGGTTGTTTGTCGCTTGTTTCTCATCTTTGTTTTTTCTGGGAGGGCCTCGTATTCTGCTGACCCCAGATCAGAGGAGCCCGCAAGTGTGTTTGTGTCTAATGGATATGCGTCCCATGCGTCCAATGAGTAACAGGCTGTCGGTTGGAAAATGCTCTAGCAATAAAAATTATTTAATAAAATTATTCATTCCTGTATTTACTGCATGGGGGTTCAATCTACCAATAGTGTATTATGTTAAATCTCCCTCGGATGAGGAGATCAACATCTGTAGGTTTTATATACTATAGTAGGTGCCAAGTTATATTAGCAGGAAACTGGTTATAATAGATGGTATAATAGAAATAACTGTTATATATGGTATTATATGACCCGTCTTTGTATTCCAAAAAAAGTGTTCAAAGGAAATGGATGGGAAAATGTTGAACTACAATGCGAGACAAACTTCCTGAGTTTCTTCTACCATTAAATTGTTAAAGCCATTTAATATAAAGATTGTCACAAATAACATACTAACAAATACTATTACTTATAATGTCAAGATTATCGCGAACCCTAACAATAAAATTATAATTATTTGAAGAATACATTTGTTAGAGCTTTTGGGTTCCCTTGAGTAAGTTTCATGATTTGCTTTTTGAACAGAAACGCTGTGTTCTATTGCGATGTTTTAACACGTTATTGCTTTGATAACGGGTTTGCTAATGTGCGGACATCTTCAATGTATTAGTGATATTCGTGTTATTAAATGGTTTTAATAATATATTAATGATTTTGTTCATGTTTGTTTTATATTCATCGTAGCCAGAATAAATGTAAATTAAATATTCGTTATTTATTCAATATTCTTAAAAGTTTTGGATTTACGAAAACACACACCTATGAACAATAATTGTGAATGTTTCTTTTTTATTGATTATGCGTAGATGTGAAAAGACCTGGATATTTTTGTTGCAAAATGAGGGAAATATCTTCTTCGTATCTCAATTTTTTACATTTGTTTATACTTATATCATTTTAAGTTTAGCATCTCTGGGAACCTTTTAAGATGATAGACTATTATAATGTATATATATATATATATATATATATATATATATATATATATATACACATATATAGCACATTACATATCCGTTTTAAAGCTAATATTAATACATTTTTCACATCAAAGTAACAATTTTTTATATTGTGATAATATAAAACACATTGCAATAATAATCACTTGAATCAATAAAGTGACGACAAAAATAGTATTAAATAACATTTGGAAGCACGATTGGTATACTGTAGAAAGCATGACTTGACGTCAGCATGGAGATATTCAATTCAGCAAAATCAGTATCACAGTGCTACCTTCGCTGCTCGGAAAAGGAATGTGATGAATAGCACGGCACGTGCCTCCACGAACAAAAACCTCAGGTTTGGGACGGTCTTCACGCGAACGCAAGGATTAAATGCTAAGAAATTGGCAGCGGAACGTCTGTCGTCAGATCGCCTGGGATGTTTTTGTATTCTATATTTTAAATGTCTATCGTAATATTGTGCATATATACACATAAAATATGGAATGCGTACTCTTGGTCATATAAACATGAACCCGTAAGAAACGGTGAAAAAATACATTTAATATTTTGGCCTTATATTTACACTTTCAAAAAGGCGAGAGATATTGAAGATTTACAACCGGTCTCTGCATTTCTTGGTATACCACATTACGCAGCTAATGAAAAAATTGCTTGTGGACGCACACTTCAGACATCATTGTTATAAACGACACGACATTTAAACAATAAAAAATTACTTGAAAACGGTATATTAATTGCAAATTTATTTTATAATATTAACGATTATCGTGTGTACATACAAGCAATGAAGAACATTAGTAACAAGTACTGTAACTAGTAGTAGTTAAAAATGACCGTGTGAATGATTATTTGATGTTTAAGTAAATATTACTTTGAAATAATGTTTTAAGGTATAGTTCAAAATTTGTGGTTGTGTTTTTATTCAATTTTCATAAGCACTTCTTATGAAGAAAACAAATATTTTCTGAAATCACCCTTGGTGGATACCATTCTTAACGGTTTTCGCAGGGGTTGGGGGAATTGATTGGGACAATAACAGTGCACATTTCCAGCTATTACTTTCTGTTGTTTAAGAGACTGCGCACTCTCACAGTGTTTTGTTATTGTATACTATATTGTAAATATTTTAGACAAGTTATTAATTTACATTCCAACTCTATTTAAACAAGATGTCTGAAGATAGCTACAAAATATTAGCCGCAATGTCACGCCAACTTATAATGTAGATAAATTAAATCACGGTTATTTATAATTAAAAATAAATCTGAATGTCTTAAATTGAAAATAAACTTTTTGAATTAATTGGATTAGTAATTATTAATATTCACGCCAGTGGATTTAATTTAGCTAGCGTTGCAAACCGAATTCCTTAACTATGCTCCGACGATGACTGACTAGAAGGGGAACAATACTCCAAATGTTTGACACCAGTACATGGTGTCGTTGATTATGGAACGTTGTTACGAATTGTAACAGAATTAAAAAAAATAATCAATATGGTTGTGGAATATATTACTTTTTAATTAAGATTTAACTGATACAACAAATTAAAAATACAATCAGAACAATTAATAAATCTCTTATTTTCTGATTGGGTAGTAGGAAATTTGTATAGACGCCATTTATCGAAGAAAACTCTATTTTATATATTTTTCATCCTTTCTCACTTTTTCGTCTGAAGAACTTCTAATTGAACTTATGGATTATATATATATATATATATTTGATAGTTCCTTTTCATTCCAAAATAAAATACCAATCGCGTAAAAACATCTAGCATAAAACATCTTACACACGCATTGGCTTCTGAAAATCAAATTTGAAATCGGTTTTGTAAACATCGGCATCGACGTATCCATCGTTGCAGCCAGACGGGCGGGCAGCGTTTTGCCTTCCCTCCGTGGCCCGTGCTGCCCCGCCGTCGCTTTCCTCTGGGCCGCGCGCCAGCGTCTGCACGTTGCTTCCGGCCGGCGCGGCGCGGCGTGGTGGGGGACTCGCGCGGAAGCACAGCTCGAAACAGCGCCCGGCGAAAGGAGGCCGCCCCGCGGCTGGTCAAGATACTTCCGATACCCCATTGAGCCACATTTTGTTTTCGATATTTGCGGGAAGGATAAATCGATGATACCATTAAAAAATATGAAACTTGCAAAATCGATATAAAAAATGGAGTATGATATTCTAGAATATATAGATAGATTGATTGATTTTTTCGTATTTCCTGGCGCGTTAACTGCCACAGTCATTAGTCTCGTAAGTGTAGTCTGTTGTGTATTTTGGAAAGACGTGTTGTTCCTTTCCCGTTGGATCGTGAGATCAGGTGCCGATTTACATGTCCGCTAGCTGAAGAACCCTCTTCCAGTATCTCTCAGCCAGGACAAGCTCCAAGCACCCAACTGGTCTCCTCACATGGGTTATAGTGTAATGCATGTACGTGTGTGTGTATGTGTGTGTGTGTGTATGTAAGGAAAGAAGAGGGCTCAAGGATAAGGAAAGAAAGATCACTCGTGATCCATGGTCTGTTTTCCGATATTGTTCCGGGATTAGCGTGGTATCGATCGTACTAATCACGAGAAACTACCCATCAGAGTAGATGGCCGCTAGAACTTTCTTTCAGATAGCGGTTGAATTCGATCTAACTCTTTCGCTAGTGCCGGAAATCCGCCACTGTCTGGACTCGAAGTCGATCTTTGCTTGAGATGAAAGTTCTGTTTTCACTGTGGGCTTCTTAATATTTCCCCTTGCAAAGTAATTTCCAAATACATTTTGACTATTGATAAGTATTTTGAATGTTGAAACGCGGATAGATCTGTCACGATAGTGAGAGTGCTACCTGGTTCATTGCGTAATTTTATCATCATTACGGCGAGTACCTTATGCTACGTTCTCCTCGATGTAGTTTCATCATATTACCTGATGTTCTGACAAAATGTGTCATGTGGTCGTGTTTAATTTCTGTGTCTGTTGGTAAGTTTGTCACGTAAGATTCAAAAAGTAATTTAGAAATCCATTTTCATCTTATTCACGATGGTGACGTTTTTTGGGAATCATGGTGGTTTATTTGTTTTGTAATGTTCTAACTGTTCCATAAGTCTCCTGTCCTCTCGTACGGCTCGACAGCCTACTACGGGCTTCGGTCAACCTGCAGTGACCCAGTCTCTAGGTCATGAGATAGGGGGTTCGTGTGGTTAGAACGAAAACTACCCTACACCGTATACTCGTATTCTGGTCTTCATAACCTTCGGGTGGGATTTCTCATCGTCTCACAGCAATAGGTAAGGAAAGCGCCCAGTTATTATTTTGGCCCGGCCGGGAAACGAACCTAGGGATGGGCAATGGAAAGCGAGCACGCTAACCAAAGCCACCGAGGGCCATATTTCTGTAAGTGTGCAATAATACTAATATTAATGAAATAAGTCTGTTTATATCTATAACATTACTGTCTAATGCGTGCAGAAATTGACAGAAAACTATGCAGCCTCAAGCCACGTCAGGAGTGTCAATGTCTTTGTTACATATGTGTTCAATCAAATATCGATATTTGTTCAGTCAAATATAAATCAATACATACATTGTTTTTATCCAATTGCGCATTGTGTAGTACTAGTTACGCACGATCATTTTAATTGTGTGTCCAAATCGTAATAAACGTCATTCGAAGTTTTGCAAATCATATTTCGAATTCTCTACATACGCATCCTATTCTGAATAGAGCGGGTACATTGGTTTCTTGGAACATGTGTGTGACGTTTCATGTAATTATTATTTAAACATGATAAAACATCCTGCTTATTTGATTGACAATATAACTTTATCGTGGATTATAATTAACGCTTTCATAACATTTCTCTCAAGAAGTGTTTGTCGTGCAGTGATTTGTTGTGAAACTCATTGTTTTAAAGTACTAAATATTTCCAATAAGCTTCCATTTCCATGATCTTAATTTTTAAAGAAAAAAACATTGCTAGTAACATCAGTTTCTTCAGCACTCAATACCTTGTACTTATTGATCTTTTCTTCTCGAAATGAAAGAATTAAAATTGGACTTCAATTGGTTATATATTCTTTTCCATTTATTAAATATTATTTGAATGAATTAAATATGCCGACAGAGGTTGCACAATTAAGGAAACATTCCCTTTTTGAAGAAAGTTGAGAAATTTGCTCTTAGAAAGACTATACTTATTCTTTCGCGAGCAATATTCAAGAATTGCACTGTGAATGAGTTATTAAATTTAATACTACTAGAATATAATTTAATCAAAATACTTGCATAATTACGCGATTTTCAGCAACTTTAAATTTAATTTTTTAAATGAAATTAAATATTTTTTATAAAATTGTATTTGATTGAACAATTTAATTTGTTTGTTCCAATTTCTCGTTTTTTAATGCAGCGGTGATATTGTTTCATTGAAATTGAATATTATTTGTAATTTTTTCCAATTATTCCTTACAATTTTTTCCGTGGCAAACAATTGAGAACGAGTTGCTGTAAGAATACTGCGCGATGCACAAGGCAGATGGACAATATATCAATAACAGTTTGGTGGGTTTTCGAAGGTCGATGAGTATTGTTCCGAGAAGAAAACAGTTACATGCGCATAGATTGTTGTGAAATGCAGACTCACAGCAGCAATACATTCTAGTGTTTTCAAAAGCCAAAAATGTTTCTGAATCTCGAGGGAAGACACCTGACGGAATTGTCGAGTGCTATTGGTAACCCCGAGGAAGTATGTGTTTTTCTGATATTGCGATAAGGAACCAGATATATTCAGACCAAAAGTAATGTTCTTTGAATGATAACTAAAATCGAAGCTCACACCTGAAAATTCTTGTCTTGTTTGAGTCCATTCATTCATTGATTTTCTTGATTTTAAAATTTTCTCTGATTAACTATTTTTTTAATCATCATTACATGAAACTAGAAAATTTATATTTTGTCTGATTATCAATGGCTCTCTGTGTATATTAAAATAGTACTGATATTAGAAAATGCAGTTTTGTGTCGTATAAATTTATTGTTAAAAGAGACGTTTCAGATTATTCAAATGCTATTATCTAAATGATTTATAAACATTGAAGACACGGATTATTTTTTCAAGGATTCGAATTATTACTCATTACTCCGATAGTTATTTATACAATGCTAACCTACTTTTCTGTGTTTCACCCGAGTATAAAAGTTAGATTGTACTCCAAGAAGTGTCCAACACAATTCATTCTAATTACATCATTCATAGGTGCTTGGAATTATCCCTCTAACTTACTATCCCATTTTATATTGTTCGTAAGACATTAAATCGAACTTATTTTCCAAGTACCGAAGACATGTGCGGTAGATACACTGAAATCGGTTTGTCTGGTAAATACAAACGTTAACTTGGTGTCTCTTTTCACGTTTGTTGGTAATCAATAATGTATTATAATAAATTCAATAATTTATGAAGTTGTTTGGCGAGGTTAATATTTATATTTAACTACATTTTAAAGTAAATGTATCACGCTTGTTAAATGATAACTTGATATGTTTACATTTGGGTAGAGTGACATTAGGTTATGTTTTGGTCTGACTTGAACCGGTTGTCTCTTGCGTGGTTAGTCGATCAAACACGTTTTGAGGTGCAATGTCTTACAATAATTCCTACGTCCTTTTCCGCGTTTTCATCACTTAAACATGTTTAAACGGTTAGATTGCACCTCCCGTCTATAAAAACGCTTGTCAAATATGTGTTTTTAACGTGCAATTTGCATTATCATTTATCTTGCCAAGATGCCACATAGTCATTACCTCAAAAGGAATGGCATTGGCCACCGAAATTTTGTTAACAAATTTGGTGCATTGAGCTTTTAGTTCATTTACTGGTATAGAAATATATTCAGTTTTAGTAAAAATTGCTTTGATATATATCAGGTATTTTCGGTCAACACCCTTATGCGGATTCTTTATTGTTTTTTGTATTTCCTATTCCTAAAGACGATAATTACACAGATATAAATGTGTATTTGCTGGGTTAAAAACTTTTCAAGGACAAATAGTTAGTAAATTGTTATCGGACTGTTTATTTAGACGCTCTAAGACAACGTGTCTCTAATAATTTCCAAACCATACGTTCATACATTCAAAATACAAATCATACAATACCTTCAAAAAGTGTTTTATATAGTCATTATTTCACTTACGTATTTTAAAGTTATGTTGAATGTAATCGTAATGAAATCGAGAGTAATTTGTTTACATTACGTTATTCGTTCTCGAAAACAATTGAACTGGTTATTGTCAAATATGTAATTGATATGTGTAATTGCTTGTAGATACAATACCCTCATCTCAGTTCGAGAATGGTTCTCTTTTATTTTTCTAGCTATCCTCGGAGCGAATCCCGATATGGTTCCATAATTAATTTCGAAATACTAAATGTAGCATTAATACTTTCCAAACGTCAGATGCGACATAAATTGCTTGCAGACGTAAAAAATATTACCTTCATTATTGTTGTTAACATTTTTATAGTTTTTTAATTTTTATCTTGCAGTTTTCTCACTCGTTGTTTAAGGTTTTGAAGGATGTTTGGCACTCCTTGTCTCCGATTTACATATTTGATATAGAGCGAAGAATCGGGCATGTTATAAAGCAATTCGTTTTCAAGCTTTAAGAAAAACTGTGTTAGAAGAAAGACCTAATTTTTCCTAGTAATTATGTAGATGTTGTTGTGATTCTACTCCTGTTATGATAATAGGAATCATCTGAACAGACTCAAACTCTAATATTTCTTATAATAGTTTGAGAGGTCATTTATTTTGAATTTATTTTTCTGCTTTGTAGATATGATCTATGGATAGTGTATCATCAGTAATGATTTTCCTTTCTCATACTCCTTCATAAAAATAATAACAAAAACAATTCCTTATAGTCTGCAGCAGCAAACATTCTGCTGAACCAAACCACACAAAATGGTTTTCCCAAAAGTGGCACGCACACTGCTCAAAAACAACAAATAAAATTCTCTCCTATAACACGGATATAAATTAAATATAAATACATAATAGGAACGTGACATAATAGAAACATAATATAGTATATTTATACAGTACGACAGATTTTAAATGAAATTTCATGATCTTCTGTATGTCATGTGGAATCAAGATTCCAGTAATATCGGTACGTTTTGAGGCAAAGAACGAACTTGTATTGTTTTGGAATTCAGGGTTTCAATTCTCACATTATAGATTGTACTTTAAGAAAATCAACATTCATAATCTATTAAGTAGGATTCCACTTTTTGGATTTGGAACTACCAATACTTTGGGACTGAAATCCAGTATGGTTTGGATTTGTGTGCAATGATCGCGTACGTGTATGATCTGTGGCTTTCAAAGGCTGGAAGATTGGAACGTGAATGAAAGGTGTGTTACGCTAACCTCGTCGCTTGATGACGCAAGGTGTCTGCGGTACCAAAAGGACTCTGGGATGTCCAAACTCTTTAGGGAGTAGGTGTCGCTTAACGCATAACAAGTATCAGGAAGTCCCGTGTGTAGATACTTCATTGCTAACAGTAATAACCACGCCAGATATGGTGCTACGGAAGATTAATAAAATATTGTTCTCCAATGGTCGACAAATAGCATTTGATTGCTAAAATACTTCCCGGGCTACATGATTTTTTGTGTCACGGATTAATTTTTTAAGAATCTGTCAATGCTCTCTACGCATGTAGAATTTTAATGTGAACTCTCAAAATGTCATTGCAAACGGAGAACATTCGACTTAAGTGAAATATAATAAATTAAACACTAAAATAGAATGAATTGTTAATTTTGAGTTGAATATTCGTGAAGTGGAAATGTTCAGAATAATCCTAATTTTACTGTATATTATATTTAAATGAATCTATGACGGGGATATTTTAATTGTGGAATTAATCTCTATTACAACACATTATACAAACATACACATCAACAAAGCATATTTATGAGAAAAAATAAAGAACTATTAATGAGAAATTGTATGAACTATAAACGAAATATGAATCCAGTATGTCAATCATATTACCTACCGTGTTAAATTGTAGGATTCATTTCAAAAGCATGCTAGTTGGACTATACATTCGTAATTATTCACGCGATAATAAATATTGAAATAACTTTTACGCAAGGGGTGCTTATATTTTGACTCAGCTAGAAAATGAAAAATATTTACCTACGAATCTCGAAATGACAAAGATTAGAAAAACGTTTATCAGTTAAAAATGTGTTGACGTTAGAATGTCTTCCGGTACATACGGATTACTTGTGGAATTGTTCAATTCAGGTGAAGTGTATAATTTCAATTCTTGTGTTGTCCCCAAAACATTTAAGCATCCGAAATTCACAAAGTGAAATATTAATTTTGAAACTACTTCATTTTTATATTTTTTTATTCACCAACTCAGTTTTCTAGTGGCTTCATGTACACCATAAAAGATGAATTAAAAAATATCGTATAAAAATATAAAAGTCCGGTATGACTATTTCCTTTCTGGGACCACCATCTAGTATATCTCTCTTAACAAGCCGTGAAGTGTCTCAGACGTGTTGTAGTTCTCGGAATGATATTTCTGTTTTGGAACCACGTCCTTCTACGCCCTCACAGCCCATGAGGCCAGAGGAGGCGAGAACCAAGAATTTCTTTCTGCCACGGTGCAGACAGGAAAAGTGGACGCAATTGCTTAAAATGTGCTTCACTTTCCATTATGGGTGACAATAAAATAGTATTTCGAGGATAGGAAATAGTGTTGTAAGAAGGTTGGGGTAATAAATGTATCTTTCCTCGAGATTTCAACGCAGGGCCATTCACTGAACTGTGTACTCTCCTGCGTATGTTTACAAATCTGCGAGTTAAGAGGGAGATTTAATATCTTGAGTAAATCCGTGAACATGGTTACTATACTTTGGGGTGTGATATACGAATAACTCCGATAAAATATTTATGCCGCGAGATTTAAGACAGATGAAGTCGCTGTGAAAAAGACCGGTTGCATATTTTTGCAACCTCATTTAATTCTTTCTCCATAGCCCTTCTGCAATAAAGGTTTCAAGTAGCTGTTGCACTTACTGCTTCGCTACTGTCATTACACAGCAATCTTGAATGTTACAATGAAAGTACTTGTCCAATTCTTTCGTCAACATTTCGGTGTAGGCCAAAGGTGAGAACATCATATTATCTGATCCTGTATTAATAATGCAGTGATTTCATAGTGATCGAAAACGTGCGACAGAACAACATTGGGAAAGTGTCCGTTATTTCGCCGACCACTCGATAACATCAAATATATTTTAAACGTGAACAATTATTCATCACCGGCTCTAACAATATTTATTAATTGAAAGAAGCAATGCATCATTTTCCATGAACCCAAACACTCCAAACCCCCAAAAAAGGAAAAAAATGTAAAAAAAAAATGCATCCCATCGAAATCAGTCATCTCGACTCACCCTCATCGCCGTCAAACCGCCGCGCGTGCATCCTGGCGCACGTCGTCGCGTTTTCAGCCTCCACGCACCCCGCCACCCACGCGTCCTGGAGGGCCTCGCCCGCCACCGCCGCCGCCGCCAACCCCATTAGCATCCAGGCCCGCAGGGCCGCCGCAGCTCCAGCAGTCATCGCGTGAGCACGCGCGTGCGCTCGTCGTGTCGCTGGCGAGAACAGAACAGAGCCGAGTCGACTGAGCCGACCGTCTGACTGGCCGCGCGCCGCCGACGGCCTCACTTTTACTCTCCACGGGGCCCGCGACGCCCGGCCCCCCCACGCCCGCCGGCCCCCCCGCCGCCACCGCCACCGCCGCCGCCGCCGCCGCCGCCGCCGCCGCCGCCGCCGCCGCCGCCGCCACCACCGCCAACGCCGCCGCTGCCCCCGTCGCCGCCGACACCGCTGTCGAGAAGGAATCCTCCTCCACCTCTTCCTCCTCCACCTCCTGCTCCTTCGGCTCCCCAGTCTCCAGCGGGACCCGGCGGTGAACACACTCAGCGGTCCCAGGGACGCAACCACAGGCCGCCGCCTCCGCCTCCACCGCCTCCGCCGCCCTCGATGCGGGGCGAGGGCGCAACGCGGGCGAAGAATGCGGACGAAAATCTCAAGGATGACCGCCGGGGAATGAAGAGACGATTATTTGCTGCGTCAAAGAAAAGCACGGACAAACGCAGCCGTAAACAAACACTGCCTGCAGGAAAACGTCCGTCTACCCCCCTGACCTCGACGTGGCGTAATATGGGTTCCATACATGCTGGTGCAATGAGCTAGAAGAAGAGATTTCAATGCTCTATAATTCATTTTTGTATTAAATACAAAAGGAGCAAATACAAGGATGATCCAAGTGATATGTCCGTCGTTGAACAAAATTGAGTGATACTAAGATTTGAATCAAGTTTGATGAGCTCTATACTCCCACACCTTTTTCACGCGAAACGCGTCACGTCTCCTAATAAATTTAGTTTAAATGTACTGTTTTCACACATACCAGGACTTGACCACTTTGTAATTTGTACATTAGTTTTAAAGCATTTTTTTTCATAACGTGACATTTCTCTTCGTTACCGCATAATACTGCATAATATTTCATTCACAATGTGACATGACCGCAATCTCTCTCTTTATAATTTTATTTTTATTTACCATGTTAGCAACAAATAAGTGTCATTTGTCGTTTATTTGGAGAGAAGAAGACATACAGTAGATTTCTATTTTTTTTAAATGTTGAATAAAAGAAAGGCATTTCCAAACCTTAGGTTTCAGAAAGCAATGGCTTAGACTGCCTGTCTTGGGTCCCAATGGGTTGGGGTCCCTTGTGTCGGCAGATTTACCCCAGCTGCTCGAGAGAAACAGTGCGCACCTTTTCCAAGTATGTGGAGTGTGTGTAACCCTTACTTGTTAAATTTAAAGCAGCAACGGTTCAATTTCCTGAAATTTCCACGACAACTATGTATTTTAGAGAATCTGACAACAGCTGACTACGAAAGAGACCAGACAGTGTTCTTTCTGTATGTGAAATATTTTGTTTTAATATCGCTTTTTACTGTTTGATTAGAGAAAACTGTTATCTCACATTAAATAATTCTGAGACGTAGAAATTGGGGTTCTGGTAGTGATAATACTGAGGGTTCGAGAAAACTGAAGAAAAACGTACGAAACGTGAAGCGTCGAAACCTTAGGGAAAGGAAGCATGACTTTTTTTGGAAAATATGTGACAAAAATTATTGTTTTTGATAAAATGAGAAAAAATAGAGCCCTCGTTTTTCACCAAACTTGTCAATAGATTTGTAAAAAAGTATTGTATTAGAAGGAAGGAATATCTCACATTGATACGAGTAATGAATAAATTATATACTTATTTCTTATAAAATCTGCAGTAATGGCTTTGTGCAAAATGGTGCAAGAAAAATGCTTAACCAACTAATATAATTTTCATATATATTATTGCAGGTACGCAGGCAAAAATTTCGAAACTATTACAAACAAACCATGCCAACACAATAGAAAATCTCTGGCTTGCATGCAGGTAACAAAGTGCGATATAATGAAATTAGGAGCATGTTTTTATAGGAATCCAAATAACGTTGAGCGAGATAGTATTCTTTGCCACCGTCTTGCCGTGGGGGAACCTCATAGAAAGCAACCTAGGACAGGAATACCAGAGGAAAAGGAGCCAATTTCTGTCTGTATCTGTTGCCGACTGCTAGGAAAAATGTTCCAGTACGTCAGAAATTTTCCGAATGCCTCGTGCCTGAAGGGTCGAATCCCGAATGTGAAAGAATATTCTTAGAAATACAAAAAGTCCCTGGTGTCAGTTAACGTAAGAGAATTTGTGTTTCAAAATATCACGTAATCTTATGACGTAATTAAGGATTGGGAACAAATAAAATATTTGCATAAATTTGATGCTGTAACATATTTGCTTTTTTTCTCCAAAAGGACATGTCACGTTTTTAATGTTTGCTCGTCAGGTCGCTCTAATTAGTTCAGCGCTAACAGCGGTGGTGAGAGATTGTCACCGCAGAGCTACCTTGTTAGTTCAGTCGGCGTCAAGCTGAGCACTCAGTGAGTTGCGAGTGCTCGTGAAGTGACCACAATGTTTTCGAAAGTAATTCTATCTCTTTAACCAACCAATAGTGAAAATAGATAAAAGTGATTTACCGTGCTCTGTTCTCGGACAGAGCATCAAAGAAGCTATGCTGGCCGTGAACAACATTACGCCAGAGGCCATGCAACATTCATTGGAGTACCAACAACAGCTCATCATAGACCAGCAACATCAGCAAATACAGGCGCAGCAGCATCAACTTCAGCAACAGCATCAACAACTGTTACAATTGCAACAACAACTACAGGACCTTCAAACGCAAGTACAAAACAGCCAACGCCCCAGTTGGCCACCCTCGCAACACAATGCACCTACCCGAACAGAACAAAGTGAGCTCAAAAGACAAAAAACTGTATCTGTTTCACGATATGCTATCCCTACGGCAAACAGGTTTGAAACATTAAACAACGAAACAGAAGAAGACGAACAAATCAGTTCCGCGGAAACAGTGATCAAAATTCATCCTATAATTATACACAAAGCAGAAAATTTTCAACTATTAATAAATGACATTAAAAGTGTAGTTAAAGAAGATTTTACAACAAAAATAGAAGCAGACAGAGTGAAAGTTAAACTTAACTCAATAGAAGATTTCCGAAGATAGAAGATCCTTGGTTTTCAAATCCTCAAGGACTTAATTTCCAATTCCCCTCCACAAATGAACTCCAATCTCCCTCACACTAAGGGCCGGTAATAACTACAATCATCAACCAATTAATAAACGCACTCATTCCACAAATTCGAATGTTAATATTATCAGTCCTCGATAATGGACGTAAATAAAAATCAAGAAACAAACATTCTCAACTGGAACGCGAACAGAATAAAAAGGCAAGAAAATAAATTACGATCCTTTATAACAAGACACAACATAAAAATAGTTTGTTCTTCAGAAACCCACGTGCTACCACAAATCAAGTTTTCAACACCAGGTTTAAATATTTATCGCAACGACCGTGTCTCAGCGACGGCCGCAGGAGGAGTTGCCATACTAGTGCACAACGATAATTAAATTAACAGTCGTACGAGCAACGACCTAGAAACTATAGCAATAAAAACCAAAATAAATAACAAAGACACATCCATAATAGCGGCTTATAAACCTCTTAATAAATTATTCCCCATAAAAATATGTACTGAAATTTTTGAAAATAATAATATCATACTAATAGGTGACCTTAATAGCAAAAACAGCGATTGGGGATGCAACACAACTCCTCAAGGGAAACATTTACTAAATCCAGCTTCATCCTCAAATTAAGTATTCTGGTCCCAATAGAACCCACCCATTACCCTTACAACAATAATATAATTCCGGACATATTAGATATCCTCATCACAAAAAATATTGATTTCCCGATATACCAAAAAGTAATTCCTGAACTCGATCCGGATCAAAATCCAATAATCACACCACTTCATCCTCTCTCTCTATCATATTATTATAAACAGCAAAAAGATCAAATTAACTGGTTATATTTAAGGGAAAATTTAAAAATTAACTACAAACATACGCAAAACATTCAATCTGAAAATGACTTCGATAATGAAGTAAAACGACTAGTCAGCAACATACAACGATCCCTCACAAATTCTACCATATATCTCAAAAGAACAAACCCAATAAACAAGCAACAAATTCCAATAAAAATCATAAACCTAATTAAATGTAAACACAATTTAACACGCTATTGGTAAATGACACGACGACGACTTAAAAAGAAAATTAAACAAACTGACTAAAATAGGTAAAACGAAACTAGGCGAACATAGATAAGCAAGCTTCCAGACTTTCCTAAAAGAAATTCACCCATCATCTAGGCATATGTGGTCTACCATACAGAGATTAAATAGACAAAAATAAGAATTTCCACAAATTAAACTAGGTTCAGAAGTGGCAAACTCCGATTTTGAGAAAACATCTCTTTTAGATGACTACCTTGAAAAATTGTTCAACCCAAACCCTGTCGAGAACGATCATTTTTATAAACAAGTAGAGGAATTCAATCAGAAACTACTATATACAGCCCCAATTAATATAAAGTATATATCCTCATCAGAAATTAAACAAGAATTCAAAAAATCAAAAATTAAGAAATCAGCAGGATACGACTTTATTTCGAATAAAGTTCTAAAGAACTAAATAACAACTTGATAGCAGGCATTACAAAAATAACGCAGCACTCAGAATAGGTTACTTCCCCAACGGTTGGAAAATTGCAACAGTGCTACCCTTCCGAAAACCAGAATCCAAAAGATCCGACAAACTATAGACCAATAACCCTACTCCCCTCATTGTCGAAACTATTAAAGAAACTGATATTAAAACGATTAATAAAATTCATGACAAACACACATGTAATCCCAGACACACAATTTGGATTTCGACATGACTACTCCACAACACCTCAAATATTACGGCTAACCGAATATATGGCGCAAGGATTCCATACCGAACAACACACTATCGCAATATTCTTGGGCATAACCAATGCGTTTAACATAATATGGTATCAAGGCCTTCTCTACAAATTAAGACAAATAGGTAATCCAGACTACTTATACCAAATTCTTAAAAGTTTCCTAAATGAAAGAAAGTTCCAAGTCAAAATTAACGATGCCACACCATTCTTACGCCAGATTTCATCAGGACTGCCTCAAGGGTCCCCATTATCACCAGTATTATTCAATGTATATATATCCGATTATCCACAACTAATAGATTCGCAAATAGCGCTTTATTCTGACGACACTGCACTCTTTTCAAAGCATGGGGACATTATGACAGCTAGGAATGACGTACAAGACGATCTCGACATATTCAATGAATGGACAACGTACTGGAGAATTAAAATAAATCCAGATAAAACGCAGAGAAAAAAATTCCACTCTAAGACATCCCCTCACCCCTCCCCAGTTAATTTCGATCAACGAAAATATTTCCTGGGCTACTAATACGGCAGCCAAATATCTAGGAATGCAACTTGATACAAAATTAAACTGTAAAACACACATTTACACAACAAGAACAAAAACACAAGCAAAACTTTCCCAACTTTACGCACTAATTAACAAAAAATCTTCCCGTAAAATAGAGACCGGAATGATAATTTACAAGTCTATCATTCGACCTGCTATGACTTATGTATGCCCAATATGGGGAAATGCAGCCAAATCTAATATAAACATTTTAGAAACTATACAAAATAATGCTCTAAGAACTGTAATTAAACCCCATGGTTCATTTCGAACAAGCAAATCCACCACGAACTGCAAATTCCGACAATAAAAGTACACATCACCTAACTGCCCGAAGCCTTCTTCACATCACTTCCCTCATCTCCCAGCACCTCCATATTCAACCTTGAACGCACAGCAGAACCGAACCAACTTATTAACTCTCGCTTCCCTACAGATTCCCTACAGATTCAGACCACCATAAAATAGCAGAAAATCGACCTCAAATAAAATAACCATCGATCAAACGATCATTCTCTGTATTCTCAAAATACTTCCGTAATCATTTAAATTATTAAAAAACCAAAAACACTTATCGCACCCGTCCAGGGCACCAACAGTTTAGAAATAAACCAAAAGTTATATATGATCCTATTCACAACCCTGAAAAACATGTATATTGAACTGGAAGACAATAGAAAAGGTCGTTCTAGCCATTATAATTCACGCGACAATGGTTCTGCTCTTTTATGAATAAAATTAAGTACCTTAGTGTATATATGTCAATTCACGTAAGAAATCTTTGATATTAAATAATCGTACTTTCATAAATTATTATTATTATTATTATTATTATTATTATTATTATTATTATTATTATTATTATTATTATTATTATTATTATTATTATTATTATTATTATTATCATCGTTATATTATTATTATTGTTTATTATTTATCATTATTATTGTCATTATTATTATTATTAGTATTATTGTTGTTAGAAATAAAATGCTATAATTGCGAAACATTTTTAAACCTACTTTTTGTTAAATTATACAGGTACTTCCAATGGAAGTTAATCAAAATGTGAATAATTTGATAAACTGCCATTGTAATATGATGAATTATCCAACATTTTTGAAATATAGTTTTCCGATTTAGTAGTTTAGCGATCCTTTAAAAAAATTATTTTTTTTACCGATTCCAGAGGCGGATTTAAGAGAAAGGGCCGGGTCATCAAAAACACTTACGGGGACCCGAACTTATTTGTCGTTCTTTATAGTATTGTTTTATTACTGTGGTGCAAAACCACCATCAACACCCTTTTTTCGCTCGCAAAAATGAGAATAACTTACCTGGATGGCCGAGGTGGCGAAGAGCGTGTTCCGACTCAGCGTTTTGGTCCGAAGGGTTGCGGGTTCGAGTCCCGTTTTAGGCATGGTTGTCTGTTCCTTGTCTCTCTTGTATATGTATTGTCGCAGAGGGCCTCGTGTTCTGCTGATCCCAGATCAGAGGAGCCCGTAAAAGTGTTATCGTCTAGTGTAAGGTCGAATATGCGTCGCGTCGGGACGTAAAGAGTAACCGGCCGTTGACTGGAAAAAGACCTAGTAAAACATTAGAATACCAAAAATAGATTGTATAACGTGGTAAGAAGGCATGAACAGCACCTTCTCTATATCATTATCTATAGCTTTATCTAATGTTAACATACAACTCTTAAGAAATAATGTGCACATTCATATACTACTTGTTTGCCCACAGAGCAGAAAAACAGAGGTGTTTTCTCAAGAAGGTAACCAAAAACCAGTTATTAAAATATGCACAAAAAATACACAAAATGTGTTTACAAACTCAAGAAATTTGACAGACATTTTCGTTCTAACAAGCGGTTGGACAGAGATCACTGTTCCCGGCTTCGCGTCGTCTGCGAGCGGACCCTTATCGCTAGGTGTGACGAGCAGCAACACAATGGGTCGATAGCGATGAAATATGCAGCGTTGTTGTTCAGTAAAAGGGAATGATACGATGTTCCATAAAACTATACTTGCAATAAACGAATGAATGTCCATGAAGATTACGAAATTATTTTATTGAAAGCTAATAAATTATAGCGAAACTTCCAAAACACGATAAAATAGTATCAGTATGGTTAAAGTTCAATCTCGCAAGATTCGTGGATTCTGGTATCTATGCTGTAACGGATGTACATATTAAGTTAAATTATGAAAGCAGGTGCTAAAACAGAATATACTTTATTGAGTGTTTCGAAACGGCTATGCAGTATTGTAATACTACATGTACTCGAATAAGTGTTTCCAACCAGCAAACGTTTCTTCTCCACATCGAGATTCTAACTCATGCTCGTAGAAAAAACACGGCTGCCACGTTAACCCTACATCACCTCCCACGCAATTAAATTCAATCTTACCGACGATTAAAAGTCGATATTTGAATTTATTATTCAGGATCTACTTTTCAAGAAGAGAATTAAAGAAAAACTCTATCATCAATATTGCAGTACTGCAATGTTTTTTTTGTTGTAATTTTCGCAAATATAAAGAGTTTGCTGAAAATGAGATCTGCGCCATATTTTAAGCGTCAATTGCTAAATTCGAAGAAAAAAATTAACGAGAAATTTGGAGGAAAGAAAGGGTTTAATTTAATAGTGGAAGCTTTGATGTTACTCTAATGTTCTTTCTCCCTCTGCATAAGGCGCCTTTTGGTTTATCTATATTCGGTACCCGGCATCCTATGCAGGTGACAGAATAAACAACATTTTTCTTTGTCTAAAAGAGGAAAATAATCTTTAACATTCCTGTTGAGAGCTCTTCTTTAATCAGAATTTTTCTGTCTTTAATATCAACATTTGATGTAGTAGTTTATTTTGTAATGGGGGTAGCGGAATAAGATGGCGACGCGCTGAAATCGAGTCTGAATCCAGAATTGCGTTCCCCGCTCCAGATTTTTAATTAAAAAAAATTACAATTTCACGGTGGATTCTCGCGATTGAAAAAAAAATTGGATGGTGGTGGCTCAATTCTGGCTTCAGATTCAGATTTCGCGCGTCGACATATACAGAAAAACATGTGTCAAGTCTTTGGTCAGATAACAACCTCCAAAAACAAAACAAAAAACACTTTCAAGGTGTTTTGTCGCAAGTTAAAAAAACGTAGGGTGGTGGCGTAATTCTGGCATCAGATTCGGCTTCACCACGTCGAAATACATGAAGAGACATGTATGAAGTCTTTGGGTCTGAAAACTTTTTTGGTGTGTCTGTGTAATCACCGTATTATGTACACACGGGGAAACATTAGATTTCGCATCGAAAATGCCTTGGTCCGAGAGGAAGGCGGCGATGGACATGCCTGCCGACAGAGCTGTATCTATCGAGTTTTTCAAAACTACTTCTGTAGGTCGAACTATGAAGATTAAATTTATTGGATTGGAGAGTGTACAAAATATCCTGACGGAGTCCCGACGATGACATGATTTTCAAAACTAGCTAGATAGCTAGACCGAGTTCAGTCGCTGTCCGGTAGAGAATTCCATAGTCCGGCTTCTCTGATTATCTAAATTCACTGATCAACCTCATGCGAATGTCGGAGCAGTACCCGAACAAAGGGAAAATGTGAGTAGAATCTGCGTAATTTTAGGTGGTAATTTTGGGTGGTAGGTAATATGCAATTGCAAAATAGTAAAATAGTAACATTCCAATACTACATTATTAAATATATAAATTTTTGTCATAAACAATATCTGTTCTAAAAACTAGTGGTGCTAAAACATCACGTATTCTCGCTTGTATTTTCACGCAAAATTACGCGAAAAGTACTCTGCAAAATAGTTACATTCCAATACTAAAATAGTAACATTCCAATACTACATTATTAAATATATAAATTTTTGTCATAAACAATATCTGTTCTAAAAACTAGTGGTGCTAAAACATCACGTATTCTCGCTTGTATTTTCACGCAAAATTACGCGAAAGTACTCAAATTTTCGAAAAATTGTAAATGACTTAATTTCAAATTTAAGGAATAGATTTCATCAAGGGAAAAATCTGTCTTTCATATTTTAATTGTAGTAAGGCACCTCAAAAATGTTGAACTTTTGCAATTTTTGAAGAATCAGAATTGAGACCTGAAACATTTTCTTAAACGTCCTTCACACTATGCAACAACTAATTCAATCAAAAAAAGATGGACCCATTTTTTTGGAAATTTGGGAAATGTTCCAGGGGCGTCATGTAAAATACCCCCAACTTTAAAATTTCTGTATCAAATTCAAGAGGCCGCGACATCAGTCAGATCGATTGGGGAATATACATTTTTGAACTGTTTAACCGCTAGTGTTGTTCACGGATGGACGGCCGGACGGCCGAATGAATGGACGAACGAACGGAGGGACGAACGGACGGACGAACGAACGAAGGGACGGACGGACGAACGGACGAACGGACGAACGGACGAACGGACGGACGGACGGACAAACGAAAGGACAGACGAACGAACGGGCAGACGAACAGACGGACGAACGGACGGACAAACGGACGGACGAATGGAAGGACGAACGGACGGACGAAAGGACGGACGAACGGACGAACGAACGGACGTTTTGCCATCGTTGGATTTTACGGTTTTAAGGACTTTCAAAACATGGGTTGTGGTTACACCACGTGTTACAGTTTTTTTCTAAATTTAGTAATTCAATGTATCCACAAATTGCTCGCAATATTGCGCGAAAACCACTAAAATTTTCAAAAAAGTATACCTGACCGTAATGAAAGAACTCACTATGGGGAACAAATTTTGCTTGAAGGGAAAATCTCTATCTTTAATTTTGTAGTTGTAGGAAGGCACCGAAAAAATTAAAACATTTGCAATTAACGAAAATTCAGGGTTAACCGTGGAAGTCGGACCTATCCCCCCTTTATAAGTGTATTTTATTCTATTCTTACAAGAAATTTAAAGAAAATATTTGGAGTCTTTTTGAGAAAATTTTGAAAATATTCTGAGGGTTCGTGTAAAGACGTTTAAAAAAACACTTTTTCGGTATCAGGTGACCCCAGAACTTGTATTTCCGTTGAAATCTCGAAATAGATTTTCCGCAGTATTACATGACTTTCCCTATACTATGTATGTTACTCCGTATACTATACGTAAACTTTGTTGTGATTATCACAGCGCATGTCAGCAAAGAAATAAGGGAAAGGAAAGGTAACAAACCAACGACGACAATATTACAATGCCACAAAGGGAGAATTTGATAAAAAAATGAACTGTCACGATCTACTATAAGAGCTAAGGGCAAAACTAATTGTCCGTCAGTGATTCTATAATGCAATATTTGTGGTACAACTGCATAAAATTCGTTCATCCTGTATGTAGAAATCAAACAACATTTGAATAACACTACTCCACGACGACGCACCTCCAGGTGAAGATTATTTTTTGAGAAATTGGGAAAACAACGTTTCTCATTATACCGAAATATCTTCTTACTAGATAGCTGCCACCAAATGAAACAACAATTGCTATTGTAAAGAAGATACTTTTCTACATCATATCCTTGAGGTTCCAAACGAACTTGAGAAGGAGCAGATGCAAAGTTGTCTCTCCAAATGTGACAACAAAAGATTAATGTGTTGAAATTGCGGCAAGCAATTTGTAAGGCTCATTTTTCTTATTACTGCTCTTAACGTAAACTGAGCAGCATATATTTTATGTTCATACTAGAAAAAAGTTCTACATCTTACTTATGTATTGGTTAAGTGTATTTTTGTGTACTTTTGAGGCGACAATTTCTTCCGAACTTTCCATGACGGACTACGTTTTCGCAATGCCAACACCGGGAAAACAAAATGTCTTCTCCTTTTTCCTTGCACGCCCCTCCACTTGGGCAGAGCATTGAATCGCCGAGCACTTTTTCCTTATTCATGTAAGGCTCTTCATTTCGTATAGGTTAGTTAATACTTTTCAGCTCCTTACAAAACTGGTATTACCAAGTAAAACGTAACAACAAGATATCTACTCCATCTAGCTAAATTTTTACAGCTCCTTTATTGCAGGCTGATTGCAACATCACTGCGCTGTCATACAGACGATACTGCAATAATACTGGTTATGATGACCCAACAGATCCATCAACAATATTGGAAAATCATCTAAATGAGACTTTCACTTGGTCCAAGACTTGTCATTTAAAATAAATAAAACCAGATCAGTCCACGTAACATTCATTCTAATAAATAATAATTATCCTTTATATGAACAATACCTATCTACTGCAAGCAGAATCTGTTAAATAACTGGGTATTTATCTTCGTCAGGGACTAACATGGAGAAAATCATAGAAGTAATGAGAAAATAACTACATATCAAATTACAAAAAGTATATGATAATAGTGAAAATCTCTTCTTCTTTTCTTCTTCTTCTTCTTCTTCTTCTTCTTCTTCTTCTTCTTCTTCTTCTTCTTCTTCTTCTCTCTCTCTGTCTCTGTCTCTGCCTCTGTCTCTCTCTCTATCTCTCTCTCCGAAACAACATCCTTGTCTACAATGTCACCATCAATCCAAGATGGAATTCAACTTAAGAGCTGTAGCACTCGATCCAATAAAGAGATCTTATAAAGAATCCTGTTCAAAGTCCTTAGAATCCTATGCACCATGGTACCGCACATTTCGAATAAACCTTTGAACGAAGACTTACAGGATCGAACGATATGCGAAGTCATCGTTAACTAAAGCAAAAGTATACAAGGCACACTATAATGTCATGATAACTACTGATCCTAAACATTCTTGACAATTGTGAAGAAATCCAAAGATTCAAAATATTCAAAATTATGGATTTAACGAAGATATCTCATAATGACATATTATTGTTTGCACTCCGACGTTTCACTAGGGGATGCATCTTTCTCCATATAACTATGCATTGTATGTTAGTTGTTTTACCAAATTCTCCAAAATGAACAAATTGTGAAAGAAAGAAACTATAATTTAAAATGTGGCAAAATACTTCTCGCAAACACACAAGACACCTTCACGTGGACTATTACCTTACTTTAGCCATCGTCATGTGGTTAATGCCAACATCAGCTGGAAGATGTCCGAAATGATTCATTCATCGTCATTAATACAGCTTTATTCAAATCGTCTGGATAATTTTCGATCTAAGAGAATATTTCGCGAATTAGCTATATTTTGACTTAACATAGAAATAATCAGTCCACTCCCGTTCAATTAACCACTGGTTACCTTTCACTTTTACTAACACTTTCGTTTCACTACAACTGAGATTCAATATATTCGATATGCAAATATACATTAATTGGTTTTTTTGAGCTTAGGGGTTTGAGTGCCTTGATGTTGGTTTGCTGGAGATATGACTGGATTGTTGTTTTGAAGTAGCTGTTTTGAAGTAATTTTAAATATTCATGTCTTTGCAGTTAGTATTATTTTTGAAAAATGCGGGAAAGCAGGGTAGGTTTAAAGTGTATATACTAATCTTATTTGGATAGATGTAGATTGAATAAATTAGTTCATCTGTAGTACCTATAGACTCTAAAGGATTACTTTGTTGAGGCGTATTATTCTAGTGAATTTCACAGTAATGTTTGTAACAAAGAGGCGAAATTATAGATTGTAAGTCTTTCGTAAATTATTTTGCTACAATTAGTGAAAGAAAGAATTTGGGGCAATTTTCCAGAATTGTCTTTTTATAAATTGCAGTAACATCAATCAGAAATTACATGAAAAGTACTCGAAAATGAAATTACATGAAAAGTATGATTTTTACTTTCTCGTCCTTACTAACGTAAGAGGAGAAAGTATTGTAATCGTGCGCCGGAAAACATCGAATTTTCGTCACAAAAACTCTTATTGCCGGGCCCTGGTAAGGAAAAATTGGAAAAATGCAGTTGCGAAATATAGAAAAAATCCTCTAACACGTGGTGTAGCCAGAATCCATGCTTTGTGCGTCCTTCATACATCAAATCAAAAATTCCTATATCGCGGATAGAGCAAAAGAATTTTTAAAAATTGCGCTTGCCTAATTTCCGTTTAACTCTAAATTTTCGTTAATTGCGTGTTGGAATAATGAAAGATACCATTAATTTTGTAATCGTGGCCAAATGTTCATACGGAAGAAGGACTGGTTGATGCTGGTAATTCCATGTAGTTAAATTTCCATTACCCGAGAAGAATTCCATTCCCCGAGTGTTAAGACGGAGAAACTATTTTTGCTGGTGGAGACACTCTTAGAGTTAGATTAGATTTATTTACTCAAAAACCAGTAAAAACTGTATGTGACATCTGGGGGAGAAGATAATCTGCGCACGTTTTCTTGAGTTCCAGAATTCCTTCCCATAATTTTAACTATAAATAGTTGAAAGGTGAGTAAAAGGTAAAGATAAATAAGAAGTTAAAAAAGCGCGAGAATAGCGACATTTGAAAAACTATACATTTTTGTTCCCGAGTTATAGAAAACGTTTTTGTGACGGTAAACGAACTGCAGATTTTAATTTCTGCATTGTTAAATAAATAGTAACTTGTCCTTACCTTTAATCTTACCATTACAAGCAAAAGGAGAGTTCAACAAAACGTGCGTGAATAGTGAAATAGTGAAGCTACATTTACGTCCAGAAACAAAACAAGGGGCCATCTCAGCATTTGCTCAATGAATGGCTTAATGGATCAAGGAAACTGGACAAGAACCTGATCGGGAGGGGTTCATTAAACTTGAAGCTGAAGTACATTATTTGTTACAAAGATATTAAGTCTTTTTTAAAAGTTATACAAAGTAAATGTAAACTAATTCATTAAATATCTCTGTTTTGTTAAAATAAACATTATTTTTCTTTTTGATGATCAATATAGTTTCTAATTGTATAGAAACAGTTATGCAGCAGAAATGATTTTACTTTTAACTTAAATTTGTGCACAGAATTCAATTGTTTAATGTCATCTGGCAATGCGTTTTAAAGTAACGTTCATGTATTGTATGTGGATTTCTAATAGTGAGCTGTTGATACTGACACTTGATGAATGTGATTTCTACGACGTGTGTTGTAATCATAAATAAGAGTATTGCATGAAGATATATTCTCACCGTTTAGTAAGTCAGTTTTGACAAATATTACAGATTCGTAAATAAATAGGCAAGGCAATGGTAAGGTGCTTGAATGGTAAGGCTCAATGAAGAGAGGCTTGTAAGGATCACGCGCATGGCATTTTTTCGATATTCGAATAATTTTCTTTCGCAATCTAAAGACGTGGAGACTAGATTATGAACTTCCCCAGAATAGTATGCCCTTATTACAAAACCAATTTGGAACTTCTGAAATCGTACTACTTATTGTTCCTTCTATGCCAAGAACATTCATGCCATCGGCAAACAGAACTGGTCTTCCGTTCTTACTAGACGAGGGCATATCGTTTACGTATAACAGAAAGACGATTGAACTTAAGATCGAGCCTTGCGGAACCCTAAATTCAATTCGTAAAGAATTGGAAAGATAAGTAAATCATGTCCTTTCGTGCCAGTTCGGTATTTCTACTTTTTGAGGTCGAGTATTTAAGGTACGAGGTTATCCAATCCAGGCCGATACCACGAAATCCATAAGAAGGTAATTTTGATAGCAAGATGTTATGGTCAATAATCTCAATAGCTTTCGGAAGGTCTGAAAATATTTCAAGTCCAAAATAGTCTATTAACAGTCCATTGTGAACGAACATCTTTAGGAAAAGAAAAAATGGCAGTTTCCATTGATTTTGATTTTTTAAAACCGTGTTGTGAGTCTGATAACGATTCGTTTTCGGAGAAAAGTTTCCATTCGCGTATAGAAAAACCTCTCTAATATTTTTGAGAAAACTGACAAAAGAGAATTGGCCGGTAATCTTGAATTTCATTTTTGTTTCCTTTATTAAAAAGTGGCTTAATTTTTGCTGTTTTGGAAATATCTGGAAATATTCCTGTTCATAAAAAGCATAGAAAATGTGAGTTAACGGGTGTATAAAGGCAGGTACACAAGTTGTGAATAAAAAATCTGGAAATTCATCTAAACCAGATAAATATTTATTTTTTAGTTTACTGACTATTCTCAAGATTGTCGAAAAGTGTCGAAAAGTTTTGGGAGGGAAATGATGTTGAATTTTGTTGTTTTCAGGTGAATTCAGCCGCAGCCACATTCTAAAAAAGTGTTGCTTGAAGAGATTTGGCACTTTTTCCGGAATACTTGCTTCTCTTTTTTTGTCCTTTAAAATAATATTTTCTAGTAAGTATTGTAAACTAACCTAATGATGCACTAAACTAGCCCCACGTTGGGACCAGCCAAATGTAAACAAACCTAATGTGCTCGGGGGAGGGCGCCAGGTTCAGCTCCTGAAATGTAACTGAATGGAAGAGTTGGGAGGTCAAGAATGAGCAATTGAGTCATTTGTGACAAACAACTGTTTATTCCTGGCACCAAAAGCTACCAGGGAAATTACAATGTCGCAATGGGCGACGCAAGTTCTTTTACTAAAACTACTCTATGAATTAATTACAAGTGGTTAATTCTGCTGGGCCTGAGCGCGGCCACTTGCAGTTTTTCGCTGTTATAATTGTTCAGTGAGACGGCAACGTCTCATAGTTATCACCAATGGCTGCTGGTCTTCATGGGCGGGCCGAGGCGGCAGCCTCAAAGCAGAGGCGGCGGCGGCTCCGGGTTGCTGATCTTCTGCGGCGCGTCTTCTCTCGCTCAGGTAGCGGCGATTCCAGATTGTCAGCTCGAGCAGGCTCAGAGGGGGCGAGTGGCCACGGGCGTTGACGTTGCGAAGAGGGCTGTCACTTAGCCCGGGACGAGAGGCGGCAAGGCTGGCGGGCCGAAGCGAAAACGGCGCGGGATCCGGTAGTTTCCCGCCCGAGTTTCCTCCGCAACAATTTACGAGTCGCGTCCTGACTGATTCGGCTCTGGGAAAGTCTTTTCCCAAACTCGCGTCCCGATCGTGAATGACTGAATAATTAGGCACATTTAGCTACCAAGAAGTATCTTGGAACTCTCCCGTAGTAACAAAAAATTACAAGTCTCTCTCGAAGAAATCTTACAAGGTGAAGTCTCCGAAGAAATTTTACAAGTGCCCGAAGAAATTTTACAAAGTAAGTCCGAAGAAATTCTACAAAGTAAGTGCCTCCAAAAAATCTAAGAAGTGTTGTCGAAGAAATTTTACAAAGTGTCCTCTCTTCCCACTGTGCATCGCGTTTATAAAAGAGCTACGTTTCCCCTTCCCAAAATGTTCCTGACACCAAATTTCTCCCTTCCCTCATGGCGAAGCTTCCCATTGGCCAAGGGTGGCTGCGTCGCAGAAATCTGATTAACCAATCTCGTGTCGATTTTTCTGTAATTTTCCGTAAATGTTCTCTGTCTGTCGCTGGTTTCGCTCTCTCGCTCGCTTCCCTTTGTCAGTTACACCGGGAGCTGATCGCAGCTGTCCGGACACGTGCGCGCGAAAAAAGCGCATTTCACGGATTCCCGACGGCCGGCAGGGGCTACTCGACTGCCTGCTGTATTTAGAGAGAAACAGCTCCCGCGAGACTTCTGGTGCCCGGACGCGTGCCCAGACGCGCGCCAGAACGAATGTGAGGAGTTAGCATTGTCCGAGAAGGGATCAGTTTGATGGCCAAGAAAGGTTTCGCTCACGACGCGTCGTAAATGTGTCGTCGTGGTCTTTAATTGACACCCGGCCGACCCCTCGTTCGGGGTGCGGCGCGGTCCGGTCGCGCGGCAGCAGAAAGAACGCGAGGGTGGCGCTTTGTTCGGCGAGAGGGCCGGCAAACGGCTCCGAAAACTAGAATGTCTATTTATGAGGGGGCCATAAAACGGGGTTGCCTCTGGAAGGGGGCTGGGTGCGTTTGGGGCTGGCCCGATGCGGAACTAAAGTAACCTCCGCGGCGGTGGCCGCGTCCCTTTGACCCACTTACTTCTCGACGCGAGCTATTTCCAGATGCAGAAATTCATTTGTTATTGGCGATGCCATAATAAAATTATATTTAATTAATCGGTGACGCCACATTAGCATCCCCCTCCCACTAGATTGATAATTCGAGTTTCTTTGTTAATTTCTAATAAAGGGCGAGAATTCTCAATCGTCAAAAAAAAATAACAGTGGTGTCACCTAAGATAAAGAAATGCTTAATTTAATTTTTAATTGAAGGCTTAAAATACTGCGCCTCTCTGTCTACATTACTAATTTTCTATAATTAAAATCCTTACTTTTACGATGCTTACTTCTAATCGTGACAACTAGTGTCGTATGGGTCGCAGGTTCTGGCGAATTGTGGGCAGAGTTCTCTGAAACGTGATATTTTACTTTATTTTTTGAAACAAAAATCGTAAATTGAAAAAGTCTTCAACCCGTCGTAATCCCGTTCCCGTCATAATCCCGTCATAATCCCCGAACCCCATAACCCGTCATAATCCCCGAAAAAGTCTTCAACCCGTCATAACTAAATTCAATCAATTCTCTGTCGTCCGGATTGGTGATTATCTGCCTGTACAAGTGAAAAAAAAATCTAGTGCCGTAAATATTTTCGTTGTATTAATTCAATTAAGTTTTCTATAATCTCATCTACGTTTTGCGGCGTCTCGTTCTCAGGTACTGTGGCTTCGTTGATGTGCCTCGCATCTAGGCAAATTCTGACTCCCGTCTTTCTTTTTTTAACTACAACAATAGGATTTAAATACACCGTAACACTTCTCTCTCTTATTCCCTCATTAATTATTCCCCCAGTAGTTTCATTAACTTGTTCCCTCATTAATTATTCCCCCAGTAGTTTCATTAACTTGTCCCCTAAGTGATTACTGTGCAGGATAATTATGGTCGGCAAGGGGTATCGTCAGTGACGTTAATCCGAAAAAAAATCTATAACAGAATGAGTTGGACGCGCGAACACATTCGAAAATTAAAAAAGTACCTGCTCTAGCTAGGAGCGCTCGTGGTCAATAATTAAGTCATTTTCTTTGCTCTCACTGGGCTTATGACCCCACTCACGTCATCCCCCTTGACTCTAGGACGCACACAGTGTACTTGGTTCTATTTCGCCGTCAACATCATCCGTAATTGCAATTTCCTTACCCCCGCCAAAACTCATAATATCTCTAGAAAAGTCAATCACCCCATCATTTTCTTTTAAGAAATTAACCCCCCAAAATTATATCGTGTTTTAAATCCTCAACTACTAGACAAGGGACGTCAAATAAGTGCTCTTGTACCTGAAACGAGATGAGGGCCAGCTTATTAATTGGCTTACTTCGTTTATTTCCTACCCCGATAACATAACACTTAGCAGTAGGCAGTGTCGGCACGGGCTCACGTTCACTTATAAGGCGAGAAAATAATTTTAACGAAATGGCACTGATTTCACTACCTGTGTCGACCAATGCACGGACAGGAATTCTATTTACTTGAAATTCTAGAACAGGACATTTCCGGACACGCTCTTTGGTTTGATTAGCCTCCCCATTGCCAAAATCGTGGAAGGCGTAATCTACAGATATCGTTTCATCGAATGGTATCTCTGCCACAATTCGTTTGGGACCCGGATGACCCAAACGGTTCTAGATTGACGAATTTGATCTTACATTGTTATTGACACTAGTACTGGAGCCGTTTCCCTCTGTCGAATTTTCCGGTCTCCCCGCGGGCGGTTCTGAAGGCGGTCGCCTCTCATTATTAACTTGCCATGCTTGTCCCCTCTACCTTCCAAATTTTTCTTTTCGAATTCGTAGCGGGCTTGTTCCCCCCAGAATTTGTCCAGGACTCGATGTCGGGACCCCTCATAACTGCTCGTGAACGGATTGATTGCTGTCAACCAGTGGGCGGCGTTACCGCGTAGCAACTCCTGCATGAACCTGGGTTTGAGCGAGGAGGGAACCGATTTGGTTAGAGCCATAGAATTTTCGGCTCGTTCTAAGAAGATTTTGGGGTTCTCGTCCGGAGATCCCGAAAAACAAAGCTTTTGTGGGGGCGCCCACGAAAATCGCAAGCCTGCCTCAGCCGTGGGAGAGCTTCCTACGCTGTTTTCTCCGTCCCAATTTAAAGGCTCTTGCACTAAAATTTTGACATTCCGGTCTGTTTCTTCCCTAATCTCTGATTTGTTTCCCATCGCGTATTCCTCTTGCGCATTTCCCATAGAATTTACTTCTTCCTGTATTTGACTGACTTCCGAGCTTAATTTCTTATCAATCTTATTAATGCTCTCATTAAGCTCTTTTTTTGTTTCCTGAGTACTCCTTTTTAATTCTCTAAAACGCGCCTCCCAAATTTCCCAATCTTTTTTCCTTTGCGCCTCCCGAATTTCCCTATCTTTTTTCCGTTGCGCCTCCCGAATTTCCCTCTCTTCTTGTAGCTCCCTAAGAACTTTCCTTTTTTCCTCCCGTCGCGCCTCCTGAATTTCCCTATCTTCATCCCATTGCGCCTCCTGAATTTTCCTATCTTCCTCCCATCGCTCCTTCTGAATTTTCCTATCTTCGTCCTGCCTTTGCATAAGTTGTTTTAGAATTTCCACTAAAATAGTTTGACTGTCGCCTTGCGCCGGTGGGTCACTCGAACTGTCTGAGCCTGCTAGATCGACACCTGATTCGTCGAGCATTTTTACTGAGTTCTCTTGTTCACTTAGTTTACTATTAGACCGCACACGCAAACACCGACACACGCAACACAGTACAAAAACAATAAAAACAAAAAACACAAACAACAAATACATCAGAGTACACAAATTATTGACCCTCCTACAACTTTCTTCCATCCATTTATTGCGGTAACTTGTGATTTAAGCTGTCGCAATAGAATTTTGAAGGAGCTGAACCAAAAAAAAAGTTAATAACAAAATATTTTATGAGCAATCTGACTTCCTAATCTCGGGGTCGCTTACTGGGGTATTTAACAATACTAATCGAGCCCCACTTGGGAAAGCCAAATGTAATATCTAAGACTGCTCGACAGAACTAGCCCGGCTAGGGACCAGCCGAATGTAATACCAGCGGGGGAGGGCGCCAGGTTCAGCTCCTGAAATGTAACTGAATGGAAGAGTTGGGAGGTCAAGAATGAGCAATTGAGTCATTTGTGACAAACAACTGTTTATTCCTGGCACCAAAAGCTACCAGGGAAATTACAATGTCGCAATGGGCGACGCAAGTTCTTTTACTAAAACTACTCTATGAATTAATTACAAGTGGTTAATTCTGCTGGGCCTGAGCGCGGCCACTTGCAGTTTTTCGCTGTTATAATTGTTCAGTGAGACGGCAACGTCTCATAGTTATCACCAATGGCTGCTGGTCTTCATGGGCGGGCCGAGGCGGCAGCCTCAAAGCAGAGGCGGCGGCGGCTCCGGGTTGCTGATCTTCTGCGGCGCGTCTTCTCTCGCTCAGGTAGCGGCGATTCCAGATTGTCAGCTCGAGCAGGCTCAGAGGGGGCGAGTGGCCACGGGCGTTGACGTTGCGAAGAGGGCTGTCACTTAGCCCGGGACGAGAGGCGGCAAGGCTGGCGGGCCGAAGCGAAAACGGCGCGGGATCCGGTAGTTTCCCGCCCGAGTTTCCTCCGCAACAATTTACGAGTCGCGTCCTGACTGATTCGGCTCTGGGAAAGTCTTTTCCCAAACTCGCGTCCCGATCGTGAATGACTGAATAATTAGGCACATTTAGCTACCAAGAAGTATCTTGGAACTCTCCCGTAGTAACAAAAAATTACAAGTCTCTCTCGAAGAAATCTTACAAGGTGAAGTCTCCGAAGAAATTTTACAAGTGCCCGAAGAAATTTTACAAAGTAAGTCCGAAGAAATTCTACAAAGTAAGTGCCTCCAAAAAATCTAAGAAGTGTTGTCGAAGAAATTTTACAAAGTGTCCTCTCTTCCCACTGTGCATCGCGTTTATAAAAGAGCTACGTTTCCCCTTCCCAAAATGTTCCTGACACCAAATTTCTCCCTTCCCTCATGGCGAAGCTTCCCATTGGCCAAGGGTGGCTGCGTCGCAGAAATCTGATTAACCAATCTCGTGTCGATTTTTCTGTAATTTTCCGTAAATGTTCTCTGTCTGTCGCTGGTTTCGCTCTCTCGCTCGCTTCCCTTTGTCAGTTACACCGGGAGCTGATCGCAGCTGTCCGGACACGTGCGCGCGAAAAAAGCGCATTTCACGGATTCCCGACGGCCGGCAGGGGCTACTCGACTGCCTGCTGTATTTAGAGAGAAACAGCTCCCGCGAGACTTCTGGTGCCCGGACGCGTGCCCAGACGCGCGCCAGAACGAATGTGAGGAGTTAGCATTGTCCGAGAAGGGATCAGTTTGATGGCCAAGAAAGGTTTCGCTCACGACGCGTCGTAAATGTGTCGTCGTGGACTTTAATTGACACCCGGCCGACCCCTCGTTCGGGGTGCGGCGCGGTCCGGTCGCGCGGCAGCAGAAAGAACGCGAGGGTGGCGCTTTGTTCGGCGAGAGGGCCGGCAAACGGCTCCGAAAACTAGAATGTCTATTTATGAGGGGGCCATAAAACGGGGTTGCCTCTGGAAGGGGGCTGGGTGCGTTTGGGGCTGGCCCGATGCGGAACTAAAGAAACCTCCGCGGCGGTGGCCGCGTCCCTTTGACCCACTTACTTCTCGACGCGAGCTATTTCCAGATGCAGAAATTCATTTGTTATTGGCGATGCCATAATAAAATTATATTTAATTAATCGGTGGCGCCACAGTATCGAAAGGGTGTGGTCGTACACTTTTATGATATTCCACATTGCTTTAGTTTCGTTACTTGCGTTCAAAAATCCTGATTATTTTTCATTACTTTTGCCTGAACTATTACTTTCCTTAAAATTCTTTTGTATACTCTGAAGTACACATTGAAACTGGGTGATACGTTATGATGTTTACAAATAAAGTAAAGCTTACAGTTGTTTTTACACGATGTTCTAATTCCTTGCATGATTCAAGTATTATTTTTCCGTGAAATGTTTAATTTTCTCTTTTTGCGAGGAAAGCACGCTTTAAAATGAAATGAGTGCCTTGAGAAAAATAGATTATATTTTTCATTCGTGTCAATATCGTAGTAAACTGTGTTCCATGATTCCTTCAGCAAGTAGTCCGTAAATAATTTTATATTAATTTTAGCGAACGTTCTGCTCACCCGTGTATTATTTATTGTGTAGGTGTTCATGTTATTAGTAATTGTATGAAGCTGGTCTCCAGCCGGGACAAGCTTTAAACTCTCCATTGGTCTCCCCAGTTGCATGGTAGAGTAGTGCGTGTAAGTGTGTGTGTAAGTGGTAAGGATAGGACAAGGTGGTGTGTGGCCAGTTTGTCGCGTGGTCTGTGGCCAGTTTGATGAGTTACTTCCTTGGCATTCACTTGGTGTTGATCAACGATACTAAGAAAAACTATCGATCAGAGCAGCCGGCCAGTAGAATTGTCCTTCGGACAGCAGCTAATTTAGTAGTGTTATTAAAGCACCGCCCATCAGATAAGCAGATTTTGCTGCTACACGCCACTAATGTGGTATAAATGAAAATGTCAATTGGTTGTTATTGATGATGAGCAAGGAGGGTTTAACTTTGTGGTTCACCAATGGTAATACAAATTGTCAGGCAAGCCCTTTGAGTGAACTCTTCGTTTATTTGATCATCAGAGTAATTTATGTGAATTAAAACGATTCGTGTTGAATATAATGCGATTTAAGGTCGTTCATTTGGGATAAATAGCCAGAAATTTCTCAAACTCTATTAAAGTGCTGAATTGACGATAGAGTAATTTGTGGGTGCCTGCGGTGTTTTAGCATTAACGCTTGAAAATACTTTTTTCGTTAAAATAAAGTATGTAAAGGACTTATCGTGATTTATATTGTTTTCCGTATGTTTACATTAATGTACGAATCTTAAAAACATCGATGCAAGAGTTCGGAATTTATGTGTTGTATTCTTTCTTCAATTTCAATTTTTGAAATACTTTTGTTGGGTAAATAATATATTGGGTGCTTACAATTAAACTTTCCTAAATAACTATCTGCAGGCAAAAATAGTTTACAATACGCGCTATAAATTGAAGAGGAATAATTTTCTAATTGTAAGACATTACATTTTTATGCGTTACGAAGGACCACCTTTTATTGGTATAGGATTACTTAACATACAGATTTAATCAGGGGAACGTTCCCATTTATGCCTGTCTGAAAAGAAGCACATCAAAAGACATGTCAGGCTACCTATGTTTTCAGGTTATCCTAGAGCACTCTTTGTCATCTGTCTAACTTTATGTTCACAGAAATCATTCATTTTACTCTCTCCCCTTACTATGTATTTATTTAGTAAAGAAAGCATTGTAATTCTGCTTAAATATCTGTGGTATTTCGACCGAAAAGCCCCTATTGTGGGGTTCTTAACTCGGAAAGGATAAATCTTGTTTCTGCATGTAGTAAATTACTTCCTCAAACACGCAGTGTAGTCAGAATTCATATTTTGTCAGTCCTTGATACGGAATTGATTGATTAACAGCCAAACGTCTGTTCGACTGTAGTCAACGCTGTCCTTGTCTCCATGTCTTTGACAAGTTCACATAATGCTTCGTGAGTGTGCAAAAATTCTTTCGAGAAATATAATACCTTTGTATGAAGGAAAAAGTTTGTTTCAAATATCATGTATTTAGAGCAGGCCCTACTACACATGCCGGGAGACGAGTCGGGAGCTTAGAGCTTGTCCCGGGTGGGGCGGTGCCCACTAGTGGGAGATACCTGGTTAGGGAAACTCCCTGTAGCCGACAGTAGGTTGGCGACGGATCTCGCTGTACAGCGGAGGAAGACCATCGTCACCTCCCGAGCAAAACATGCACTATACGTACGTGATTAATGACCCGGAATAACAATCAATCAATAGGGCAAGCCTGCACGACGCCTGCTCCCGCGGTCATTCTGCACTTACGAGGCAGCCGTCTGCCGGCGAAAGCGACGACAGTGCAAGTAGTGGGGAGAAGGCAGCTTTGGAAGGCAGAAGCCGGGTTCGACGCGGCGCGTAGATAGAATGCCTGGATGTCTAATGCAATGATCCATGCAATGAAATGATTTGCCCACTTCTTTAAATGGGCAATGTACCGTAGTTCTACTAGCTAGAAGTGCCATTTCTCATTTATATTCTTCTGTGCAGTGCTCCACATATTTTTATTTTTTAAATTCATTTTTTTACTTTATGTTCAATCTAACTAAATATTTTAAAGCTGTGGTTTCTTTAAAAAAAAATTACGTAATTTTTACTAACAAAATTTTACGATTTAATAATTGATTTTTTACCGGGCATGTTATAATCTCTAAATGATAGCAAAACGGGCGAAATTGAGAGCAGTCTCTCACAGCGGGATTGGCATAAAATTAAATATATTCAATTACAAGAAGGATAATGTTTGGTTGCACATATATTTGTGATCATTTTCCCTCATTATGACGCTGAATAAGAGATACCAATGAGAAATCCCGTTTTACGCTTTTTACGGTCAATCATGACATCATTGATGATGATGAGTCTTGTTAAAAGGAACGTAGAGGCCTGAATCATTTTTATACGATGTCGTAAACTATTATGAATAAATAGTGTTCGTTGATTTGAAATTAGAACTATATATAATGTAGTCTTGTCGGAAATTAGAGCAGAAAGTAATAATGATTTCTTAAGAATAAGATTTTTTAGCTTTGATAGAACAGTCATAATCAATTAAACATATTTAATTTAAAAAAATAATTTATTACAGTCTTCAATTAAACAAAAAATATTCCGCATTACAATTTTGTATTTAGCAGCATGCTAAATATGGGATTACCTCGTAGTGAAGCAAGTTACATTATCAGCCATACAAGCAATTATAATTCTGGTATCTAAATCAGATATGTATGTCTAATTCGTTTTAGAGTCATATTTCACATTGTCATAAATCGAACAACAAACATTTTCAAAATAAATGGTAATAATATTTGAACTGTATATAATAGTCTGTCATGGTCACAAATTCTCTTTCAATTTACGCGCTAAGTATAGAATTGCGCATTCATATTGGCGGTCCCGACTTCTAGAATGAGTCTTATCCTCACCCATCCACGCAGCCCGGGTTTGCACTCAAGTTGCTCGCGCGCGGCTCCCGAGGTCAGTTCAAGTGCAAAATGCTGTGCAGGTGTGATTTAGGGTATATTCGATATTGCTATTCTACGCTCCATTGAGTCGAGGAGGGCTCGAAACAACGCGGATCCTTGGATGGGTGACAGTCGGGAACCCCAGATACTAGGGCGCGGAGCTCCTGGTCGACAAAGATAAAAGCCAATGACATAACAAAGATTATGATGACAGTCCACATTTATAAGAATACTCTGTATTGAACAACGTACAGATTTAGCATCCTAACGTTATTTAATTCATTTATTGGCTCGGTTTAATATCACGTTTTGATTAATTGGATGTGTAGCCGATGATAAACAATTTTAATTACGTTTTTAGTAAAATATTGCTGTTAATATTTATAATTATGTTATTTTGATAACATCTACGTTGAAGGTCATCCAAATTAAATGTTTTATACATCGAATGTTGCCTGGAGATGTATGTTTGCTCGAAGGAATTGAAATAAACGAGTAAATACATTGACGTCCAATGTGATATTCTTTTTTAAAAATATGTTATTACAACTACCATCTCCAATGAACTACTTATGCTTTCTGTAGTCTATTTGTTTGTAAAATCTCAGGGAATGATGTTCATTAAGTTGTAAAATATATTATTTTACGGGGTTTAAAATAAAACGACGTTTAACCAAATTTTAACGAATGTGAATAATTTGTTAACGATTATAATAATTAACGATTAAATTAGTTACATTAGATTCTGCACTTCAACCTGACTTATGCTCGCCTTTTGCAAATAAACAAGAACATTAATGATCTTCATCAATAAAGATTAATTTTTATACCTAAAAATTTTTTAAAATAAAAATATTTGAAATTAAATTCCCAAAACACGTCATTTTAATTTCTTATAGCTAAAAATACTCAAAATATACACCTTTAACAATCTAAATTATTTTAAACAGTTCTTGAAACGTAGGTGACTATTTTGTAAATATTTTTCGATTTTTAAATATTAAAAAATAATAAATTCCGATTATCTTATTTAAAATTAATAGACATGCCTTTATGTCACTAAACTGAATGTGCGAACCATAACGTTAACGTAAGTATACAAATCAACATATTACTTTCACGCTACAGAGTTGGAAGTCATGTAATTGTGGGCGAAAAACAGGGGAGTTTTCGGCAGAAAAACTCTTATTATAGGGTCTTGGTAACAAAAAAGTAGATAAACCTAGTTGCTACATTTAGGAAGAAATCCTCTAACACGTGATGTACCTAGAATCCATGTTTTGCTGGTCCTTGATACGGAAAAATCCAGTGACCGGAAAATGTCAGTCTGTGCGTCCGTCTGTGAACACTAGCGGCTAAACCGTTCAGCCGATTTTCTCCAGATTTGATATTCCCCAATCGTTCTTAATGATGTCGCGGCTCCTTGAATTTGAAACAGATATTTTTGTTTTGGGGGTACATTAAATGAAGCCCTTGGGGCATTTTCAAAATTTTCCAAAAAAGTCCCCATCGTTCTTGATTAAATTTTATTGTTCGATAGAGCGAAGGACGTTTAAGAGAATGGTGCAGATATCATTTTCGTTGAAAACTTTGATTTTTCGAAAATTGCAAAAATTAATCTTTTTTCGCCGTTGTATAGATGCCTTAATTTTTCGGGCTTCTTAATCGTCTCCCCTCCATTGCGTTGGTAGCTCAGCGGGCGCGAGTTACGCCCTTCATCAAAACGTTCGCCGATGGCCCCGCGCAGGGCAGGGAGGAGGGAGCGAGCAGCGCAGGGCTGGGCTGGGCTGGGCCGGGCCGGGTGCGCGTGCGAGGCCAGTGTGACGTCTGCGCGACCGGCGCTCTTTGGCGCTCCAGAGCCTCTCCAGGGTAGCGATCGGGAGCAGCCTCCCTTGCTTACGTCATACGCGGCGGCCGGGGTTGCTGCTGACCCGGGTAACTTCGGGACACAGTGCGTCCTTTGAACTGTAGCCGCTGAGACGCGGGCGTGGATGCGGACAAGAGACTCCGGGAAACGTGAGTACACGTAACGAAGCGGAGAAGCGCGCGTACACGATTTATGGTGGGCATTCTGAATACTGTGCTTTTGGTACCGTTGCGCGAAGGTGAAACGGTGAGAAGACACCTTCACGAATAATGCGCAAATCAGCAACGATCAAATCACTCAACTGAATATTTTATTTTGAGTGTAGATATAATATGTGATTGTAATAGTACGAAGGCCCATTAAATGTAAAAGAATTGATATATTTCAGTGTTTATAATAAATTGTCTTATTAAATATTGAGATAATGTTAATGACATTTTTTTAAAGTTTGTTGTTAGGAAGGCGATGATCAGTTCCATTTCCTACGGTCATGCAGAACGTTGGTGTGTCAATATGTTTTGGGCATATTATACCAAAAAATATTTATTAATTAGTACGGTAGTAATGGTAATGATAGTGATAGTGTTGCATTTTCAGAGTCATGTAAAATTATCCCTTCTTGAAGAAACGTTTCCTTTAACATCTCAAATAGTTACAGAGGTATTGATAGTTCATGTGGCCTTGTGTTCATTATGTTCACATGCTTTATGATCTTTAGTACTATACTATTGTTTTGAACTCTTTGCGCTTTCAAAACGTATCTTCTGTTGATAATGAATAGGTGGGGAATTTTATTTTATCAATTAGAACAGAATAAACGGACCTACCTTTAAAATAAACAGGCTTCTGAGAAATGATTATTTTTATTGTTATCGTGATTTTTCATGTAGTGTTGTTATTTACAGTAGATAACATGTTTTGTTTATTCCAGCGAAAGATGTCATGTACCAGAAAACACGAAAAACAGATTTTCCTCCTCAACGTCATTTGAATATAAATACAATCAACTGAATATCATTATTTTCATTGAGAAAAAAAGATTTAATACGCACAATTTACATGGTTGTATCGTCAAATAAAATATATCACTTGAATTTCTCTTAGAAAACACAATTAATAATTAAGACAAAATATCCATTCAAAGGAAAGCCATTATTCGAAACGTCAATCGTATAATTTAAGACTTTAATTTAGAAAACAAACGAAATCGAATTCTTTTTAACTTAACTAATATTTTTTCACACTAAATCAGTTTCTGATATGTTTCTGTTCTGAAAATTGTATAATTCAACACCTCACTAAATGGAAAACATTCTCTTAAATCTTATTTACTTAATAACTTCATTTTCAGAAATTATATATATTTTTAATAGCTTCTGATATACCAAGTTAGTTTGTAACGCATTGTGTGACGATTTCAAACATATCATGCCGTTAAGGTTCTAATAAATGAACGTTTTTCTCGCGTTGACATTTCATAGAGTGTTTTGGGGCTGACGTGCAGGTAAATTGTTTCCGTTCAATTATTTTTCACGGCAATTTAATTGGGATGCAATTCACAAGCAGTCAAATTACAAACATAATTTACAGCCGCATGTCATGTCTGAATTTTCAACATTTCGTGACAACACGAGAGGCAATTGTTCTCAGAGGCACGCTAAATCACGCTTACGTACGAGCAATAAGTTTGTAGAAGATGGGAGCCTAACACGATATTAAATAAATGATATCAAATACTAAGTAAACAGACACTTTATTTAACCTAAGTCCTAAAGGATCATTTACTAACAAAAAAAATTATAAAAGAAATTATTATCAAAATATTCTGAAATGTTATGATGACAGGTTGCTACCTTTATTCGATATATATATATATATATATATATATATATATATATATATATATATATATATATATATATATTACCTAGGATAGTAAAACAGCTGGGGTAGGGATTCCGGAGCTCAAGAAAACGTGTACAGATTGTACTTCTCCCCCCGGCGTCACATACAGTTTTTACTGTAAATAAATAAATAAGCATTATTGAGAGAATGAATACAGATAAGCACTTAATAAAACATTAACGAGGTGTTTGTTCGATAGAATGGCTGAATGCATTTGGCTGTAATTTATTATTACTTTGGGCCGACAACAAGAAAAGCAGCTTTCTTCTATAATGAAACACATTGGTAGAGACTGATGTCCACAACAAACGCAATATTTTATATCTACGATCTGGATCTTGTTGAAGAATTTACCTTCGTGTCAAATGATGACAACGATAATCTACATTCATATAAATTAGTTTTACTTCGGGAAAGAAAAGGCACACCGTGTAACTCATTTTCCTTTAAATTAATTTTGGACATTTGAGCCCAGCGTGAGGTGGTGGCAGGCGATCTCTGTTCAGAATTGAATTTCGTGGAAGGAAGCTGTAATTACCTCTGTAGCGGCGCGCGCGGGGAAATCAATACTGTCATCCGAGACGCTATCCAGCCCGGACGCGTCAGGGCGCGGCATTGATTCCGTATCGCATTACGCTCGGGGAAACAAAATCGCGTAAGCGGATGGAAACGGGGCTACCCGTTGACAGCTGTGGCAGTTGGTTGTCGACTGGGTAGGGATTCGAAGCGGCTGTATGTCTTTGTCGTGTTCGTCGTCAAATCATTTCTAGTCTAATGCATCTTCGAGATTTCCAAGTACCAGGCGCACGGAACGATTTTTTACATTTTTGCCATAATTTTTCGCATTCTTAATAGCGGTAGCGGTAAGGTCTCCAATGTTTTTTAGTGGTTCACGTCTTCAGACATATTTTTCATTTTTCATTTCTTGCTCTCTTCGGTACCTCGGGAAATCTTTTTAAACGCCCTTGGACGTAATGTAGGGAAAGTTATGTATTACTGCTAAAGATCGATTTCGAGATTTTGTCGGAAACACACATTTAGGATCCTCTAATCTCCCCAATGTGATTGTTTCTCGAAAGCATGCCTTTCCGTTTAGGCCTTCCGTTTGGCGCCCGTCTGTTTGTGTGTCTGTCCCCCTCTGGACAACACCAGCGCCTAAAACAATCCAAGGATTTTCTCCAGAACACACATTCCTCAAATGATATAGCCACTCTCAAGACTTTGACTAAAACAGCTGGCTCAGTGAGAATATCCGTTACCACGGCAGTGTCTCTGACCGAGAGGCCCTAGGATTCCAGTCCCGAGAATAGCAGGTTTTCGACACTAGCTAGATCGAATTCAGCTTCTAGCTCGAGGAGAATTCTAGCTACCATTTGCTCTGATCATTAGCTTTCCGTGTTTTCTCGTATCAATACCAGGGAAATGTGGCAGACGTAACGCTACAAAGAGACCACGGACCGCGTGAGTTCTTCGCTACACTGTCTTTGTCCCCACCTCTTCCCTCTCTCAGACCCACACTCACATACACACGTCGGGAGACCAGTTGGGGACTTATAGCTTGTCTTAACGGTGGTGATGTCTCTCAGGGAGATACTAGTGTACCTGGAGAGGAAAAACACCGCTTGAGAAAGTGTAAGTCGGCGCCGAATATCACGATTCAGCAGGAGGAACACAACCACCATCCGGCAATAACACGCACCATGCTTACGGGTGCATATCAAAATAGATTTCTGAGTAAGTAAACTGCGAAATTGGCACATGTTGAGTACATAAATCGTGTACATTTTAGACCGCTTTCAGACTGGCTGGCGCCCGCCGTACGCAGTTCACAGCACGGCGCCACGCCTGTTTGATTCTCACAAACTAATATGGAACTTTTCACATAGTCCGGCGCTGGCGCCGCGGGGCGGGGACCGTCAACGGCGTCCGTGGTCAGCCCGGCGCCGTGCGATCCACGGTACGCGGCGCGGATGCCGCGTAGGAGGCTTTTCATACTAAGCGGCGGACATCGTGCAAGTTGGTGCTGGTTCTCACGCGCCGCCCCTCCTCGCAGTCGCTGGATGCAGAATTCCATGATTGTGTCCCTCCAGTGCATTTGTCTCTAAATAACTAGTGGTGCTGCAACAGCACATGCTTTCTAGCACTATTTATAACGGCTCTGCAGTGTTATGCTACTACAAGGAACCAGCAAATTTGTTTCCAACTAGTAAACATTTTTCCGCGCGCCATCTAGAACATCGGCCACCGAATTAGCTCGCCGTGCGCTTTACCGCCAAAACACATTTTTAACACACACACACACACACACACACACATACCGCCATTTTTTAAAGTCTTTTTTCTATCTGTGGAAAATTTTTAAAGAATTAGAGCCTTTTATGAAAAATTGATATTTTTCAAAACTGTCTTAACTTAAATCAGAAATTATCCCAAAATGCTCATTTTTTAAAAATATTACGCAACCTTTTTAAAGATTTAAATTTTTTAAACAGATTTTAATTAAGATATAAATATCTACCGTGAATATTGTGATTTGCAATATCAACTTTTTGCAAATTTTGCTTTTAGAAATTCAAAGAGTTCAATGAGACATGCTGTATTTTATGCGTCCCTTGTTCTATTCGTGAAAAAATAGAAAAAGTTGGAGCCGTTTTCAGGAAATGTTTTTTAAATAAATTGCATTAACTTCAAGCAGAATTATATGAATATTAAAAAATATATTACATCACTTTTTAAAGAGCTAATATTTTAGAATAGATTTTATTTAATGCGAAAATCTCTATCTTCAACATTTTATTTTTGCAATTTTCGAAAAAGTATCTTCTAAATAAAAAATGAATAAATAAATGAAAATAAAAAATAAATAAAATATAAATAAAAAAATAAATAAAAAATAAATTTAAGAAAATAAATGAAAATAAATTAAATTAAAATAAAATAAATTAATAAATTTGAAAAAGTATTTGAGGCCATTTATGAGAAAGTCCTGAAATTATTGTAGAGGTTTCTTGTCAAATCACATCTCAAAAAACAATAAATCGAAACATTGAAAAATAACTATTGATTGGAATATATAGTAATTTACTGATCCATTATTATTTTAGTAACCTCATACATATTTCGAAATCTGTTGATTATACAGGAAAAACTATTTTAAGTTTTGTTTGTCACAGAAAGAAAAATACTTGCTTTTAGTTCTGAACAATAAATTGATTTTTTTTAAAAGGCCAGATACCGTCTGGTTCTCTTGTACGTTTATTTCATATCAAGATTTATCCACTTTTTCGTAACCAGGAACCAACGATGTGCGACTTCCTGTTGAAAAATTTCGAATTTACGCTGAAGAATTACAATACCGTCATCACGGGCTACTTGGACCCTTAGGGTACTACATGGACCCACGGGAAAAAAATGTTTTCAGCTGTTGCAGTCGCTTATACATTGCATTGACCAGTTAGTTTGTAGTTGCTTCTGTGCGATGGTAATGCAGTGCAGCATTAAACGCGTTTAGCATAATTCAGTGGTAAACCTATACGTTAAATGTGTGGGTCGAATTTGGCCGAATTGTTGCCCTCCAAACTTTTACCTCTACACTGGACTTCAAGATAGTTGATCAAGTGATCAGTTTACATTTTAGTAATGATATATATGTTAATAGAATGGCTTCAATATCTTCGTCATTTAAAACGCCTTCCAATTTTTTTAAATATCCTAATTTTGAGCACATAATCTGAAGAACAGGGCTACTTGAACCCACGCTCACAGTGGGGTCAACTAACCCAAAGCTTTCTTTTTTATCTTTTATGCGTTTATAGTTTTATTTGGATATTTAAAAATTCAACAATACTGATTTTCTCTTGCCTTTGCAGTAAGCTGACCATTAAGAGTATACAAATTCAAAAGATTTCCTGAAGTCGGAAATATGCGGATTATAGGGACTAAATGTGTAATGCAGTCAGAGACACAGACGGAAGTTGTGGGGATCGGGAATCGGTTTTATGAACTACCAAAACATCTATTTCTGTCAAAATACTGGGATGGATTTTTTGAAGCATTAGTTAACTTTCTCTATAATACGAATAGGAGAACATTAATTTATTTTACCATTAAACTTACATTAGCGAGTACTACGTTCATAGCTTCAATTGCGAGTCCGCGTATTAGGAGTCCTACGTATCGTAGGCGGGGCGACATATGTGGCGATGCTGGCGGATTTTTAACGCCAGCAAAGTATAAACTTAAATAGATTGGACGATGACATTGCTCGCAGTTCAGCTGTTCTGATCCGTTGTTTCCGTGTTTTTTCCATCATTTCCAGACAGTACCTTTTTACAACCAAGAAGTTTTTACAGGTGTCTCAGATTACCTAATGTTACAAATATCCAGAGCATTTAGGGGACGAAAATGACTTTTTGCCAATAAACATATGGTATAACGTCTAACGGATTTAAATATGAGACATTTGCCCCACATTGGTATGCAACACACCGTTCACTGGTGATTGGCGGTATACGTTCGCATACTGTCAAAGAGATTTTGGGTACGTACCAAACACTAGCGCGAGACAAGTTGCCTACCAATCAGCGGCAAATGTCATATGTGAGGGATCTAGATGCAAAAGTCGACTTATCCACTTTAAGTTATTTTTTGTTTTATACCCAAATAGAATCGCAAAACGGAGCTGAATATGTTGACATATTCATTTAGAAAAAACCCCTCAAGAAATCAAATATTATGAGCCGTATGGTATTACTGTTTGACGCAAACCCCGATTTTTTATAACTGAGTGTTGCAAAATCAGAAAATCAGACATTAACAATCAACCAATGGGATCATTCCATTGCGTATCCTCTGAAGTGCACAGTGGGTATTTACGCGTTTAAGTTCCATTTTTTACTCGTGAAAGTGCAACCAAAAGAGAATAGTATGACTTTTTTGAAAGATTTGTTAGGCTTAATAGGGGGTGGATTTTGATGACCTAAAACATTGCCAAAAATGATCAACAAAATGCTCTTAATATATTTTTAAAATGTCCTTAAAGGAAAGAAAATGACGTAAAAAATCTTATTAAAAATGCTTCAGGTGAACAACTCAAGCTTTTGGATATGTTACTGATGCAATGGAAGCTTCTTCATTTCATTCAAGTGAACTCAGCTTGCAAACTGTTCTTTACCACGAAATATCGTTTTTAGTTATCCCGAAACGGCCGAACCGAAAATAGCACTGATAGTAGTTGTCATAAGAACCTTAAATTACAAGCAACGACTAAAACTGCAATTACTGAGCAAACATATCGAATATCCTACTCGGGAATTCTGTGGAGGACATTTGTTGCTTATCGTAAATATTATTTGATGCAGATACTATTAAAATCATATTAAAATCGATGGAATCAGCAAAAAATGATTTAAAAATTACGGGAAAGTGCAAAAACACTTATTCAACGAAACATTTAAAATAATACATATAAAAATGGATCATTTCCTATTCGCCATAACATAAAATTAATGTCTATACTAAAAAGCATAGTTCTTAAGTGAAAAGAAAAAAATGACACTTCATTAAAATCCGCTCCCTGGTCATTAATATACTATATTTTTACTTTAAAGCACACGCGGCTAAAACATCTCAAACAAAAAACTTCTTGGCATTTTGAATTCAAGGTGTTTGATTTTGCCACGAAAGGTACAGAATGTGATTGTCAGAAATGTATTATCACTATAATTTTCGTTGTAGCAAGTAATTACTGCAAATAAGAAAGAGTTTCCGATATTCGGTCTAATGTTTTCCAAGACCATTGGAAAAGAAACCTAGCGGTGCTAGAAATAGAATAAACTTTCTCTTTACTCTGGGATAGTTTTTAGCCTCAACTAAGGCTTAAAAAGCTGAAAAGATATTATTCACAACTAAAATATAACTTTAAGAATATTATAAAAGAGCAAAACCCCTTACAAAAAAGTTTTGAGTTTTCGAGAAATCTCGTAAGAAATAATTTGAAGCAGTTGTACTGATAATCAATAATATAATTCTTTAATTTAGTATTAACGACGTGAGATAGTTTTGGACTTTTTGAAAAATATGGATACCATGGGACACATAAACACATACACACATTACGTATTTTTCCCCATACAACGTATGTATATATATATATATATATATATATATATATATATATATATATATATATATATATTGAAACGCGGAAAGCGTTTCCCTACGCAATTACAGACAATTAATATAAGAGTATAATTATTACTCATTTGAACTGCGCAGTATAGCGGCAAGTGCGAGCCAGCGGTGGGGGATTTGCGAACGCTACCGCCGCCGTTGCCCAGCGAAGGGGGGGACTTTCGACCGTTACAGGTGGCGACGGTTGAAGGAGAAGCCGCGTAGCGCGAAATGAGTGGCGAGTAGACGCCGAGTGGCGACGTTTGAGCAGTCACGGAGAGTGAGTGGCAGAGGAAATACGGACGGTTGTAGACAGAGTGAAGCACTGCCAATGATAAAAGACATTCAATAGTATTAGATTTGTATCATTACTGATTAGAAGCCGGTAATTTATAGCATAGTGTAAGGAACGCTGGCACGAAGTGTGATCACGAGCATAGTAATTGCGAGAGGGAAGTTGAACAAAACCAAGGAGGGGCGCAGTAATAATTCAAGTGCGTAGTGTGAACGCAATGGACATCCACGAGACGCTGTAATTACGCATGTGGGAGCGAAAGCAGAAACATCCGAGGTTGCGGCCGAGGGACTCTCATCGCCGCTTCTGCAGACCAGCGCAGCACGTGTCTACGTCATCAGCAGCCCAAGGACGCCGAGCCGCGGTGGAGATCAACCGTTGCAGTCGCCGGGGTGAGGAACCACCACGGTCGAATTGTTAATGGGGCCCCAAGGTATGATAAGATTACACGGTTAACAAAATCTTGGTACCAAGTCATTGAGGTCTTCTGTAATTGATCAGGTGTATTGAACATTCAGTTGTGAATAAATTGTATTTCTGCTTATACAAAATTATTACTTTGACGCACCAATATATTATCAATTTCCTCTAATGACCCATTCACGAGCAAGATACCCGTCCTTTAGAACCTTTAGATTTGCAGTGAAAAGTACCGACCAACAGGTACGTCACAGCTGGCGCCCGAACAGTGTATGCACTGATAGGTACGTCACAGCTGAGGCATTACCAGGTACGTCACAATATATAATATATATATTATTATTTTCGTTTCGGCCGACTAGGACCACGCAGGGCAAGCAACCTGCATTTACCGTGGCTCAGTTTTTCATTTAATATCACGGTGGCAGGTGCTTGCGAACACTTCTTTTGGGGGTACTAGCATTTTAAGCTGGATCCGATTTTTATCCCCCAGGGTTGTTAGTCCTGGGGGTATGAAAGATGAAATGATGATGATAATGAGGGGTGAAAGGACGACACACTCATACAAACACACACAAATACACCCATGCCCGAGGCGGGACTCGAACCCGCGATCTTCTGGTCCGAGACCACTCCGGCACTACTGCCTTAGCGATCTCGGCCATCTGATCGGCTATATATATATATATATATATATATATATATATATATATATATATATATATATATATATATATATATATATATATATATATATATATATATATATATATATATATATATATATATATATATATATATATATATATATATATATATATATATATAAGAGAGGGGAAAAATGAGGACGTATGCTAACTATTGCTGTAAAGTTTTGTTTGTAATGACAAGCAAAAGAAAACCTTCAATTTCTAAACAAAAATTGCAAGAAACTGAAAATTTAAATAAAATAACCTGTCATAAATATCAAAGTCCATTAATTTCAACAAATTATTATTTAATTTAAAACTGTTTCATCCTAAACGTAAATCCAGATGTTATAATTTTATCATATGTAATTATTTAATTAAATTGATATTTCAAGAAAATATTGTTTTTATTATTACTTGATTCTATCTCATTGGTAGAAATTTGGAGCAAAAGTAGACATGGCCACTGATTACAAGCAAACTGCGATATTTCCAATATTTCACATTATGCTTCAATAAAAAAAAACATTTGTTTCCAAATAATTATAAAAAATTTAAAATATTAACTACTTTGATTTAAACGAAAACAGTATTTCAACTACTCTGTCTTCAAAATTTAAAAAAAATACCAGTTTTTTGGTTTCCTTTTCACTTAGATATCAGGGTTTTTCATCTAGATCCCTCACGTGTAACTTCGATGTATGAGATTTTCCACCGCATGATATTTAGCAAACAGTTGTTAACTGCTTTCCTCTTTATAAATGTCACAAACTTCAAGGCTATGTCTCCTAAAATTTGTAAAACTTACTTTGAGACTAATCGTATTTCAACCGTGTCTTGAAACTGGGCAACGGGACGGGAGTTTGTCGCCTTCATTGCGTCGAATAGGGTACAGTCGCTAGGAGTCCGATCCGGCGAATATAGAGGATCTGGAGTCTGACGGTGATCAGACGCCGAAAGAACTCCACTGGACCCGCACAGCACAATTTAACCAACTGTTTGCAGATCTCCACACGCTTCTGTTTCTGATCATTGGGCTCAATTGGGCGCCCATTGTGCATACATCTTCGTCATCTTCAAATCCTCATGGATGATGAAGTGGAAGGTCCCCGCCATAGACCCATGCCTTCTCTAATTCATCAAAAGTGATTCGCATCTTCACCATCAAGTTATTGACGCGCTGGGCATTGTTAAGTTGACGTGCAGTTGCTTGGCGCTCAGTGCTTTTGCGTTTTTCAACACAGTCCCTGCCGACTTTGAACTCTGATACCCAATGGAACTCGGATCTGCAACTTTATGATGACTGCCCATATATGGCTACTAATCTCTTGACAATGTGAGATGCAGTTACCTATTCTCTCCAGAGAAACCACATTGTATACCGTCACCCATACGTATCTGCTTTCAAATTGTTTTATCAATGTCCACCAGCTTACTTGCAAACCGGAACATTTGTTGCCGCAATGAGCTACCTGTGGGAAGCAGCAACACTATTTGGTGACTGTTGACATTTCTATCTTCATGCACACATCGACACACATTTCAAACAGCTATTTTTCAGAAGTTTCGTATAAGGAGAATGCCAATTCATACTGAATATATTTTACAAGAACTCTCCCAAAATTGCTCCAATTTTTTCCCTAAAGGTTTAGTTGGAATACACCATTGTACGCTTATGTAGGTAGGCTTTTCAGAACCAAATGCCATTTTTAACATTTTTGAGATACATAAATTTGAACTTATGCAGCCCTTATAATATTGTATGTAAATATTACATGAGTTATCTGGTGTTGCCAGTTGCGAGTGGTTGAACAACTACGAAATGTATTTTATTTATGCAGAACCAAGTGATATTTGGCGGTTTGTTCCGTTTATAGAGAATATTAAACAGAACCTACAAAAGAAACATTATGTTATGATATCGAAAAAGATATCCCCTTCCAATAATCTCAACAAATGTTACTTTTTAAAGCAAATTTGAGTATATAATATTGAGTTTCATTCTGGAAAAGATAAGAAAAGTTTATTTTCGTTTTAAGTAGAGGTCGCAGGTCGAGGTGCTAAAGAATTCGATTCCTACTTGCGAAATCACATTCTTACCTACGTTGGAAGGTACATGACATTTATTTTATGGTCAGACACGTGTGGGGGTCAGAATCTAAACATAAAAATGGTACTTATGATATATACCTTGTTTGACGATCTACACATTCTGAATTCCGACGTGGAAGTACCATATTACAGGACAAGGTTTTAACGTCGAAAAAAAAAGGCAATTATTTGACAGACAAATTAGTTGCCAGAGCGTGGTAAAGAAAAAGTGGATTGTTCTTATACCTAGTAAAGTAAGTCCTCTAACACATTCTGTAATGAGAATCCACATTTTGTGGAACCTTTGTCCGAAAAATCGATTGACGGTCAAATGTATGTCTGGTCAAATATATTTGGTCCGTCGGTTTGTGGTCAATACTAGCACCTAAAACAATCAGATTATTTGCTCCAAAATTGATACTTCCCAATAGATCTTATCGAAATCGGGCACTGCGAGTTTGAAACGGATATTTTGTTTTTGGGGGTATTTGGCAAGCAACCTCTGCAATAATTTCAGGATTTTCTCAAAAATGGGCTCAAACACTTATTAAAATATATCTATCATCAATATTGTATTTATGCAACGTTAGTTTTTTTAAATATTTAGAAATGTAGGGAGTTTGCTGAAAATAGGACTTGCAGGGGGAGGAACATTTTTGAAGTTTTTTTAGAAAATTGTTAAAATTGCTTTATTTTAAAGAGTACTTAAAAAAGCTACTCACATTATTGACAACTTGTACGTGACCTTTTTATAAAGATCTGTCTTAAAAGAACAGGTTTTATTAAGGAAGAAATTTCTATATTCAGCATTGTAAAAAGTCGCCGAACATTTTTAATCTTTTGTATTCATTAAAAATTCAGGGTGAACCGAAAATGAGATCTGCATCATTTTTTAAACGTCTTTTCCCTTTATCCGAGGAAAAAGCGTAATAAAACAATTTGGAGCAATTTTTGAGAAATTTTTGAAAACAATGACGCTTTATATAAGTACCCCTAGAATCTAAATATTCGTTTCAAACTCGCAGGGCCTTGATTTGTGCCAGAGCGATCGAAGAATATGAATTTTGGAGAACATCTTCCGAACGGTTTAGGTGCGGACGGATAAACAGCCGGACAACCGAACAGACGGGCAGACCTACAGACGGACAGTCGAATAAACGGACAAGCGGACGTTTTGTCGTCAACCAATTTTTTGCGATTGGGGTCCCACAATACCGTGTACGCCTTCATTAATATTCATTTAAAGAGTAAAGGGCAGAGAAATGAGCGTTTCAGCGTCCTCACAATGTTTTATCTTTGTGAGTGAATTAGTGAGTTTTTAATTACCGATGTGTCAACTACTTGCAGTATAATTATGTTAGTCCCGTAAGAGTAGTGTATGCTATATCTCGGGTTGCAGTTGTGTTCCTTCGTCGCGGATCTTGAGTTCCGCCGCTCGCCTTCACGTCTGCTTCTCCGCGTCAAGGTTTCCCGCCTAGGAAACTGCACCAGCTGGGACTAAATCGAAACTACCGCCTGGTATCCTGATATGTGTGATGATGTAGTGCATGTTAGTGTGTGAAAGGAGAAGCGAGGAGGTTGAGGAAGGGACGATCGCGCGGTTTGTTAGGTTTAGCTCTGGCACTCAGCTGGTTTTAATTTGAGTAACCACGGAACACTACTTATCAGAGCGGCCAGACGCTAGAATTGGTCTCCAGACAGTGATTTAATTCGATCCTTCTATCTAGCCAGTCTCTAAAATCATCCACCGTCGGGATTTGAACCCCAGGACATCCCTGTCGACGATGCTTCATGGGCAACTGAGTTGCCGCTGAGGTATCGTCGCCGGTACGTCTGCCAGTGTTCCCTTGACGCACACGTGTTTTCTCCCACAAACTTGCTTTGTGACGCGTGGGAGCATTGCATGGTCCCGAGGGTGTCGTATGATCATTGCTTCCGGGCCACGAGTATGGGGAGTTTTCAAGGCGCATTGCAGCCTTACAATACCGCAGCTCTCGTGGAGTCCCGCTGGGAGCGTTTCGTCGCCGCCCGATAGGAGAGAGTTAGTTCGGAGCACGGCTGGCAGATGGCTCTCGCGATGTAAGGCGGAAGCGAAACCCGCATGCGTTCTCTGCAGGTCGCCGATGATATCACAGGTCGATCTCATGTGAAGGTCATTGTGTGCTGCATTGTGCGCTACCGCTTATCGAATAGGAAGAGGCTGCTTCAGTATCTCTGACCAATCGGCGCTTTAGATTACATATTGAATATAAGCGTCAATCGCTGTTCGTGAGAGTTTTCTATCCGAAGTTACTTTCCAATAGAGATTTCTTCCTTTTTTTCCATCCTTCTTTCAGAACTGAAGACATGCCTGATAAGAATTAACCTTATTTACACAATTATACAAACGTTAATATTCCTATTCCATATTCCCTACGTATTAAAGCAATTATGATACTTTTAGTTTATTAATTAGCGAATTATTTTTCCTACAAATTCCAGCACATCATTTGAATCATTTATTTTGTTTGGTAGTTGATAAATATTATGTAATGGAAAATATAGGTTATTCTTAACAACTACTTTGTAACTCTGTAATAACTTAAATAATTTAATGAAAACAGGCTTTACGAATATTTTAATAATATAATAGAGTAGACCGTATATACGGATTCACAGTACAGCAATTCTCTAGTTACGAAGAAATAAAACAATAGCCGCTCCATAATGCAACGCGTGAAAAGCAGGTTAATGGCAGTAGGCCTCTTCCTTGGATCTTGAGTATTTAGTCGGTGAGCGTAGTACGAGAATAGGTGGAATAAGACAATGAAATATTTGAATTTTTCAGTCATAAAGCAACTGTTTAATTGTTGTTTTTTTTCGAGTCTGGCTATCTAATGAAATCATAGACACCTCTCAATAGTCGGAAGTTGCATTGTTTTGTTTTAATTTCTGGGTGCATTTATAATTGACAGGGGTAGGATTTATGTGGATTAACATACATCTCAATATGTTCATACCATGAACTAAAAGAACTAAGAATATTGGGTAAAATATGGACTAAAAATCGAATAAAAATGTATGATGTAGAAAATAATATATGTGTAAATTGTAAAAAAAAATAATATGAAGCATTGCAATTAAACAGTTGAAACGTGCTACTATGTGTTTCCTTATATATGTAAGGTAAGTGATACAAATATGCCTAGTGCGGGTAATATGACCACGTAGCGGCTACGGTGTTCCTGAAACTGTTGCCAATTGATTGTGTTAGCATGCAGTCTAGAAGAGTGTAAGAAGTGCGTTAACACTCTACGAGACTTGTTGATTTGCGCATTCGCACTCTGGAGCGTTTATTGTCAAGAACGCGCTGAAGGCGCTCTGTCCTTATAACTTTTTATAAACCCCTTATAAATTCTCGCGCAATTGTTTAAAAAAAATAATTTATTTCAGGCCGTATTTTTCTAATATTAGACTGTAAGAGTGTAATTTATATGTTGTATTAGTATAGCTAGCCCTACTTCCATGGTCATGCTACACGAAATAAGTTTTTTTGGCAATGGTCACAAAACCTGCATATGGTCATATTACCTTCAAATTACAATGTTTTTGTAAAAGAACAATAAAATATTCCTGAATCACTTTTTTTTGTAATTTAGCTATTTCAACTTGAAGAAAAAGTGTTAAATTTCATCATGATGCTGTTAATGTGGCCAAATGTTGAAATATATAAAGCGCAAATTTTGAGGCATTTAACATGGCCATATTACCTTCACATACCTTTCTAGAAATACGTACAGTACAACGAAATATGGTCAAATACGGATTGGCAAATATGTTTCCAGTCAATTGGAATAAAACTGATTGGCTATTTCAAAATCAACATGGTTTTCGTCCTGGGTATTCGTGTGACAGCCAGACAATTGCTTTTTGTCAGGGCATAGCAGATTCGTTAGACGAAGGGAGTAGGGTCGACGCAATAATATTAGATTTTTCTAAGGCATTTGATCTTGTTCCACATGGCCATTTAATTGCCAAATTGTCAGAAACGGGAATAGATCATCGAATAATCCTGTGGATAAAAGAATTTCTTACGGGGCGCACTCCAACAGTCAGAATAGGAGACAAATATTCATCGAAAGCCGATGTAACCTCGGGGGTCCTCCAGGGGAGTGTGTTAGGGCCTTTGCTATTCTTAGCGTTCATTAATGACATTGCAACTGGACTAAAATCAAAAGTTAGACTTTTCGCCGACGATTGCATAATATATAGGAGTATTGGCTCGTCTGAGGATGAAAATGTTTTACAGAACGATCTTAACTGTTTATGGAACTGGGCGTGCAGAAATAAGATGGAATTAAATCCGGAAAAGAGTAAATTCATTTGCTTTACCAAGTCTCGCTCGTACGTACGCTCCAGTTATGAATTTGGAACTAACGTTATACCACGTGTAAAAAACTGTAAGTATTTGGGTTTGGTCCTGCGAAGCGACTTAGGTTGGCCGGATCTTGTATTAACAATACGGTCAAAAAATCCTGGAGAGCGCTGCACTTTGTAATGCGTATTTTAAAAAATAGTAGTCCAAATGCCCGATCCCTAGCTACACTTGTTCGTTCAATTTAGCTACACTTGTTCGATATACTACACTTGTTCGTTCAATTTTAGAATACGGAGCGGCATGCTGGGACCCGTACAGAAAAGGGCAAATCGAAGCGTTAGATAAAATTCAAAAACGGGCCTCAAAGTTCGTAAATCACGGGTGCGTTGGTGACGAACGAGAAGAATGGGAGTCCTTATCTAAGAGAAGGGAACGGGCGCGTTTATGCGTAATGTATAAGACATACAGAGGGGACACAGCATGGGCAGATATCGGTAAAAGACTACAGAAATCAGATTATAAAAGCAGAGGAGACCATCCTAGGAAAATACGATGTAGAAAGCAAAGAACTAATTTAGGCAAGTTCTCCTTTGTGAATCGCACTATAGTAGATTGGAACAAACTACCTGCAGAAGCACTAGAGGCTCTTCCTTCTAATGTAGCCAAATTTAAAAATATGCTTCATTCCATCTAGATTAGCTCAAATAATACTGACTGGGACATTTATCTTTATTATTATTATTATTATTATTATTATTATTATTATTATTTATTATTTATTAATATTATTATTTCTTATGTTGTTATTGTTATAATTATTATCATCATGTCCCTTATACAGTGAAGTGAAGTGTAGTGTAGTGTAGTGAAGTGTTATGTAAACTAGAATTTAATTTAGAGTAAGCTAGAAATAAATTGGAACTATGATATCGACCCCTAATTCTAATAGTAAACCTAATTGTAAATGTTAAAATTGTTTTGTAATTCTAATTCTAATTGTTATCATGTTTGCCACCGAGCATTAGCTCAAAGCGAACTTTAATAATAAATCTAATTCAAAAAGCCTAATTCGACGAAAGTTAGATTGTAACTAATGAACAAACAAATATGTAGTGAAATTGCATACAACTCCTAACTCTGAAAATGAGTAATATATTCAGTTCAATGATTTGTCATGGCAAGGCTCAGGCCGTCGGCCCTGGTCTTCCATCTTAACGTGCTAATCTCTCTATGCTCTTTTCCTCATCTAGCAGAGGAGAATGTCTCACTCGGGTGACGAATTAGGCGATTAGGAGAACCACTCATGGGTTTTTTAGGTTTGAAGATCTTTGAAATGCTGTAAACCAACGATATGGGACAGTCGGCTTTACTTCCCTCCAAATGAAGGCGCTCAAGAATTTTTTCACTCTTGAAAATCCTAGGTTTCGATCACATTTGAACCCCTGAAAGCGGGTATAATAGTACTGCATATGCCAACACCTTCCAAACCACGGAGACTAATACATATTTTTTAGATTTTTCCGGTCTAATGAAACCATTAGCACCTCTCTCATGGCCGAAGATGTAAAGTTTTCTTTCAATTTCTGAGCTGATTAAAAATAAATAATGGAGATATTATTATAAAAGTATGTTTCATTGATAGCTGATAATAATTTACTTTTAAACGAAGCTACACAATATTTAAATCAATGAGTGTTTTAGTACAATCCTACCAATAATTTGCACTATTAATAGAGTGCATTACTTCATAATTTTTACTTTCTCTTCTTACTGTGTACTTATATAGTAAAGAGAAAGTACTGTAATGCTGCAGCAAAAATCGGCGATCCCTTGACACAAAAGCACGTATTGTGGGACCCTCGTATCGAGAAGTGGTTAAGTTTCTTTCCTATATGTAGCAAATTACTTCCTCAAATACATTGTGCAATCAGAATCAACGTTTTGTATGCCCTTGATACCGAAAAATCGACTGACGGCAAAACGTCTGTTTGGCCAGCCGTCCGTCAGCTCTGCAGATGACGATGATGACAAGTATTCGAAAGTATGAGTAGTTTCTGTGTAATTTTGCGTGGGATATGGGGGTGGTTATTTAAACAATTATTTCTTAAAAATTGCTCCATATTTGTCTATGATATTTCTGATCGAGCAAAATCTGGGGCAGATCCTATTTTTGGTGAACTCGGTGTATTGCAAAAAATTCACATTTAAAATGTACCTACTATATTGATAAAGATTTTGTCTTTAACGAAATTCATTGTTTAAGACTAGATTTTGAAATAATGTATATGAAAATCTCTGAACTTTTGGAATTTGGGTGGATTTTGAGGAAGGGTGGATTTAACTGTGATCTTGCTGGGTAGGAAATGTAACGTGAATGACGTGCTATCTCTAAGAAGCCGAGTTCCAATTCCAGCGCGGAGAAGAATGTGTCGGAATGGTGCAATATGAAACGTTGATATAATGTTGAGTATTAATATACTCGTGTGAAGTTTACGATACTCGCTCGTTCCTCGCTTGTTTTGTAATATCACACTGGTGTATTAATACCCATTACATCGAGTTTCATTTGGTACTTTTCCTACGTCTTATGGTAACTTTTATAAATTAATCTTTTCCGTTGAATCGTTTCGTGGCAGTTGACATACAGGGTTCAGCCAAGGCCTCCTAGCCGACAGCTCGCTACCCTGCCCTGCACGCAGGTGGGTTTTGTTGCACTGCGCTAGTCAAATAGGATCAAAGTTAAATTACTTAGTCTATATGTTTCACTTAGATTTAGATTTAGATTTATTAATAATTCTGCAATTAAGTGTGAGGACTTGGTGGCAGAATACACTAACTTAACATTACAGAACTTAACAACTATATAAACTTCACAAAATCACATGAGTATTTCACCGTGCAATCTTTCATAGAACTCCACTTCACCAAACTTCACTTCACCACACTTCACCGCACTGCAATACAGCGAGCTGTAATGTCTTTCTTACTCACTCGTTTCTCTCAGTTACACAACGTCACTGCACTGCACATAATAATAATAATGATGATGATAATAATAATCACATTAATAATAATAATAATAATGATGATAATAATAATCACATTAATAATGATAATAACAATAATAATAATAATAATAATAATAATACTTAATTTCAAAGAAGACATAGGTAATTACACCGAATTTTATTAAATATATTTATAAAATATCTACATTCAAGAAACTACATACAAGAAGAAAACATTTATTTTTAAATTTGCTCAGGCTTTGAGGAAAGGGATCGAAGATTGTCACAGGCAATCTGTTCCAGTCCCTAATAGTGCGATTCGCGAATGAATATTTCCCAACGTCCGTTTTCTGAATTCTTGTCTGAATTTTGTGCATGTGATCCGCTCTGCCGAAATATGTAGGTTTCCCTAATCGACTTTGAATTTCTTTCCACGCTCGAAGGCCTGTGTACGCTTTATACATTGCATAGAGACGTGACTTTAATCTTCTCCTTTCGAGTGACTCCCATACCCCTTTATTCTTGGTACCCCTGAAAGTAAATTTTGATGCTCTACGCTGGACCTATTCTAGATTTCTTTGGTGCTAAATTCTGTATGGGTCCCAACATACCGCGCCATATTCTAATATAGGTCGCACTAATGACATATATGCTAGTTCTTTGGCTCTCACTGTACTTTTTTTCAGTATCCGCATAACAAAATGTAAAGATTTCCAGGCTTTCCCTACAACGAAATTGACTTGATTTTCCCAGCTCAATTTACTGTCTAGCTGTATTCCTAAGTATTTGCAAGACGTGACTCGAGGTATAACATTATTGTTCAGTTTGTACGCAGATTCATTGTAACTTCGACCCCTACCAAACGTGATGGACTTGCTCTTTGAACTGTTTATTTCCATGCCGTTTGTTTCTGCCCAGATATGTAATTTGTCTAAGTCTCGCTGCAAAATATCCTCGTCTTTCTCCGAGTTGATAATCCTATAGATTACGCAGTCATCTGCAAAGAGTCGTACATTTGAAGCTAAATTAGTCGGCAATTCATTCACGAAGGCCAGAAACATGAGTGGTCCGATTACACTTCCTTGTGGAATTCCTGACGTGACGCTTCTCGAGGTTGATAAGTTACTACCGATTCGAACTTTCTGTTTCCTGTTTCGGAGTAGTTCGTTTATCCACGCTACCACTCTAGTGTCTATCCGGGTTACCATCCAAATTATATTAATGTACACAATCGAACGAAACATTTACTAGAATGATTAAGTCTCAATACTTGGTCTTTAAATTTCTCTGTGCTTGGTCAAGAACCTGTATCATAATGAAATCTCTATCGTACTGAGTATCATTATGTAACGGGTTGCAGCCATAAAATGACAGAATTATACAACGGGAGAAGAAAAACACTTTGCAGAGTCATGTAGTATTATAATATTGCTTAGCCGTTACAAATAATGCAAGAAAGTATGTGCTGTTGCACACTACTTTTATGCACTGTTGTAGCACCATATATGTACTTAATTATTTATTTCTCTTTTCATCTCTTGTTTGTGAAATGTGAAGGACTGTTTAAGGAATTTTGGCGTTTTGCTTTGGCGCCGTTAGTGTAATTTTGATGTACATATGTGTTGTGATTGGTTATGTGAATTATATCTCGTGAACTGCTCGGTAGCAGTTGCCTTCACTTGACTTCAATTAACCCCTGGGCACGCGCAGAATTAAATTCGACTCTTCTCACTCTGCACTGCTTGTCGCCCTTGAGATTACGTTTTATTCGTGCTCTCCGCCTGCCTTGATGCGAGCAAAGTGAAAGGATTTTGCTTCTGCTCAGACTTGCTTGTTGCTTAAGCTGTGTAATTCCACGTGGAGTGCTCAGATTCCGGGTTACTAAGTGACATCTGGCGCCACTTGAGCGCAGTGAAACAAGATGTCTAGCGTGTCCTTCCTTTCATATTATTTATAGTTTTATTTAATGGGTGAACGTTGTTTTATTTATGTACGAAATATTGTAATGCAAAATTTTACACATGAATCTACTCAACAAATGTCGTTGTCGTGTAGAGATTATTTTTCTTTGGAAAGTTGCTTTATTATTAAGCCTGCATTATGAATCGAATTTCCTCAAATTTGTGTTTATTGTGAGGACAATTTGCAGTGATTTATCGTTAAGTACTGTGAGTTCTTTTACTAACTCGAAGCATAAAAAACTAGTTTATACAGTCCATCACTCAGGGCTGGAATTAGAACTTCTAATATCCCTGGCGGATTCAAAAATGAGCCCCCCATACATACAGGCATGCAAATACATATTTATCATGTTGTATCTATATTCCTATTAATGAATACGGTAATTCTGTGTTGAACCAAGAAAGATGAAGGTAGTATTTTGCTACAATGTAGCCAGAAAAAATATTAGTTCAATTTAATAGAGCGAGAAAAGGTGTGTAAGCAAACTCAGTTTTCTTTGCTTAGCAATTACGGACAAGGAAATATTGTTTTCCACATTGTGAAAATGTACTGGTCGTACTGTACAACGACGCTGTACGGGGTCAAAAAAACCGCTATTTCTCATATTATATTTCACTTATAAAGCTACAGCTCCACAGAAGTTTCTTTGCGACCTGTGGGACTCAGTATACCCAATGTCATAAAAACGCGAGATGGTCACGCGGAACATTCTTCCAAAATTGGAATGAAGCCCTTTTTTACCACCATATGAAACCACTTTTATACCTCCAGAGAAACTTTTACATCACGTGTTAGTAATTTGCATTAGTAATAAGCGCTTTGTTTTCATTTGTATGTTACAGAATTCTTTGGTTCACGCTGACGTCGCCAAGGTTGAAAATGCTAGCTCCGAGGCAAAGGAGGCCGCCTCGAAACACCGCGGAGCAATCCGCTGCCGCTCTGGCTTGCCACGAAGATCTCTCGCCAGCCGGTGAGTATTTTGGAGATTAATGATTGGTTGATGTTTTCAGGCGCTGCTATGGTTATTAGTTCCGTTAGTTAATTAATATTTTTTATCGGGGAACGTGCTGGTGTACCTCCTCCGCTGAATGGTGAGATACAATACAGACCTACACGTCGGCTTATGGGGAATCCTTCTCAAGGTAGCTCCCCCACTGGGGAAGCGGTCCAGCCACGTCAAGATCTAAGCTCCCGTCAGGCGTGGTAGTGTAGTGCACGTAATTGTGTGTAAGGAGAGAGGATAGAGCATGGAAGAGGAAGGATATATCGTGCGAGGTCTGTGGCCCGTTTTTAGGGTACTGCTCCGGTATTTGCCTAGTATAACTCCGAGAAACTATGAAGAACTACCGATCAGAGCAGCCGGCCACTAGCATTCTCCTCCAGCTCCAAAAACCTAGTGCCGAGAATCCGCCATCGTCGTGACTTTTAACCCAGGACCTCTGTTCAGAGTCGATGCAAAGGAAGCGGCGATGAGATCTACTCAGCAGGTCAGATGATAGAGGAATTAAGTGTTTCATAAAAGATCTTATCGTTTGTTTAACATGAAAGTCAGTGGATTAGTATCTTCTTTTGATTTTTAAAAATTTCAAACATAAAATGACCATTCTTCAAATGCAGGATCGGCGTCATGTTACTGAACTGTCTGACAATACTGTGGGTACTCTTCACGAATTCAGGAGGGAAGAAATTTACTATACTATTTTAGAATTACTATTTTAGAACTTTACTATTTTAGAATGCAATATGGACGTTTTAGCGAGATAATTTTTATGTAGGTCTAGCAACGAAAAAATATGCAAAATCCATCTGTCAATCTGTCTTTTTCTTGTTTTAATAGATGTATATCTACGTCTTTTGAAAAACACTTAGAGTAATTAGCGGCGGTTGAGCCAAACATACATTTAAAGACTGATATGCCAAGCAAATTCTTTGTAAATTTTTGGTATAACTAGGATTAATATAGAAACGCTAATTTTGTCAAAGGAAATAGCGATGAGGGGTATTCCACGTGCCACCATCATACGACGGGCATTTAATCCTTCATTTCCTCTCTTAGCGAGACGCTTCTTACTCCTGAGGTAGGAACATTGTCATATTTACAATATTTAAAATATCGGTTCTGACTTCCGTTTTTGATATTTGTTCGTTGTAGATTCGGGAGGTCATTAAAAAGAGTATATGACGCTTAAAAAATACCTAGGGTATCATTTAAATAATAGTTTTTAATAATCATTTAATTATAGTTCATAATTAAACTATATTTTTCACTGAACTCTAGAAAACGTTCATAGAGAGACTAATATACGTTCAAAGGAACAAGACACTAATTGGCGAATTTTTCAAACAGGAAGTCACGCCAATTTTAACTGTCGACCGACAGGCTAACATTCTGACGGCCTCATTCTGACTTCGCTCTATACACGACTGTAGTAGTATGCACCCCAATTCTGATAATATACACATTTTTAATTTCGTCGTATGTATGCGAAAAAATACACTTTTCTTCGACTATACTTAGAAATATCTTTATCACTTGTACTCAGTTTAACTACAACCTTTTGGATATTATAGAAAAAGATAAATTGCGAAGAAACTACTGTGCTGTGACTGCATCCAGAGGAGGTGCGATGCCCTACTGACCTGGCTCCAACTTTCTACCTATAACTACTAACGACTTTGTACATTTCATCCCATAATGTAATAATTTTCATAAAGTCACATGATCTTTCAGCATATGTACTTCCATTCACTTCCAACCACTCCTTCTGGTTGCATAACTTTTTCGTCAGGCAGTGTATATACAGGGTGAGGCACCTAAGTTGGCCACAGCAAATATCTCCGAAACGGTTTGAGATATCGGAATCCAGTTTGCGCCAATTTGTAGCAGATGATGGGGGAAATAACACATATCGTTTTCGTGTATGTACCATTTTTAATTGCGAAGATATTGACGCAATTTTATTTTTTTAAATGGAAGTATATATTTTTTTCAGCAGCATTATAAAGGTCTCAAAGAGAGGAATACAATGATATAAATATTGTTAATATTTGAAGAGAGACTTTTGCAAAAATACATTATGTCAAGTAGCACGTAATAGACGCGGATGCACACGTTCCTTAGACTTTTTCCTTGTTTACGGAAAGTGCGTTTGACATTGCTTGTAGCCAGATTCTATCTTTCTACAAAAAACTACTGTGATAGAAGAGGCGATGTTCCATTGTCATTTCCATCAACAATGCTCTCCCAACTTCTCTTCGACTATTTCGCCGCCTGAACATCTCTCAACACTTTCAGTTCAACGTTGGCTTTCGTAATGAAATTTACAAACGAAGAAAAAATCGACGCTGTTCTTATTTACGGTGAGTGTGTAAGGAACGCAAAGCAAGCAGCGGAAATCTACGGGAAAAGGTATCCGAATAGGAAGCGTTTGTCAAGAAAAACCTTGGTAAGAATATGCCGACGTCTGTAATCAAGCGGTGACTGGAATTCAAAACCACGTGAGAGAACGAAACCTGCTACCGGTGAGGACAAGGCAGAAGATGTTATGGCATGTGTGGCTGCAAACTGCCATGTGGGTTCGCGAGAGATTGCTAGAGACTCAGGTATAAGTCAGAGAAGTGTTCTTCGTATACTTCACCGGTACAAATTCCATCCGTACCACGTTAGCCTTCACCAGCAGTTGCATGAAGGTGATTATGAACAACGTGTTCAATTTTGTAGATTTATCCTTATGTCACTGAGAGACGACAAAAGATTCGTAAACAGAATACTTTTCACCGATGAAGCGACTTTCTCAAACCATGCACAAGTAAACCTAAGAAACATGCACTATTGGGCGACGGAGAACCCAAAGTGGATCCGTCAAGTGGAAAATCAGCGGCAGTGGAGTGTGAACGTCTGGTGCGGGATCATTGATAATTTTATCATCGGGCCGTACTTCATTGAAGGAAAAATGACAGGACAAGTATATTCTAAATTCCTCAAAGAGACCTTGCCAACGTTGCTACATGAAGTTCCTTTGGAGTTGCGTCTTGGCATGTGGTATCAGCACGACGGTTGCCCTGCACATTCTGCTGAAGTGTCAAGGGCAGTTGTAAATGAAACATTTGCAGGTCGCTGGATAGGAAGAGGTGGTGCGGTGAAATGGCTGCCTCGGTCACCCGATCTCACACCACTTGATTTCTTTCTGTGGGGAAATTTGAAAAATACTGTATACGCAAACATTCCTTCGACTCCAGAAGATATGAAGAGGCGCATTACAGAAGCTTGCGGCAAGATAACGCAAGAAACGTTCCAATCCGTGCGTCGGTCGCTGGAAAGGAGACTGCAAATGTGTATTGCCGTGGACGGTAAACATATTGAGCACATGACGTGAAGACTACCCCGCGTTCTATTTTATGGAATGTAAATTTCTTTTATGCGTGCTAAAGGTCTTATTTTTATCAATACTGTGTTTCATTGTTTTGCTCTCTTGTATTTAAGTTCTTATGTTACTGCACTGGCTTGAAGCATACCAAACTTATTCTGTGTAAATAACTTGCTGTCAAAGGAATAAAATTTGTATTCCACAATGCAGAATGTCCCGTATTGTTCAATCAATTAAGATAATCAGAAAACGACCAAATTTACACTTTACTTGGACGCACTCATAAAATTTAAATTTGGTATTTGATTGTCTTAAATTATTACGTTGTTGCATTCCTATGTTCCTCTTCCTAACATATAATTCATAATGTATTTTTTACTGCAATAGATGTAGTATGCAGGTAGTTTTAGAAAGTACTACCATTCAATACATTTTTAGTATGCCATTCTAATTACAAAAGAACAATATGTTTTACTTTCTGCCTCATTTATAGTATATCAACAGTACAATAAAGAAAATATTCAATTCTCGTGATAAATTTGTGACAAACTAATTTTTGATTTTTGATTAAATTTAATTAATGAAAATTGTCACTTGCAGGTTTTCGGACGGTTACACGTCGGTATCACTTCACGACCCTCAGCCGTGGGCAGTGTTCACTCGCGAACGCGAGGTCGGATGTTGAAAGTCAGAAAGATAGAATCTGGCTACAAGCAATGTCAAACGCACTTTCCGTAAACAAGGAAAAAGTCTAAGGAACGTGTGCATCCGCGTCTATTACGTGCTACTTGACATAATGTATTTTTGCAAAAGTCTCTCTTCAAATATTAACAATATTTATATCATTGTATTCCTCTCTTTGAGACCTTTATAATGCTGCTGAAAAAATATATACTTCCATTTAAAAAAATAAAATTGCGTCAATATCTTCGCAATTAAAAATGGTACATACACGAAAACGATATGTGTTGTTTCCCCCGTCATCTGCTACAAATTGGCGCAAACTGGATTCCGATATCTCAAACCGTTTCGGAGATATTTGCTGTGGCCAACTTAGGTGCCTCACCCTGTATATACAGATGTCCCATTTAACCTGACAAATCAAAATAACTCGAAAAATAGGGTTCTTGCAAATAATGTCTCAGAGAAGAAGTTAATATCACCAAGGGGTACATCTGACTGGCCTAAAATCAAACCATACCCACGCCCCCTGAGGCTGGGAAGGGGGGCAACTTTGAAATCTTAAATGGGAACTACCATTCTTATTTCAGATTTGAATTCTGCACTAAAAAATACATTCGTTTTGTCTAAAACATTTTTTAATTTCTGATAAATGTTGCTGTAATCTTAAAAATAATATGTTTTTCAATTCTTGAGAAGTTACACTTTTGATTGAAAAATAAAGAAACACCTGTTAAATAATTTTTAAAAACCGTTTCTAATGATAAAAGTTAAGCCCCTTCTCATCCCCACTTCCACCCTTGGGAATGGGGTGGTAACTTTCAAATCTCAAACGAACCCCCCCATTTTTTCATTAAAGAATTAGATTTAACGTGTAGGTTTTTTAATTCGTAATAGCGTTGAAATGTTTTTAACCAACTTCTTTTATCACTGCTTAGGAACAACGACGTGATTTTAGTAGTTTTTTTATCTTCGGAGTTATTGATTTAAATGAGTCCCCTCGCCTCTCACCTTCGGGGTGCCAGTTTATTAAAAAAAAATCGACGCTATCTAATGTCAGTTCTCCTTTAAGATTTCAAAGTTCACCTTCACCCCACCGTCGGGGAGCGGGGGGCGAGGTTTGATTTAAGGCCAGGCAAATGTACCCGTTGGAGATAATTTTTTGTTTGAGACTTTTTTTGTACGATGCATATATGTGGAATTATTTTGATTTGTCAGATTCAATAGGATACCTGTATATAAACACTGCCTGACAAAAATGTTATGCAACCAGAAGGAGTGGTTGGAAGTGAATGGAAGTACAGTAGGATATATATTTGGGATACATATTTGCAATGTTACACATAAAATTAGATTGATATGCATCAGAAGCCTTGATGATAATGAAATAATGTGCCGCAAGCAATGTGTGCCAAAAAAAATATGTATTTTAATGAAAAATAACTTTATTATAAGAAATAATAATTTTGCTTGTCTCATAACTAGCTCAAATGTTTTAGAAATGCTGTGTAATTGATGACGTGTTTCAAATTGTCGTTGTAAACTGTTCTGTTAATTTTCATAGATTAATGTTAAAAAAGCTTTGTCGTGCTCATTTTATCTGTTAATGAAGAGCAATAACAGTATATTATACATGTTCTTGGGGAAAATCGAAGAAACTTTTTGTGCTATTATTTTTATTTAATGTTATTTCTAAATTCGTTATCAAAATATTTAAAAATAATCGATGCTGAGACACTAATGAAACATACTTGTCTGTGAAGAGTTTCCATTCAGAAAATTTGATTGAAAACTATACCATTATACAGAGAATAAATGTATAATCGAATATAAATAATCTTTTTGTGAAATTTGGCCGAGAAAGCTATTTTTTACTTTAATTGTTGAAAATTAATAGAAACATTAAAATAATTACTTCAAACCAATTAACGGTAATTAAGATAACATTTCTAAAAAATGAACAAAATATGGCGCAAACGAAACTACTATTTTTTATTATAAAATTGTTTCTTCATTGAAATACGGAGTCACGGTTATTGAATATATCACAAGTAACTGTGTTGACCGCATACAATTCGGGTGGCAGGTACCACAGGTAAAGTCACCACTATCCCAAGCAACGTCAGATATCGTCAGAATTCTTCAGAATGCTTGGAGACTTGCAACAATACAATACCACTTCCTAGAAAAATGAACACCAAATTGTAATAGTAATAATAATAATAATAATAATAATAATAATAAGAAATGTCATTAGTTGTAAGGATAATAATTTGAAGAAATGTCGGTGAAATATAAGAATATACAAATATATATTATACAATATATATTTTGCTTGTGCTGTAGTGTTTGTTTCAGAAGGCAGGCGCGCGGGCAGTGTTAAGACGGCTCATGCAAGTCGTTCACTCTTCAACAAAATCTCACTCCACAGACGAAATTTGAAAAAAACTTGAAAGCACAATAAGATGAGTAAATATGTCCCTAAGAAATACCTGGCCTCTCACTCGTTAAAATCTGTCAACAGATTTTGTAGGCAAGTATACAAACACCGCCCGCCTGAGTGATGCATGGGTGCAGGGGAAATAAATTTTCATATATTGCACGACAAGCCACCTATCAATATTATTTGTAAATTGCTAAATATCTTGGGAGAATTTCCAACATTGATCGAAATTTGACACAATAATTAATGCGAGCAACTATAATACAAAAGTAGTCGTTTGACTGAGTGGTGGAATGCTTTCTTCCGGAACCTTAGACATGCTATCTTCCGAGAAAAACACCTTGCTTATCCGCGAATTTTTTTGGTCGGGAGTTTATCGACAATTTCCAAAGCACTCGTAATATTATATACTCGTATGGTACACGAATATTATCTACTCGTATGATAATGCGACACGATTCATGTGCAGTCATCGACGGTCGCCACTAATGATGTCATCGACTTTGCTGAATGAGCGTGGCTTGACTGCAGATACCGACCTGTCGCTCCGCTTTTCGCCAGCCAAAGATATTTGCTTTTCAGCTTCGTTACAGCGACGAACCCATCGTCTAGCAGTACAGACATCGTCTGTTGCATCACCGTACACATTATTCAGTCTTTCCTAAATGCGAATGGGCATTTCTCCTTCTGCATTTAAAAACTGAATGGCACAACGCTCTCACACGAACATCGATGTGGGTAATTTTATAAGCGTCTGCTGTGCTGCCACACGTTGACGCAGGAAGTTACAAATGCTGTGGATTGTAGAAGACGATTTGAGGAATATTGTCAAATTCAATAATTGAATGACTTAATTGTATTTAAGTCAAAATATATGAGGCAGTACTTGTTGACTTACTCTCGTGTTATTGACACTAGTTTCATCTATAGAATAAGCGTTTCAAATACTTAAAGAGTAAAGTGATGCGTATGCGTTTTTATATGACCAATAAACTATCAAAAATCCTAACCAAGCGCGCCTCTAATTTACCCTAGCTAACAGGAGGAGGCGTATATGTCGCCGACGGATAGGGAACATAGCAAACTCTCAGCTGTAACATGCGATATACTCACGGACTGATACCACCTGATGTGGCTCAAGGAGTAAATTGAAGTCTCTGCTGTACGTCTGACCGGGACATCCTAGAGTTCGAGTCCCGGCGGTGGCAGAATTTTCGGCACTAACTAGAGAGCCGATGGTTAGATTCAGCCAACGCGTCGACAGGAGGTGAATTCTACCACCCGGTTGCTCTGATCGGTAGTTTCCCTTTATTTCTCCGCTCAACACCAGGTGAATGCCGGAACGCGCTGTTTCGCTACAATATATTAAGTTTTATTTATATTTGTCTTGTATTTCTTTTGGAAATATATATTCTATTTGGCCAATATCTAAAGACAATAACATTTTTCTTTTCTTCTTATACATTTTTATTACAAAACGCTTTTATAATGAGAACGTTTCTATGTTTTCCATCCCATCTTCAGGCTCTGTATTGTAACAAAAATGAAACCAATTTAAACTACTTCAAATTATTTCAAAATTTTTCATACCAAACCGTTAATAAATTCGTACACATTATAAACTTTACAAACACACCTGTAGCAAATTGCAAAAAATGTTTTGAAGTTATTAAATGTCAATTTTCATTAAATTTTCTCAATATATAAATAGATTTCATTGAATTCATTTTTATCAAGATTTATTTTTGTTATACTTTATTAGTAATGTTGAATGTGTTTAAACATTTTTCACTAAAATAAGAATACATTTTTTATGTAACAGTTAATTGTCAGACAATTACGATGTTTTCATTGCAGACCTAGAAGCATTCTATCTGCGCTGTGCTGGCGGATCAGCGGTCTTCGTCCTGGAGGCACCCGATGGGGCAAGCGGAGGCACTGTAAGAACCATTCTCCATCAATTAGCGCATCTATCTTTTCCAGCCCTCGTTCGTTGAAACCTCATTTACAGTTTATGGATGGAAAATTCGCACTTCCTCATCAACAGCGTTGTTTGGGATGCGTACCCCGAAGTACAAGTCCAACTCTGAGTAAGCAAAGTGATACTTTAATTAATTTCTCATTAACAACGGGAACCTTTCCTCAAGCGTGGAAGCTTGCACATGTTCGCCCCCTGCCAAAATCTGAACTGACCTCGGCGTCTTGCAATTATCGCCCAATTAGCATATTGCCGACAGTGTCTAAAGTTCTGGAAAAAATTGTTCGAAAACAGATTGTAAAACACGTATCCGACTCAGATCTGCTCGATAACTTTCAATCCGGCTTTAGAGAAGGTAGAAGCACACAAACCGCTTTATTGAAAGTAACTGAAGACATACGAAAAGCGCTAGATGATGGCCTCGTAACTGTATTAACTCTTTTAGATTTTAGTAAAGCATTCGACTCTGTAGATTACGACATCCTAATAGCGAAGTGCAAAAATCTAAGTTTTTCTGATTCCACCATCTCTTGGATTGCAAGCTATCTCTACAATAGGCAACAAATTGTAGTAGTTGACGATCTGCACTCCAATCCAAAACCTCTCCACCGAGGAGTACCTCAGGGATCCGTGTTAGGGCCACTGTTCTTCTTACTTTACATGAATGACCTATCAAACGAACTTACGGAATGTAGTCATCATATGTACGCGGATGACCTGCAAATTTATATCTCCGGGAAACCATCACAGGTAGAAATGCTAATAAATAAATTAAATAATGAACTCTCATCTGTAGTCAAATGGTCAATGAGAAACGGACTCAATTTAAATCCTACAAAATCACAAACCATCATAATTGGCTCTTCTCAAATGCATAAGAAACTTGAATGAACTATGTTCTTGATGTGCTTGATGAAACTTGAACTATGTTCCTGATGTGCTTATAGACAATGCTGTAGTACCTCGTCATACACAAGTCAAAAACTTGGGCTTAATTCTTGATGATCATCTAAGTTGGGAATATCAGATCCGAAATGTCTGTCGGAAAGTTTATGCTTCTTTGCAATCCCTTAGATATATCGATAAATGTCTCCCTACTAATACGAAGGAAATGTTGGTAAAAACCCTGCTATGTCCTCATTTCGACTACGGGGATATTGTGTATAACAATTTAAAAGATTCACTCGCTCAAACTCTACAGAGGGCTCAAAATTCCTGTATTCGTTTCATTTATAACATAAAAAAATACGATCACATCTCTGGAGTTTATAAACAGCACAAAATATTAACACTAAAGGATAGGCGCTTGTATCACAGCCTTTGTCTTTTATTTAAGATGCTAAAAATGGGTTCCCCGACATACTTAACAAATTATTTTGTACACCTTAAATCATCTAGATTTCAAAAATCCCAGTTACTCTGCATTCCAAAAAGCAAAACCAGCTACTACAATAAATCGTTCGCAATTACTGTAGCCCGCGAATGGAATAAATTGCTTCCCAATATTAAAAACTCCTCTTCATTAACATCTTTTAAGAAGCACCTGCATGACTTTTTTACAAAGTAAAATACACCATTTTGCTATTTAAATCACTGTAGATTACGGGTCAAATAAAAACTATTTCTTAGGAGTGTTAAGATTAATATGTTTTAGAAATAACATTAATGTTTCTTTTGTAAAAAATGTTACTTTCTTGCGACCTGTTTGATACTGCCGGAACTGTACTTTCATCCGTAGGAGCAGAGGCGGTTTTAAACAAGAAAACCACCCTTTGCAGCATGGACCGCAGCTGAGGATACCATCCCAAAGACCCGTTACTTCATGTTAGCTTAGTTTCCATTGTATTAGGACACAGTCTGCCTGGTGGGTTTTCCCCGACTAGCGGGTTTTCCTCCAGGATCGAGCGACGTGTGATGGTGTCTTTCTGTATTAATAGGTCACAGTCGCTCGGGGTGAATACCAGGCTGCCGCGTAGCGCGCAGATATTTAAAGCACATAATCTTATTTAATTCAAACTGTATTTTCAATCTCAGACTTGATTTTAAAATTATTTCAAAATTATTATTGTAACATTTTATCCATTTAACCTCTGATGTTGTCTATTTATAAGTTGCTGTAAATAACGTTTGCTTTCCACTAACTACTTACAACTTGTAGATTATATTACATTTAAATTTTTAGATAACATTACTTTTTAGTCATTTTACTATTTAATACATTACTCTGTATATTTGTGACATGTGGTCAGGCGGAAGAGCGGGCCTGATGGCCCGAGCCTCGCCATATTAATAAAGGCATATTATTATTATTATTATTATTATTATTATTATTATTATTATTATTATTATTATACTGGGACGACGTTAATTAATTTGGCTGTAGTCTCTCATATTGAGAATAGTATCCAAGGTAGAAACTCGTACAAAAAATATTTAAACAGCTGTTAGTAAACCGTCTTCATAGGCATCATCATGTCAAAATGCCAGACTCAGCACCTACCGTCCCCTTGTCAGTCAACAATTCATTCGTACGTCAAAGACTCAATTTTTGTTTTAGTTACCTATTAAATATCAACTTTATTCATGTTTATTTAATATATTATTTTTGAATTCGTTATTTTAAATGTTTTATTTTTTGTACATCTATATTGCACATGAAGGCTAGAATTTATATGGACTTTATTCACTTAAATATATGCATACATATGAACTAAAATATTCAAATATGGAGTAAGATATTAACTAAAAATTGTATAAAATGATGAAAGTGGGGAATATAATGAACGTTTAAATTGCATTAATTAAATGGCGAAATAACTTATTTTCAATATTAGTTGTAGAATAAGATTTTTAGAGGTAAAAAAGACGTTTTTGTGTTGCTTAATCTTTTTCTGACTAGTGAGCATTAACCAATCAGTAGGTTACATGACAGTTTTATACTTTCAAATATAAAATTGTGACTTTCGTCTCTAATATTGCTTTGTATATACTACGACCAACATCAGAAGATTGTGGATCAGTATAAATCACACAATTTCTTGTGGAATTAAATGTAGTTCCTGCAAAACCATTTAAAATAACACTAACATCCAAATAATTTTACAAATATAATTCCGAAAGCAAATAATATGGAACATATTGCAAATTAAATTCTGTGTGTGAGTTTTTCTTAAATATGTAAAAATATTTACTATACCAGGAGATTCGGACAAAGTAGATTATAGTATTTTCCATCGCTTCAAAAAGCCTAATTCATAGACTTTGATAAAAAATTGATTTTAATTGATGAACAAATATGCAATTATATACGAATCCAAGCTCTGGTAACAGCGTAGAAGATTATTGAAACTAGTATATACTATTATTATTTAGGTGTTTATTTATGTACTATAGAATTGAAGAATGTAGACTTAGGATAGATTGTCTCAGTGCTTATGTAAAACCATATTATCTCATTTTATTTTCGTATTTTCGAAAAGTTTCCAGAATTATTTTCATAAAAATATTAAAAATTTAATATACGAAATACAGATAAACATAAGCATAAGCATTAGTTGTGTGTACTTTAACAGTTAGTATGTCACCACTGTGCGATTCATTTGAACTACATTTTTAATTTTTAAAAAAATCTTACTTAATATTTTTAAAAGCTAGTTTGATGTGTTTTGTGGTTTGTCTTCTTTTTGAATACGACATGCCAGGCACGATGAAAAACGTTCTTTAAAACCTGCCCTCCAACACAGACGTCTTGTGACCCATAGTGGATGCGTCACGCTGGGGATCACTGATACTGTAGTTTGAGATTAAAAGACACATATTTCGTCTATCAGAGTTTCGACATGTAAACGCCCGGAATAGATGTGAAGACATTACATGACAGTTTCTTTTTTTTCTATTGCGATTATGCTTGCTAAGAGTTCTTACAAATCAAATAGAGAGAAAAGAGCTGAAGATATTTGAATCGTTTGCACAGATCGATTCACTTGTCGTCTCTGATTGCTCGGTAAATTCCCTGTGTTTCTTTTTCTTTTGGATATTATGACTAATGTCGCTAACAATATTATATTATGTACAGTGTCATTTGCAGCGTTGTAATTTTTATATGTATTGTTGGGAGGGCTCTACAATCTAATATCTATTGTAAATCCGCCATGCTATTATTTACAATTTTCAAGAGTAGACTGAATTCACTAAAAATTGCACATTTTTGAAAACGATCTTTGCTGTACTCGAGAAATAAATAAAATATTTAAACATTTTCAAACATAATAATAATAATAATAATAATAATAATAATAATAATAATAATAAATACATAAACATATTTAAAAGTGAAAATGGTTTTAAAATTTTCAGAAAAAATCATCTATTTGGTGACATAACTTTTCTCTCCATTAGAAGACCTTCCAAATGAGTATTTAAAAGGACTTCATTTGGTGTGTGGACCCGCACGTGGCGTTAAGCGGCTGGCATTTCAGGACCTGGAGGTGCTGGCGCGGCTGTTCGGCTCGCCGGCCGGGCGCGCGCTGGTGAAGGCGGCGCCGGCGCCGTCGCAGCCGCGCCGCTGGGCGGCGGCGGCCGCGGCGGCGGCAGCGGCCGCGGCGGCCGAGGCGGCCGAGCGCCGGGGCCAGGCGGAGGCGGAGGCGGCAGCGGCGGCGGCCGCCGCGGCGCTCCTGGGGCCCCCGTGCTCGCTCAGCGACAGTTGTCGCTGCGTTGAGTGCCAGGTGGGTGTTGCGGACGATTAATTGATTGGTTGGTAAGGGGTTCGGGCGCGTGAACTGCTATCGCGCGGAGGTCCCTTCTGTTTATCGCGGGTTGCCTCGATTATTTTGAAGTTCAAGAAAGGTTGACTGAAGATTAATATTTTATCCTGCACCTATTGTAATCTTCCTGTCAATAATACCATCAGTATCGTTGTGTTTTTGCCAATTTTCCCGCTGATCTAGAAGACGGAAGTTGTTTTGCTTCGTGCCAATATAAATAGTTGCCCTTTTTTAATACCCCCTCTTAAAGCTCCGTTAACAAGTAGCCCCAGACCATGCGCCAGTTTTCCCTCCTCATCCTGTCCCCATATCCATTTTTATATCTGGGCGATAAACTGATCTCTAACCAGTAATCCTCCCCTTGTCTTCCAACAAGTACATGTACTGTTCTAACAAAAATAAATAAATGGATAAAAAATGAGGTTTTAATTTAATTCTTGGAATAAGTCTTTCTTTTTGACGTTATACCATTTGGCGATTGACAGGAGCTGAATCGTTATTTCATGAACGGATTTTGTAATTTATACTTATAGGAAAATATTTTCAAAAAATCAGTTTTATAAAGTATATTTTATAAGATATCAGAAACAATATGTTTTTGATTTAACTTGAATAACGTCCATTAATGGGAAGCAATTTTTTTCGGGGGGGGGGAATTAAATCTGCACAATTTTGTTTGTGGTACAGCAATATTCTGGACTAGCGACAAAATTTCAAGTTAACACTGGAATACTGCCATAGGAAGCAGACCAAAGAGTAAATATATTTACATGTTTTTGACATAATTATTTTGTGCCATGTCATCTTCCGGCAATAACGCAAAATCCCAAGCTGAGGACACTTGTGCCTCAGTTCGCATGCAAAATTTTAGGCACCTCTGCTTCCGAAGGATTTGTATGAAGTCAGCTAGTTGAATGCTTATACGTTTTCACTTACTCGGTATATGCCCGTATAGTGCTTGAAAGGCAGCACGAAACACGAATTGCTTTGTTTTTCGTATACACATCCACAATTCTAATTTTTTTGTCTAATTTACATTCCAATTATTAGCTATTCTGTATAATACATGGCAGAATTATTGACAAACGAATTAAACTCATAATTTTATTTGCAATGATTTTCAATAGGTTAAAGAGCATTCTTATGAATGTTTTATATTCATCTTTATTTCGCAATGACTTATTGGGGTATCATATAATATAAAATGTTATATTTTATCGGGCAATGGTTAAGAGTTCGAAAACGTTTCTCCTGTTTTCGTCATCACAAATTCGCTTGGCAGATGTCAGTTGTCATAAGATACCTCTGAATGGAAGGTACAAATGTCTTTGGCAAGTTACATGAATAACAAATGACCTTAATTTTCGGGCAATTTGTCGAACTTCCATGCAGATGAGTTTGCATAATAATCAGGGGTAAAGGCAAGATTGTGCCTTACAAGGGTATTGTGCGACGTGTGGATGAAGTATATTCGAGATCACCAACAGCCAGATGTGAAAGCTATACGTTTTGCTATACAGCTTGTAAGAGGACAGCTCAGTTGACCCGGAGCACGATCTTCAGCGTAGGGACACATTTGGATTGTTTATATTGTAACGTTTCTCGTGGTGAATTAAAACCAACTCAATATTTACAACAATTACGTTTATTCGGGAACAACTATACACTCTAAAATTTACTTACACTTAAAACTACTTGGTCTATTTACAGATATATTACACTTAATTATTTACACTGTTACACACGACTCCGTTCTCTTGATTTATTTACACAGTTCGCTTCTTACACCCTATTTATTTAAACAGTTCTCTTCTTACACCCTATTTATTTAAACAGTTCTCTTCTTCTACAGTATCAGTCAGTCCATGCACTGTCCACGGTCCACTACACTTGACCCTAATTCCCTGCACAGACCACAATTCCCCTGCGCAGACCACAATTCCTGGCGCAGACCACACTTCACTGCGCACACCAGGGTCCACTGCACTGCTGTTTACCGCGATGCCCACTTCACAGCTCAGCTTCCACTGCAGACTTCAAACTGCTGACTGCTGTTTCCCCACTGCACCACTGCTTACCGCGATGCACCCTTCACAGCTCAGCTTCCACTACAGACTTCAGACTGCTGACTGCTGTTCAACCACTGCACCACTCTTCACCGCAATACACACTTCCCAGCACAGCTTCCACTTCGGACACACTGACGGACTGACGTCTTACTGCTCACTACTGACTGACTTCTGTAACTCTTTCTCACTAAAACTAACTCACTTCTGTCTGACTGACTCGCGGCCGCCGGCAGCGTAGCATTTATACCCGCACGGCGCTTGTCTCGAGGCGCCTGGCTCATTCTCGGCATTTCTCCGCGGCTCGCGGATTGTCCGGAACCGTCTAGTTCGGGGGAAGGGGAGTGGCGGCGGCAGGTGACGCAATCCACGCGCAGCGACTTCGGCAGGTGATGCAATATTCGTTACATTGCCCCCTCCTTAGATGCGATCCGTCCCGGATCGCGTTTAGTGAAATAATGCAGATATTGTTGGCGTAATTCAAGCAAAGTTTTCCCAAGGTTCTGAAGGTGGCCTTGCGATGCGACTTTCTTTTTGTGATAACAAAATGCACATCTTTACTCACGTCGCGGAGAAGAAGGTCATTCCCAATATCCGGTCGCCGGTTCTCCAATTCTTCCATTTTCCTGTATTTTCTTCTGAATACAGTAGCAACACCTCTGGTCATATCCAGATCCTGAGCAACACAATGCGCTAATGAATATTTCTGGAGTACCGTGAACAGATCCTGTGGCACCTCCATTGCCACACCACAACGCGCCATATCATTTCCGCCATGGTGAGACATAAACTCGTCAAAAGTGAACATTTTCATGCCCAACTCACAAGCTCCTGTGGTGTCTTCTCCGTCATTTTCATTACCTCCCGCGCACGGGGCCAGCCGACTGGAATGGATGACCCGCGTGTTTTCATACTGGAACCTTTCAATTCGGTAGACAAAATCATTTCTCCTCTTTTGAGAGCCATCTTTATTTTCTACAACTCGTTTAAAAACTTCTTTTTCTACTTCTGATTTTTCTTTTGCTGCTTCTTCTTTCGCTGCCGCTTCTTCTTTCGCTGCCGCTTCTTCTTTCGCTGCCGCTTCTTCTTTCGCTGCCGCTTCTTCTTTCGCTGCCGCTTCTTCTTTCGCTGCCGCTTCTTCTTTCGCTGCCGCTTCTTCTTTCGCTGCCGCTTCTTCTTTCGCTGCCGCTTCTTCTTTCGCTGCCGCTTCTTCTTTCGCTGCCGCTTCTTCTTTCGCTGCCGCTTCTTCTTTCGCTGCCGCTTCTTCTTTCGCTGCCGCTTCTTCTTTCGCTGCCGCTTCTTCTTCTTCTTTTGCTGCTTCTTCTTCTTCTTTTGCTGCTTCTTCTTCTTCTTTTGCTGCTTCTTCTTCTTCTTTTGCTGCTTCTTCTTCTTCTTCTTTTGCTGCTTCTTCTTCTTCTTCTTTTGCTGCTTCTTCTTCTTCTTTTCCTGCTTCTTCTTCTTCTTCTTCAATTTTGTCAACCTTCTCTTCGTTCTTTAAAATTATCTCCTCGATTTCTTCTCTAACCAATGTATTATTCGGCGTTATCTGTTGTTCCAGGTTTTCTGACACCTTTTCTTCCGAAATTCTGGAATTTTCTGCCAGTTTTTCTTCTGACGTTGTGTCAGCTTCCTTCCATTTTTTCCCCCATCCTGTTACGAATGCTCGGACACAGATACTCCCGTAACACATCTCGAAGCGAAAACTCTCTGGATCCTCTCCTGCTGCCTTCAACGCGTTAGCAAGACGTTCTTGTAATATTGCTTTCGTTCCGGTGGTCTCCAGATCCCTGTCTTCTAACTCAATCTTCAACTCGGTTACTTTCAGTTCCCGTAAGGATTTTGTGAAAACCATTTTCATTAAGGTTTTAATTCACCACACGTTATTCCGATTTAAACACACACCAACCCCACACACCTGACACCAATTGTAACGTTTCTCCGTGGTGAATTAAAACCAACTCAATATTTACAACAATTACGTTTATTCGGGAACAACTATACACTCTAAAATTTACTTACACTTAAAACTACTTGGTCTATTTACAGATATATTACACTTAATTATTTACACTGTTACACACGACTCCGTTCTCTTGATTTATTTACACAGTTCGCTTCTTACACCCTATTTATTTAAACAGTTCTCTTCTTACACCCTATTTATTTAAACAGTTCTCTTCTTCTACAGTATCAGTCAGTCCATGCACTGTCCACGGTCCACTACACTTGACCCTAATTCCCTGCACAGACCACAATTCCCCTGCGCAGACCACAATTCCTGGCGCAGACCACACTTCACTGCGCACACCAGGGTCCACTGCACTGCTGTTTACCGCGATGCCCACTTCACAGCTCAGCTTCCACTGCAGACTTCAAACTGCTGACTGCTGTTTCCCCACTGCACCACTGCTTACCGCGATGCACCCTTCACAGCTCAGCTTCCACTACAGACTTCAGACTGCTGACTGCTGTTCAACCACTGCACCACTCTTCACCGCAATACACACTTCCCAGCACAGCTTCCACTTCGGACACACTGACGGACTGACGTCTTACTGCTCACTACTGACTGACTTCTGTAACTCTTTCTCACTAAAACTAACTCACTTCTGTCTGACTGACTCGCGGCCGCCGGCAGCGTAGCATTTATACCCGCACGGCGCTTGTCTCGAGGCGCCTGGCTCATTCTCGGCATTTCTCCGCGGCTCGCGGATTGTCCGGAACCGTCTAGTTCGGGGGAAGGGGAGTGGCGGCGGCAGGTGACGCAATCCACGCGCAGCGACTTCGGCAGGTGATGCAATATTCGTTACAATATCCCCTTCATTCTCTTGTTGGGTAAAGAATTGTTTCCCAAAAAACATGTGGTTGGGATGTAGAGCACGTTGTGTTCCTTTGTTGAAACACCTCGGGAAGCCATGGAACCAGTGAAGCACAGCGTGCTTTATATGCTTTGTACATATCGTGTGTGGCGTCATATCTGTCGCCAGCACAAACGTACTATATCAGCCATGTGGACAGCGCTGGCGGAAGTGACGCCAGCTGTACAAAGGCTTGGGCAGGAATGCCGTGTCGTGGATGCAGGTTTGGAAACCCCGAAGCCGGCGGGAAAGCGTCGGCAGTCACTGCGGGTGACGCGCTTCCGTCAACCTGCCAGAGGGTATATAAGCAGAATCCGACTTGAAAGCTTTCTTCTATCTTCTGATTCTTCAGGTGTGAGCGCGTCGGTAGGGCGTCGTGAGGGTTGTGCGCGGCGTTGCATTGTAATGCATAGGCTACCGAGGAGGGGAATCGAAGCCGGCGTGCTACGTCGTGACGGCAGGTGCGGCATACTCGCATGTATGCTCGCGTAAGGTACTGGTGCATCACACCGGGGATGGTAATTAATTATCGGGCCAGCGGTGGTGGTAACCAGGGAAAGTTCTTTCTTGTAACGGTTAACTTTAATTGTAAATATTGTATATAGTGTTATGGTGTCGGAGTATCTTTATTCTAATAAATACTAAATATTTACAAGCCGTTCACGTCTGTAATTATTTGCCCCGGCAAAGACGCCACACGTGCAGTAAGCGTACAATAACTAGAGCATGTGTCCTACTTGCAACATGGGACAAACATTGGCATGCGGAAAGTGGGTAGTCTTCGCAAAGTGAATAGACACATTACAGATGTGGCCATGGACTTTTCTAGCACTTATCATTGTCTCCGGAATTAAAACGAGATGATCGGAAAGTGTAGTCCAACCCGAATTATTACTATACGTCCAAAGAGACCGTAGGTGTGGGGGTGCAGCACCGTAGGTACCATGCACTTTCAGGATGGTTTTCTGCTTACTAGTCAGTTAGTTAAAACACACAAGAACAGGACAGATATGTTAAAGATTAAAACTACTCTTATTACTGAATACCAATGCTCTTGATTAGCGTTTCCACTTACTTCTACCCCATACATCAAGTTTTTTTAGTGAAATCAGAAGAAACAAACCAAATCGAAATTCTCTCACTGGCTGTTATTGCTGTGACAGCATTGGCGTTGCCCCTGCATCGCAGCTGGGAGGTCTCAGTATTCGAATTTCGATAGGGACGTATTTTCTATTCTAGTTACCAAGCTAGATCTAATACTACCACTGTCTGGAGAAGAATTCTTGCAGCCGGCAACTCTGGTCGTTTTCCATGGTTTCTCCGACTAGTAACAGGCGAATGGTATTATCGGTAAAAACAATCTGAAAAATATTTCCATGTCAAGTAGAACTTATACTATGAGAAGTAATGGTTTTGTGTTTACAAAAATATACTTTGATGGAAAAGAACCTTTTTGTGAAAATGTGTAATGTTCCCGTTTTGGACAACCGGTTGGCTAAAACGGGGTACTTACATTAAAATGATCAAATATTGAAGACATTTAATACAAAACATTTAGAAAGTCAATAATTAAATTAGCCCGTAAGTAATCTGTGGCAAGTACGAAATATAGTACACATCTTGTCATTTTGTAAATTTGTTTTATTAACATTCTAGTTTGTACATGAACAAAACAAGGGCGAAATCACGCAAAATTTCCCAAATAAAAGTTTCATCCCTTCTTCAGCATTGGAGCAGGTTTCATGTGCCCAAGTACCACACTCTATCAAGCTTTAGATCCCCTTTGAAATGTCTAAAGCTGGTTGCAGAAGATACATGCTTCATCAACATTCTCCGGGGACGTCCCCGTTTTGGGCCGCTTCAATGTCTCTATTTGAGCTGGCCACGACGACCGCTAGCAAACATAGCGTCTTTTTACAACCATGCGAGATAACGTAATAAATTATATGTTAAAATGTACCTTAAAACTAGGAGAATTAATGCTTTACTCGCCAAAGGGAACGACAAAAAGTAGCTTGTTAAGATCCAATACCGTTGGTCGATGAACCGTAGCAGTTTTCAACAAAAACAGTGAAACTTTCATAAAACAAACAATTACAAGCACACGCATCCACAACTACTCTCAAATTGTTTGACAAGCCCTCTAGTGTAGTAGTACCACGTTTGGCTACACTAAGCATCCCCTATCAGTAAGAAACTGAACGTCCCCGTCTGACCTGCCGTCCCCGTTTTGAACAACTTTCCCCTACTTACATGCACTACACTGCCACACTTGTCGGGAGACTAGTCTGAATTTTAGAGCTTGTCCCGTCAGTGGTGGTGCCTGAATAATTCCCAAATTTGGCGATAAATTATCACAATTATCACTTTCAGTATGATCGGTTGTAGTCTTTATCTGATAGTTTTTTCATTTGTAGATTTACTGTCGGATAAGTGAATAGAGTTATAAGAATATAGTAGAAATATTTTTTGGGAGAAGCAGATGCAGTCTTTCCAAATTCGCATTATGATAACATAGATTTTGGTAAAATGTAACATCGAGCATTGCACTTGTCTGCGACCAGTTTCAAATATCTGACGTTTTACATTATCAAGTATTGGGCATTTCTTTGTGTGTGTCTTATTGTTTCATCTTCGTGCAGAATTTCAGGAAATGGCCGAATGTTTTTGAACGTTCGTGACCAGTTTTTTATTGGCACAATTGTGTATTACAACACCTCGCTGCGATGGCCATATTCCTCCCCATCACGAGACTATCGCTAGTTCGTGTCGTCATTCACTGCACGCACTTTCATGTCTCGTGTAGTACTACTCCCGTGCTCTCCTTTTAAAGCTACGCAAATGAAGTGGACTATAGGTTTCTACTGGGCACGGTTCCGAACACGAGTAGTAATACACCCTGCGTAATGCAAATTGATGAATTTCCAATGCGATCTTTATTCTAATTTGTTCTCTATTAGCATTAATGCGATGAAAACGTTTCTGAAGGCAGAAAATATTGGCTTCTGTATTTTGAACAGAAACTATATTGTGTAGAACGCTAAAGACTTATTTATATACGCATGTATACATTGAGAATGACTTCTTTCGGGAAAAGAAAGATCGTACATGACAACGCAGATTCACGCAAGTAAAAAAATGACACCATTTCCTCTTTCCTTCTATCGTCCTGAATCCTAGTTGATGGGAAAAACAATTTTTTACACTACAGAATTGTAAGGCTTTTCGTTGTGGTTAATTAACTTAACTCTATGTTCACATGCACTAATCTAAATAACAATGGAATAACCTCAACTTATGTGTTTCTTGAAATTTTGATCACTGTCATACTTATGTGGCCTTCCTCCTTTGCAAGGGAATCGACGCTTAAAGAGAAAACAAATGATCTGAGTGCAGTGTGACCTCCACAGTGTTATGATTCTACGCATGACATCAAACTTGTCCATAGATGATGAATGTAAAGGATGAAGATAAGACAAATTTGTTGAAAGTAGATTATAGCCATAATTCCGTTGATAATGATTGATTATAGAGCGTCAACTGGTAAGGTTATTAATCCCGTATGTGTAGCGCATGTTTCGATCGCGGGAGGTGACGGTTATCTTCTCCCGCTGGCTGGTGTGATCCGACTCCCTTCTATGTCGACTTGTGAGGGTTTTCCTCAACTAGGTATCCCTCATCAGCGTGGCACCATCCCAACGTGGACAAGCTCTAAGCTCCCGGCATGTTTGGCAGTGTTGTGCAAGTGTGTGTGTGTAAGTAAGGGGGAGGAAAGGACAACGAAGAGGAAAAGAAAATCACGGGTGGACAGTGGCCCGTTTGTTAGGGTACTGCTCGGTAAATTGCTTTGTGTTGAACTGAGAAACCACGGAAAATACCAATCAGCGCAGTCAGCCGCCAGAATTCTCCTCCAGAAAGCAGCTGAATTCGACCTAGCTAACGAGACAGTGTCGAAAACCCTGCTGCCGTCGAGACTTGAACGATCTCCCGGCCAGAGCCTACCTTAATTCTGTAGATCGATAAATCAGTTTTCATTTTTTATTCTTCATAAAAATTGTTTCTTTATAGGGTTGCCAACTCCTTGATATTAATTACATGAGACTTTCCTTTTTTGAATGTTCCGTTGGTTTCTGTTGAAAATCACGATCAACGAAAAAGTGCTAAAATCCTTTTTTAATTACTAAATGCGTGTCTATTCCAAATTATTTTTTGAACTGAAATGTAGGAGAGAAATTATTTGGTATCACAACAATTAAATCTCATTTCCCATAGAAATACAATGAATCAATGACCAAAGAGTTTTATCTTATCCGATCGCCTTTGAAGGGTGTTTGCTTATGTGTCGGAAGTCAGGGAATGCGCTGTAATAAAGTAGCTCTCAATTGCCGCGATCAACAAAAGCAAAACTGCTGTCGACGAACTTAACAATATGAAACACGCAAAAACATTAATTTTATTGAAAAATGAAGGAATATATACTTGCACTTAATAATTGATTAAAGAAAATAGAATATTTACCCACAATACTCATCAAATCACAAAAATTAATACGCACTTTCGCATACATTCCTAAGGACCTGCAACAAGTATTGGTACCTACTTGTTTCGCTGCAAAATTAGCTCTATAACGTTCTCACATACGTTTTTCATACTTCTTTTTTCCTCCACTCCCTGAAAATTTCGTATTCTTTGCGATATATCTTTACATTTATTGGGTAGTTAATCTTTCACAGCTTTTGCATCTTCACCTTTAATATTTTCCGAAATATCCTCCATTTTCTCGCATCAGACAGTTTTTGTCAACTCAAAATATATCCTCCAAGGCCTCCAATGTACCATCGAAATCAATATAATACCATTTATCATTACGCCTACTTGTAGAAGAGAAGAAGCTCAAAATGCAAAAGCGATCGGATAAGTTCAAATATTGTATATTACACGTGGACAAAAGATCATTATTTGCTCCTTAGTCGCGCTAACGCTCTAGTGAATAATTAACTAATTTGTAGATAGTGGTCTATTTTAAGCCACTTATAAATTAAAATACTATTATTTTTTTCATTTCACTTTATACATCACATGTACTGGAGATACAATTGTTTAGTGTGATGGGAGGTTATGAATCTGCCTTTCTGGCATTTACTTTTCACTTTCTGGCGCTACTGAAGTACAAGGTTTTGTAACGAGTTATAGAAGATCTTACGATATCGGATACGCGGAGACAGCGTGGAAAGCACTTATTATCAATATTTGATGTTCAAAACAGAAAAAAATGTATGTGACATATGGACTGTTTCAGTATTTGCTTATTAACCCTTCAGTGGTCATGCGGATTACTATTGTAATCCAGTCATAATCATTCGCTGTTTACAGCAAGAATTGACAAACTTTTGGCATGAACTTTTCAGCAACTTTTTCAGGCCAGATATTAAATTATAGCGAAATGTGACTCAACTAATAAATGCTGTACTAGCGATAAGCGTCGAAAACAGCATGGATTACAATAGTACTCTGCGCGATCACTCGCGTTTTAGTTTCTAACGTAAGCTGACATCATGAATATCGCTTCAATCATTGCTCGGAATGCTCATGCAAAGAACAATAGTTGAAAAAGTTTGACTAGATGGGGATTTCTAAGGGATCTCGCTTTGTTCCTTATGAAACGAGAAATAAAAAGGAGGATCGACAGAAAAACTTTGCAAAGAGAACACGCGTTTGTGCCTGTGATAATACACAAACTTCTATTGGGAATCCGAGAAGAGACAAATTGTGGCCAGTAGGTGTGTTCAGAACACATTACCAAAATCTGTGTGAAATGTTCATCTCATGTTGACATTGAAATACATTCAAAATGGAGGCTCCATATGTTTAAACAGTTTTGTCAAACTGCTTTATTTTATAATCGTTTTGCAAAGTATATCAAGAGCACACGACTTTTCAAAAACAAACATCTCGCATATATTTTAGAATATTTGTTTAAAGACATACTACGTGCAATTTTGTGTAACGTTTTACAGAATTTGTAATATATCATTCTATTAAATTTAAAAATATTTTGTAACAGTTCAGTGTTTTACATACAATAACTCTTCTATATTTATACTAAAAGACGATCTGTTTGTAAAATGTTAATAAGAATTTTTTAAATTAACTACAATTGTAATCCATGCGATCACTCGGGTTCCCATTTTGAGCGCGACCATTGAAGGGTTAAGGGAAACTGAACGAAAAACCCGACGGTGCATAAATCCTACATATTTTGTCAAGCAGTGCTAATATTTTGGATGATGCTATATTTAGTTGCAGGCTGAAAGGCTATCCTTATGTTGGCTACTGCAGGAGAGAATGCCAATGCTTATAGTTCCTACGCTTGCTATCGCATTCCCCTCCTGGGAAAGTCGCATAAAATGATCGAAAGGACGCCCATCTTGTCCAATCGAATGCTTCCGCTACGAAAATAGAATTGCCTTGTCGGCCTCGTTTACTCTAGAATTAATTTAGCATGACAGTTCCACACGGCGTTAGAAATGTATAGTTATTACCCAGTGACAAGGAAAGAGAGGGACTCCCACCTTCCATCACCTAACTTTAACCATTAAACGTAGGAAATAAAAGAAAAGCGAGCGGTATCCTAAATACGACTTATGCTTACTGGTTACACTAAAACCTTTCAACCAAACCTAAATAACGTAAACAAGACCGTAGAGTTAAGTTTGGAATAATGTAAGAGGGGAGCTCAGTCATGTCTTCCCGGGGTCCCATTATTTGTAACGATCCCGAACTGCCGAATAACTGCAACCCTAATGCAAACCGTCAGATGCGCTTCTTTGACCGCAGAGCCACTACCTCGACTGCGGCGACGATGACGGCGCCGGGGTGCCGCAGCTGTGCGTCCTGCAGTAATCGCAGCCTCCGCAGCCTGCCGCCGGCGCCACACCCTCCGCCACGCTCCGCCACGCCTTGCCACATCACGCCGCTCAACGCCACGCAGATCAAGCCACGCCGCTCAATGCCACGCAACGCCATGCCGCTATGCTGTTTTACGCTCCAATCGACGCTCTTCTAGCTCCGCGCTATGCTGTTCTACGCCCCACGCAGCGCCGTTTCTCGCTCCGCGCTACGCTGTACTACGCACCATGCCGTAATCTTCTACACTTCACGTCGGCGCGTTCTGCGCTTCACGCCGGGCCGTTTTACTACGCTTCACGCAGGGGCGTTGTACGCTTCACGCCGGGCCCTACTACGCTTCACGCTGGGCCGTTCTACACTCCACGCCACGCCGGACAGGCCTAGCGTTTCCTGTTCCTGCCCGCCACCCGCACCCCCGCGCCCATACACGAATTGCCACCCTCTAGAGCATGGATGTCCAACTTGCAAGGCCTGAAGGGCCAAACGCAAAACCTTTAACGCGGTTGCGGGTCATATTTTCATTACTCTCGAGGTCCACACGAGATCCCGTATTGTTGATCTCGGCGGGTCGCACGAGTGCTCAGAAGTGGGGATGGGGATGAAACCATGGGTGATAGCAGGCTGTACCATGCATAACGCAGCGAAACACATTGAGATAGTTTTCAATTTCTGAATTTACTAGAAAAAAATTCTTAAAACTAATCTAATCTATTTTTACAATAAAGGGATGTTATTTACATTAAGTGAGCCCCGGCAGGGCGCGTGGCTAGGCGCGCCATGTTCTCGCCTGACATGGATGCAAGCCACATTTACGTGTGGATTAATAAACTTTCGCGGACCACAATAAATGGCACTGCAGGTCGCATGCAGCCCGCGGCCCGCCAGTTGGACAACCCTGCTCTAGAACTTCTCTTCACCAGCACAAAGTTGCTCAATTACAGCTGGGAAGAAGTGAAGGATTGTAAACAGGAACATGATAATCCATATTTAGTGGGTAGAAGAAATGTTATCCTTTTAATGGAGGTACAGAAAATCGTTATACTCTTGTGTATTGTTCATAGAAGGAGGGATATTCGTTATAAAAAAGTACCCTCGCAAATTTTTCTTATTTTTTTGTTTCCACCTTCTTCCACTTTAAAATGGCTTATGTTCTAATTGTTTGATAAATATCAGTACTGCTAGTTAAATTACCTACAGGTTTCAAGGTAGTTACGACTCGCAAATCCCCGAACTTCTGACATACGAAATCAAAGTTGGACCGTGTTACAGAAACTGCACTGTTTTTAAAGCTGACTGGGTGTTTAGTAGCCTTGAAATTTGTGGAATTCATAATGGATGAATCGCTAGATGTTATTTAATCCTATTATATATTATTTCACAGTTGACCACCATCAATTTCGTTTCACTTGTTGAGAACCATTTTAGGTACACTGTTAGTGGACATTGTTTCGAGGTATATTATAGCATCAAAAGGTTTATATTATAGATGCCGATTTTAGCCATTCTGTTTAATGTGTGACTTCAAATGGACACATTTTTCAGATATTTGACGTCTTGCTTCTCGGGAATATCCAATTTAAAACGAATCGTGGAAATGATGCTAAATAGATAATATTGTGATATTTCTGATGCTTTATTATAAACATATTGTGACATTTTCACCGAATGATTCGAAACTGTTCGAGTCTAAGATACATTGTAAACGAATGTTTTTTAACAAAATAATATTGTAGACATCCACAATATGAAATTTCACCGAGTAATTCCATAAAAATAGATTCCAACCAATCATTAAAATCCATGAAATTTATTGTAAATTATCTTCCATTAATAATTCCACATTCCATTAGCTTCGGCGTATGGCGCCGAGGAGAAATGAGAGGAGTCAGGCAGGGAAAGATATATTTCCCCTCGGCGCCATACGCCGAAGCTGAAGGGCCGCGGAACGAGAAATAGAGCTTCATAGGAAAAAAGGTTTAGCAGATTTCTTTCATCAAACAACCTAGATTTTTATTATATTTATATTCTTTACTTCTTATTACTATTTCATAATTATTTTATTTTTGAATACTGCCTTGTATACAGTTTGCAACAGGCAGGTATATGTTTGAATTACGAATTCTTTTCATGGTTTCGTTTTGTCTTATGTTTTATTAAATCATCCAGTTATTTGGACAACACTCTTACGGGCGGCTAGCCTCCTAAACAGACAAGAAATTTTGTTAAACATCCTAACCTAACATTTATTGCACTATTAAATAAAATGATTGCGAAATCAAGATATGTGTAATTCAACAGATTTAATTTTACTGAAATATTACTGATGTATAATTTTGTTTTCATGGATATTTTCTTTGCTTTAGATAAGGAGCTGGAAATTAATATAGCTTCATTTGGAAAAAAACTTGTCAACTGACTTCTCCAAAAAACTGTCATGGGCCAGGTATCCACTGACGTACCACCATTCCGCAGTAAATTGGACCATTCGTGCTTCTAAGTTTCACGCTCGTTGAGCAGGAGTCTGGGCACAGTGCCCTTCAACTCTAGTAAAGTAGATACCTTTAACGCGCTCTCGTCATGCCTACTTTAGATTCCAGCTTTAGATAGCTTTCCAGGTTTTCCTCAACGTTTTTATTTTGAATTCTAATGTGATTTATTTGATAAGTGTTTAAAAATGTAAAGCCTCACAGAACGTACTTTTGAACGATCCCCTTACAATTCCTTACATGGATTTGTACTCCCTCTTTACGTATTTTGTAAAATTAATTGGAAGAAGTTATAATGTCACCATTTCTATGTTCAGTAAATACAAATTGCGTCTTATTTTGAAGCAACAACTTTCACTTCTACCCAGATGTTTGAGATGCATATAGATATAAAATATGGTGTTCATATCTGGAGCATCATGTTTACATTTATTCTCACTCAAGAGTCGCACGGACACGTGGATGTTTTTGGGGGCTAAAATTTACTTACGGGAAATCTACGCGGCATTCTAACTTCTGTTTATGATATCTGTTGCCAATCTAACAGTTGTAAGATTTAATAAGTCGCATTGCTAACTGTACGGCGATTGAGTTGCACAAGACAGCGTACAATGGCTATGAATTGGGTGAGCTGAATTAATATTGTGAGAAAAGAAGAGAGGTGTGTACAGTGATGATGTCAACAAAGACATCATTGTCTGGGAAGGTTTAATGCCAGTTGTGCATTGGACAGACTCAAGGATGTTTTATGTAGGCCGAAGATCGGAATTTTGTTATGATCATCGATGCTAGTTGCAAAGCTTCAGGTTTGACATATAATAATTCGGCAAAGAAGTACTTTGGAATAAACTGCTTTGTCGAGACTCAAGGATGTTTTATCGTAATCGCGAAGGCTGAAGGCCGGAGCCTCGTCATGAAATTGGACATGCGTACCGATGCGACACTACGTCTTACAAGTCTGAGGATGTGACGATATTCCACTCGCGGGTATTCGTTGTACCTGAATACAAAATATATTAGTCCTGTATTGTTGGCTAAATAAATTCTCACTTCATTTTTAAAATCCATGAGGCAGGATGTGACAGGATGAGAAAAAATAGCATAAATTTCCAGTAAGTAAATTATATCGTTTTCTTCACACGATGTTAGCACAAATTGTCGAAAAGTTGCCCCTGAACAAGAGATCATGAAATATACATTCTTTTAGGAATCTTTATAATCCATTAGTGGTGATTGTGCAAACGTTTGCTGTTCATCCTCCAAGATTCCAAGTTACGCTGTTGGAAGATAATCATATTTGTTCACTCATAAAACGATAGAATGACAGAAAATGTAAAAATGTTCGTACCATGTTCGTACAGAAGTGTTTCCACGTGTTCGTGCATTCCAAAGCCCTTTCTCACGGAGACATTTCCCTGGATCTTTATTAAAAGTAAGTATCAGAAACGTTGTACTGTAGAAAATCATATAGAGCTCAAGCTTTGGTTAACATAAGCCACCAGAAAATGTGCATTGCACATTATATAAGATAATTTCCTGTGAAGAATGAGCATTATGCGTTTTGATGACGCACAGTATTTTAGAGGCATCCGAAATCTTTCCCCGTTAAGCCCTTTATTTCGATATCTCCAATTCCGTGTGGAAAGGGCTGATGGTGTGAGGTCAGGTATTTGTTGTATGGTCCACACCTAAGATCATACACTACATATTGGGCGCACATTGTTGATCGTATTTACGTATTCTACCTATTTACAGAAGATGGCTGATGAAAAGGGAAAAAAGGAATAATTGAATGGGTCATTTTATTTTGATGCTGACAAAGTTATATATTTACATGGTTTTAAAAATAAAATATTTAAGGATCTTCGAATTGAGAAAATTATTGATATTACTTTTTAATGAAAAATTATTTAATTTTTTCGCCAATGGGAAATATTTTCTGAATGAATGTTATCTTGTTCATTGTACATGTATAATGGTTTTTGCTGTTAAGAGTATTGTATAGACGATTTGATGGGTCTTCCAGAAGTTGGAGTGATTGTGGGTTGGTGAAAGTGTAAATTTCTCACGCTTATCCGTGGAATATATTTATCAACTAAATTGTAGTAATAGATAAGATCTGTGTACATCGAAATGTCCTGTATATTCAAGCTTCAACATGCATTATTTATTGAATGAAAGACATAAGGTATGCATTCCACTGTCGCGTTGAATTAGCTGTATTCGCTTATACAGGATCGTGCTGGGTCATGTTTGCAGCTTGATATGTGTCAAATATGTTTGCGTCGTTTTATATTAAGAAGTTTTCGTTCGAAAGGGATATATCAACATTTCCCATAGTTTACATGTACACTTATATCCATTGTTTGTGATTTATGATGGCTGATATTAATAATGGATGCACTTCGTGTTCCTAATAACATTTCAGTAATTTTAATGTAGTATATTCTTCATGGGAAAGTGTGAATCGCCAGTTATAACTTACCAAGAATTTGGTAGTACCTTGTCGTATAGTAAATTATACAAAACCGTTTCCGCTCATAATCGCATTAGCCTTTACGCCTTGCACGAATAAAACGTCCTCTACTTGGTTGAAATTTTTATCAAACAATGATGAAATCATAAATGTGCTGATATTCCAATGATATAATCGAGTGCTCAATATAACATTTCTAAATAATGATATATCATACTGAGTTGTATAAAAGACGTTGCGTATGAATTTTGTAATATTTTATTAATGCTGTGTGAACCGCTGTATTTCAATTATGAAACCATTTAATCAAAAATTTCCATTGAATGTATTGATGTCAAAACGTATTACAGCTTTCACGCCTTCGGTTTCAAATATATTTCGAAGTTGGCTTAAAGTGAATGTTTTGGTTACCATGTGCATTAAACCAATTCTATTTATGCCTGAATGTCTTCCATTTCTATAAATATTCTGAGTCACTTGTTTTATTTCAGACATTTTAAATTTATATTTTATAGTATTATTAATTTTAAAATTTATTTAACGATTTTAGAGTGCGGCGCTTATTGCGGAGATATTTTTAGTATCTATTCTCTTTCCTATAATCTCATATTTCGTAAAACTGTTACATGTTAGAAATGAAAGATGCTCATTATCAAAGATAAATTGTCAATGTATTTTTGTATGAAGGAATTATATTTGATATAATCAATAATTTGCACTCTGAATATTGATGCATTATTAATTTTCCATAAATAGTTTGCATCGTGTTCTTAGTTACTTCAAATAATTTCATTTTCTCGACGAGTATATGCTGTGAGAATGTTGACGTCGATGTTGCTCTATTGCAGACTATATGGGTGGAATATTATCTAGTTCTAATTGTAAGATTTTCATTATTTTCTTTGTTTATGAAAGGAACCTAGAAAAAAGTATAATATACTGATAATTAGGGAATGAGATAAAAAATCGTCAAAAATAATCAATAAGATGTCTTTAAAATGTTTTTAAAATGCCATAAAAGCAAAGAAAAATGTAAAAAATCTTATTAAAACCAGTTTACATGAACAACAAAAGCTTTTCTATATTTGCTGAAGCTTCCTTTCGTTCAAGTGAACTCAGCTTGCACACTTTCGGTTTGGACTGTTCGTTGTCAGAAAATCTCTATCTTTAGTTATAGCGAAATCAGACGAGACGAGAATGACACAATGACGAGAATTTAGAGGAACCTTAGATTACATACTTACTACGGCTGACTTTACAATTTCTGAGCGAAGAAATCGAGTAGGCTCCTCAGGAATTCTGAAGAGAATATTTGTTCCATCTCGTAAGTATCATTAAAGTACCGTTAAAATGACGTTAAAAACGATTAAATGAGCAAAAAGTACTTTAAAAATTACAGAAGGTAAAAATGTCTTATTAGTCGATATCGACGAACAATGTAAAAAGTCATATAAAAATGGGCCATTCTCTTTTGTCATACCATAAAATAATGTCTCTAATAAGATACATTGTTTTAAAGTGATAAAAATCGGTATTCCATTAACATCCGCTCCCTACATGCCATGCATTCTTCGCTACTACCTTTAGTGTATGACTGTAAAACAAGAACTTATTTCAAAAACTTTCTCATACTAAGTATCAAGCAGAAATTGGGTGGACTTACATGTTTGTAATTGATACATATGTGGCAGTTCTTGTAGTATATATGTTCCATGTACAACCCATCAAGATTTATTTTGTCTTCTACCTTTGTGCCTCAGAACTTTAAGACGGTTCACTGACGCTCCGTTTTGTCGAACTCATATTTGTATAGCTTACTATATTTTATGAATTTATTTCTTATTGTTCAGTGTAGTAGATTAGTAACTAAGCTTCATCACACTCAATATCCGGAGTGTATTTAATAAAATTTAAAACATTCAATACGTTTTTGCTACTATTATCAAGGGAAAGAATACTCCTGATTTATTTCTCAATATTACAAACGGTAGATATTCTTTTTCAGAATAATACGTTATGTTTATAAGATAATTTTGACGGCATCTGTGTTGGAATAAATAATGCATGTATAAGAGTTTATCTTGATTGAAATTCGAGAATGAAATTTAAGATATGAAGAAAAATGTTCATTGATCTTCGAAGTATTGATATGCAAGTTGAAAATAGCAAGTATAGAACGAATTTAGAAATGTTAGGGATAATCCGAGGCATTAAAATTATCTGCCAACAAAACTATTATTGTTCCAAGCCTAGATTAGGATTCCCAATGGAATCATTCTATTTATCTTGTACGCTTTTGTAATTACTATTCAGGCGCACTTTGCAACAGTTATTACCTGGAAGGAGATAAAAGTAGATCAATTAATATTTAACAAAACACTAGAAATAAAGTTTGCTCATCTATGCTCAATGTGGAATCAAACCATTTCTTATATATTCAATTTGATGAGAGTCTCAAATGAGTTCATCTTTCTGCCTTTAAGGGCCACGAAACTACCAACCATTCTTGGTTGTAACTCTTAAAAAGAGTAAATGTGCTCACGTAGTGTACGTATTGTAGACGGAGAGAGACGACAGTGAAGTTATAGAAGCAAGTGAGGTTCTACCTAGTGTTGGCAATAATATTATTTAATACTACGTGGGATGTGGAGACTTGTATTCGACATTGTACAATATTGTAAGATTGGCACAAATGTAATGAAACATATAATTACGTTTATTTTATGCGTTTGGGATCTGTTCTAGTCATGTAACTGACAACGCAGAAAGTGTTTGCACGTGATATCTGTGGATTCGACGGCAGTTCAAGTGCGACCGAGATAACACGAGAACCAGACGAGGGAGATACCGTACATGCGCTGTAGCTTTATCCTTCTGCTTTCCTGAAAAGATCCGATAGCCCAGTGCGAGCTGGAGATTGTAAATGTTTAACTGCACAATAATAAATTTGTCACATTTGTTTAATTGGTTTTCTTGTGATGTTTTTCAGTGAAATGTTTCTGTGAAGTGAGCTTTTTTTCGACTTCTCAACGATGTACGTGTTTCACGTGGAGCACGTGTTTCTGATTCGTTTATACGTAAGATCCACATAAGAAGCACATCTCATTCTTTTTAACGAACGCTTTCATTTTCGACATGTTAATGTGAATTTTTGTATTGAAGCTGCTTTTCGAAACGCTAGATAGTCGATGTTTTTGACACGGCATTTAGTGTAGTTCTTTGAAAAGATTTCTCGCAAAATTAATGATAAAATTATAATATTAATTATAATTATAAAATTAATAGAAGTGTTTTTGGAAGAAAAAATACTAAAATTTCGTCCTACATTGGAGCAAGATTATAGTCTTGCGAATGAAAACAAATATTGCAATTACAAATAAAATAATTCTGATATTTTTTATTATATTCTAATAATATTTTAATCAGGATTTGTGATACTTATTGGGTTAATTTTTAGTTTTTCTTATAAACATTTCCTTAAAATTTTAATTATGATAGTTCAAAGCAGCACCTCTTTTGAAAGAAAATACGTAGTAGCATTATACAGCAGCATTGTGTACGATGTTTCTTCAACGTTTTCATGCCCCAGAGCAGTGTGAAGTTAATTAATATTCACATTTAGTAAAAATTTATTTTAATGGGTATATATTTTTAAAATAATTGCGGTTGATTTTAATGGGTAATTATTTGTAGCACTATTACTAAAGTACATTTGGAAGTCATTGTTCTTTTGGTCAAGCGAAATTATTCTGATTGTAATTGAAAATACAACTCTTACAATTCTTAAATTGTTAAAAATAATTTCAATACTATCCACAGAAGTAGCATTGAACAAATGATTTCTGGAAATATTTAACAATACCTACCAAAACTTGTTTCAATGGAGAATAAACCTAAGGAACCTGCACTAATGCCATGCTCGTTACAACATAATTATTGGAAACAATGGAAAAACGATTATGAGAGTAATTGTTATAGAGTAGAGTCATATTAATGTATTTTAAAAGTTACCTCTATGTTAATGTATTTAGAATTGTTCTTTCTAACGTTAGTTCAGCGCATGCTGGCACATCGAGGCCCGAGTGATTAATTTCATGTATTGTGATGAGAAGTCCTAAATAGAAGAATTATTATCAAAACATTGCACATAACTGAAATTTGTTGTGGTAATTGTGCTTATTCTTTGGTGTGGATGTTATCTAATGATTTACTATCCATTTCAAAATACGTACGGTTCTCTTGAAACTATTGACTACTTATACAGATTGACTGCGTCCTATGTTGACGATTTCACGCTCACAGCTTCTCCCTCGCAGGCGGCGTACGGCATTTGAGTGCTAATGTCGTTTAATTTCCGCCTATTAATTCATGCTGATGTCATATAGCTGCCTAAGACTGACAACGTTTAGTGATTTTCGTGTCAAACTTTTCACTTTAAATTACAATATTCATACTCAAATATCTGTTATCCTTTCTGACATCTTAGAACGCATATGAAATGTTCATTATTTTATTACATGAGATTATTTCATTGAAATTTTATTAGTCAGAAACTGGCATATGACAAATTGTATTGGTTCACAAACATATGTTGAAATATTTTGTAGACGTTGTTTTTCCAAAGAGGCTTTAACAATAGTAGGCCTCTGTATGGGAGATGATGTCATTATAGTAGGGGAAAATCAAACAAGAGACTAATGATATTTAGAATCCCAAATATATCAAGGAAGGAAATTCTTGAGCGTCACATCATATCCTGTTTCAGTCTGAATATTATAATCGATCATTACTCTTATTAGTAAGGGATCTAAAGTTGTATGTTCCTTTCTTTGGAGAAGTATAATGTTTTAATTCCAATACATGGTTTTCGTTGTATTTTGGTCAATTTTTAATTACTCTTATTTTCACAGAGGAGAAGAGAATTTGTATATCGTGATAAACGAATATATTTTTAGTAATATGCACTTATACTTGTATTTGTAATTCTGTAAATAGCTTGAACTAAAGTAGGTGATTTTTTGGTACAGTAAGACAAATTGTGTCTCTACGAATATTTGAAAAGTGTTATGTATATTTATGCACTATGAGTTATTGTTATGTATGTACAGTACATTCGTAATTGTAAGTTGTTATGCTATTTTCTCTACCATTACCTCCCGCAGGTTAATTCCTGGGATATTGAAAGCACCTCACTGTGATGCTCACATTTATATTCCTTGTTGTGCTATACAGTCGTGCGAGGTATATGCTGCTTGCAGGTTGGTAATGCCTTGGAGGAAGATATTGCTGATTAGATGTTCTGAGGATCTGCCTAAAATTTCATAGTGCTATCAAAAATCAATTTCTAAATTCTTATGTCTATATTTGTTATAATTAATACATTATAAAATAGTATTTATACGTTGTTTGACGTTTTGTTGCGTATTTTCTGTTTACACAAAGTGTACAAGCTCATAAAATTAACGTATAAATAAGTGAACACTATATGTTTCAATTATATATAAAATTTGCAGAAATAGGTTGATGCTTCATAAATAAGTCTGTAAAATTGCGTAATATAATATATATTTCAAAAATACGAAACTCAAAACTTCGAGAAATGAATCTTCTTGAAGAGGGAACTAAAATTTCAGCACGTGTCCGGATAAGCGTAGTTTCTCAGAGTATGTATTTGTTGGAACGTACATGTCACCTCGTGTACCGCGCTGTAGTGTATTATTAATGAGTTACTTTATCTTGAATGACAATCGGCAAACTGGTACTCCGAAACTGTTCCACTGAATACGTTTGTATTTCCAGTTGGAACAATATTTTCAAGTATCAGATGAAATGTTCAATATTTTCTTCTACATGAATATGCAAATTTATTCTTCTTACTTAATGCCGAGTACGGTGAAAAAATGCTTGTACTACTTATTACACCACGTCCCCGGACAGATGGTCCATCGTGTTACATACCTTTCCGCTTGGGCAGATTTTTAAATATGTGCATTTCCTCATCCGTCCTGTACAACACTTTCTCTCTGAGTCAATTCCCAAAGTTTTTCCACAGTTAAGTTTTAACACAGCCTGTATACAATTGAACTTATATTTTATTTGCCACGCAAGTCATGTATCCTGGAATGGTTCCTCAAGTTGAACTTGCGCAGGGATCTACATCATAGCCAAAATTTTCCTCCCAAGGACTTTTGCCATCAGTCATTGCCTTGCTATGGCGGCTGTCTTCCCCACGCGGGGTAATGTGCTTTTACCTTTGAGCCGCTAAGGCTCCGCTCACGTCACCTTGTTGTCAAATCATACTCGAATATGCTAATTAATTCTAAATACATTTGTACTGATATACTGAACCATACACCTTGTACTATTATTCTAAATACACGTTAAAAGTTAAAATATCTAACATTTCTCAATTTAAGGATGTTATATGTATATGATGAAAATTGGAAATTTTATGTAAAATCAAGATGTATACTTATGCCATTAAAATTGAAACATGATTGTTGCTCAACCTATTAATAAAATTTCTTATTTCTAGACCTGCTAACTATATCCACTCCCTAAGATTTCCCAAATAAAATTTACAGGTCAGAGAAGAAATTGGGATTACAGAATCGAAATTTTCGATAAACACACATCTGGTTTATCGACTTACATCGATAATCAGGCACAGCTATTTGATTATTCTACCAGGGTTTTTCTCAAGCCAAGTCTCGAGGTGCGTGAAGCTGGGTACCTACAAGCACAGCCGCACGAATGCGGACCCCCCAAGCACGAAATCGTGTTGAGGGTGGATCTGCTATTCTTCATGAACGGAACTCTTGTAACGGGAGCTACACCTTAACACGGGTGAGCCTACCCATATCAATTTTAGCAATTTTAGGTAAACTTGGTGTCACCGATCTTCCCATTTCCTCGACTCCTTTTGCCTCAAAATGCTCATGGAATATCAATATGATAACCATCATTTTCCCATTACTAGCGATGTCTACACCCCTAGCTTCAATAACAATTCTTTCAGTGACAGACTGAACTTAAGAAGGGGAACTGATCCTTGTTTCAAGAAATTATAAGCTCTGACCCGACCAACTTCCGGTTCAAGAATGTTCCTGATATCAGTCAAGCGGTGCAGGACTTTATTATATTATCACGGAAGCGGCTCACCAAGCTATTGATATTTAACAAATTAAATGCCACGAGAAGAGAGTTCCTAAGTGGAACAGAATGCCAAGATGTCATTGAAGCAACATAACATGCCTCTAATAGGTTTAAAAAGAAACGTTCCGAGGCTAATAAGATTGCTTATAAGAGAACCAGTGCCCTCGCTAGAATTGTTAAATCTAAAAAGAACAATCTTATTGCTTATGTATCATCGATCAATTCACATAACGTGTCGGAATCTTGGAAAAAAATTAAGACCATTCATGGCAACAACATTCAATTTCTGCAGTCTCTTAATGGTATCATAAATGACTCTGAGGCTATTGCCAACACTCTAGCTAAGATCTTTCAAAGCAACAAGCAACACTAGCTCGGCCAACTACGATAGAGTTTTTTATTCGCTTTATTTATTATGAACGCATAAGCATCTTGGTCATGAGCGACCACACTGTTTGTACAAAATATTAACAATATTTGAAGAAGACAAGTATTATAAAATGATATCAAAAACACAATATATATATATATATATATATATATATATATATATATATATATACAAATATTACAAAATGATACACAACAATATGAACAATTCTAATTACATTAATATGATCTGAAAATAAGGGTTTAATTTTTAGATACTTAGTATTTAACTTCCCAAGAAACAAAAATAACACTTGCTATTGTATCATATTCCTAGAACATTTGATTGGTATTTTAATTAATCTACAGCTTTTTGTATTATTATTCTCAGCATTTTTTTTTGCATAAGCTAGGAGCAACTTCATTTAATGAGAAATTTCCTAATTGGACTTATTGGAATGAATAAATGAAATGAATATCTGAGTCAAAGTAACATATCCATTATACAGCATTGTAGGCTTTCACGGCCGGAGTCAATATTCTTCATGTCTTCCGGGCTGATGGGCCGTGGTCCAATTGGCTTTGAGATACCAAACGTTTCGCCCACGACTGCGGTGGGCATCTTCAGTGGCGAGGTCTCGGGCGAAGCGTCCGGGACGGTGGCTGACTGGCGATTGACGCCGCGTTTTTTTCAGTTTTCCCCCCTCCAGTTACCCTGGAGAGGCAGGAATTTATTTGTCTTTGGGGTACATTTTGTATAACTGCAGCCGATTTGGCTTGTGCAGTTGGGGAAGGCTTTATTGCTTACAAACTAGAACTATCTTATAACTATAACTATATACATTCCCACTTTGGGGTTTGTTAGTTTTTAGACCTTTTTTTTTAAAAAAAAAAATTTAATTGGAAGATCTTTAAATTGTTCTATTTTCTTCTTTTATTTTATTTTATTTTTCTCTCACTCGCATTCACACTTATATTAATTTATTTACAAACGCATCCATCCATCCATTCATTCATACAAACACACAACACTTCACAACACTATATACACATTTAAAAGCACGCCACGGCGCCGACTTCACTCAAGCGTCCGTGGCGCCGCGACGTCTTCGGTCTCCAGCGACGCTGGCCCAGCAGAGCGCGCATCCGCGCCGCCCGCGCGGCTTCCGGCATCCGTAAACGGCGACCGCCTCCCACGAACTTGCTGCTGCCCCGCGTCGCAGAGCTCAGAGAGCTTGTGCGGGGGCAGTGCGCGGAAGGTGAAGGCGACGTGCTGTGGGCCCTTTCTTCTGTGAAAGGCCCTGTGCACGCCGCTGTTCGTCGCCTTGCCGGTCTCGCGCAGGATGCGCGGGGCGGACGGCCTCAGCGCCCTTGCGAGCGCCGTCTTCGCCCTCTTTTGTAGCTCCGCCGGGAACTGGTTGCGAACGCCTAAGATTCTGAAGACGTCAGCGTTTTTGGGTTGTCGGTCAGGTCTGGTAAGAGGCAAGTGCGAGCGCGCCGCGAGGCGCGCCACTCTGTTCTCTGCTACCCGGATGGGGTGCAGAGTGGAGGGTGAAGCTGCCGCGAATACCTCACAAGCGTACGCCCACAAGGGACGCACGCAAGCAGTGGATAAGCGGCGCTTTAGAGGAATTGCTAAGTCGGGAGAACGGAGAAGAGGTTTCAAAAGGAGGGTGCGTGTTTTAATTTTGGCAGCGAGATACCGAGCGTGCGCATGCCAGCGAAGGCCGCTGTCAAGTAGCACGCCCAAATATCTCGCTTCGCTCCGCCAAGGTAGATGCGTTCCAGCCAAGCTCACCGTTTCATTGGGGTTAGCCCTCTTACGAGTGAAGTTGACGGCGACGCATTTCTCGAGGTTGAGAGCGAGGCGTTTCCGACTTAGCCATTCAGGAAAGGCGGCGAGACAATCACTTAAGTATTTAACTGACTGCCTTCCGTTCGCCGATTTCGCGTAGTACGCGAAATCATCCGCGAACATCAGGAGCCCGCAGCGTTGAATACCAGTTCTTGTTTCAGCAGGAAGCGGCGCGTCATTCACGTATAAGCCGAAGAGGGTAGGAGAAAGAACACTCCCCTGAGGCACGCCTGCCTCGGCTCGTCTGAGGGACGAGTATACGTTATTGACGCGCACTTTGAACTGCCTGACAGAGAGAAAACTCGCGATCAGTCTGACGTAGCAATCGCTCACTCCCGCCACCGCAAGGCACTCGAGCAAACCCGCATGCCACACAGAGTCGAAAGCCGATCGCATATCCAGAAAGACCACTGGCAGGTTCTGCCGTCTCTCGAGGGCGAGGCCGAGACGCCGCGTTGGTCTCGGCCGCTCCATTTATAGGCCGCGGTTGGGGGTAGTGGAGGGGGCGGTTTCGCGCGCTGGCTTCTGATTGGCTGTCGCTGCGCGAACTGGTTTGCGATTGGGTATCGACCGAGATGGAAGTGGGGCAGGGGTTATCATTGTTGTACGGTTTTACCTTGGTGTTACCTCAGTAAAGTACGGTCTAACCCCAGCAATTACCGTCCAATTTCCCTTATTTGTAATATCTGTGAGATATTTGAAAAGATTATTGACAGAAGTTTAAGATGGTATTTAAACCACTACAACATTATTGAGTATTATCAATTTGGTTTCAGACCCGGGTACTCCACATATTCACTTCAAGTGAGTGTAGACAAATATGCTACCGAAGACATTCATAAAAGACACGTCATGGTTGTGAACGTAGATGTTCAAAAGATATATAGCAATTATCGAAAAATCAGAGTTTTCAACGAAAGTGAGATCTGATCCATTCATGCAGGCATCTGCATACAGTTCTCTCTAGTAGTGCCATAGAATAATCGCGAACATGAAAACAAGAAATATAGTGTAAGTAGAGAAAGTGTAATCGTGCGCCGGAAAACAGCGAATTTTCGACACAAAAACTCTTATCGTAGAGCCCTGGTAAGGAAAACGTGGATAAATTCAGTTGCTAAATATAGAAAAAAATCCTCTAACACGTGATTTAGCAAGAAACCATGATTTGTGGGTCCTTGATACCGAAAACACGATTGACGGAAAAGCGTTTTCCTGTCCGTTCGTCCGTCCATCCACTTTGCATAATGATAACGCATTAACATTTAAGCAGATTTTTTTCCAAAATTGATATTCACCAATTGTTCTAGTTGATGTCGCGTTACTTAACATAAAGCTCCTGTGACATTTTCAAAATTTTCAAAAAAAATGGCAAGAATGTTTTTGATTAAATTATGTTGTTGAATAGTGCAAAGTATGTTTAAGAGACTGGTGTAGTTCTCATTTTCGTTGACATCCCCGACTTTACGAAAATTAAAAAAAAAAAAATTTAAAACTTCAAAATTGGAGATAAAGATTTTTGTCTCAGACAAAGTCTGTTGTACAAAATTAGTTCTTCAAAAAAGGGCAAGAACATTTTTAAAAAAAGACTAGTTTTTACGTATTTTGCAATTGAAATTTACAAAAAACAAATCTCAAAAACCGATTCAAATGTTTTCATATTTTTTTCCACATATGTTATAAGAAACGGTAATAAATATACCTGCAATCTCATTTTCGGGTATTGTTCGTTTTTTTCGAAAATTGCAAAAAAATCAAAACTACAAAAATAAAGATCGATATTTTTCCTTCAAATGGAATTTGTTGTCCATAATTAGTTCCTTCATTAAGGTCACGTACATGTTTTAAAGAAAAGTAGTAGTTGTTAGTAGTTTTCGCGCAATATTGCATGAAATACGCATAATTTAAATAAAGTAACAAAACAATATTTTCTCAAAAACGGCTCCAAGTTTTTGAACTTTCGGTATAGATAGTGCCTAATGTACTCTATGACATGACATAAATGCCATAGAGCCATTTTTTTTTGTTTTTCAAAATATAAAAAAATGAATTTTTGACTAGCCTCTCGCGTCGTTAATATTTATATTAGCAGCAATTTGTTCACATTATTACATTTATGAGTACATGTTCTTTATATAATGGCATACATAGTTTCTCGAAAACGCAACGGATTCCTGTGAAAATGAGCTCAAAATACCGCATTTTCAGAAACGCTCAAATGCTATTTTCTCAAAAACGGCCCCATATTTGTTCTTCAAACTTTTCTAACAGATAGTGCTTATTGCACTCTTTAATATAACGAAAAGTTCATGTGGGGAATATTTTTATTTTTTCAAAAATTACACAATTTTTTTGAAAGATCTCTCACGCCGTAACCCGAGATACGGGGCGCGGGGTCTAATGTGTCCTCTGAATTTTGCGAGTCAGAAGCTTTACATTTCATATCACATTTCATATCATTCACCGCATGCTTTATCTTTTGTCTGAAGCATTTCGCGGCAGCACCAAAGGTCCTGGAAAAGTGATAACAGCCGAGCCGTCGTGCAAAATGATCTGAGCCCGCGCCACCACTTCCGTCGGCAGCGCCGATGGTTTGCAGCAGTGCTCCAGTCTTGCTGGTACATTGCTTGAATGTGTCTACGTGAAGTGTATTGTTTATTTATTAGACATTATGAATAATTAATGAATAAGGGAATGATACCTCGATATCCTCATTGTACAAGCAAACAATGTATCTATAGGACCAAGGGACCAGTACTTGTAGAGTTTTTCAATGAGCCTTGTTCACAAACACGTGCAACACAGATCTCAAATTAGTGTATTACCGGACCACCTGATTTTAAAAATCAAACAATTTATTGTTATTAATGAGGAATAACATTCGGAAGTAGAAATCTTCCAAAAACTAAAAAAATACGACATGCATGCCCTAGAAATACAGACAGAAAACAAAAGTTTTTTGTGCTAAATGCAGAAAACAAGTTTGTATAGATCATTGTATTGTGAGAAAACAATGTAGTTCAGTGTGAAGTATAATAAATGGTTAACATACAAAATATTCTTTTCCAAATTTTGGATGAAATAATTAATATATTAGTATCTTTAACATCATTGCAAACATCTTAAATTTCGTACTCTTTCTACCTTTTGTTGATTGGTTCTAAGTCATTTTCAATAAATTGTTTACTTATTTTTGTGTGAAACATTGGTAGCAAATTAAAAACGTACTGAATTTTCTGATATCTTTGTCGTCGAAATATTCAGGAAAATGAAAAGGGAGTCACTACATAAAATAAAAGATAAATTATAATTTTGGCCTTCAATTTTTTTAAAATTCTTCAATTGCATGTTTGTTTATAATAGTACATTAAGTTAATACTACCTTATAAATGATTGATAATTATTAAAATAATTAATTTCACGCTTATTTGTTGCGAAATGTACTATTATAAAAAATTACTTAAAGTGGTCAGAAATAACCTCGCGCCACCTCTAACGTAACTTTGGCAATCCCACTTCTCCTTCTCCACCATTTAATATGCACATTTCCAGCAATTTGTAAACACTATTGTATTTGTGAGTTAAAGCGCTTCAAAATATTTTTAATGAAGTTTTTCGAAAACTCAAAAATTTCTGTGAAAAAGAGTTTTACATTTCGAATTTACAGTAGCGTTCAAATGCAATTTTCTTATAAAGGGCTCCAAGTTTTTTGAAGAAAATTGCCATTTACGACGAGTTTGTAATGTTCTTAAAAAATCTTAAAATAATATTTCCGTTCTACTTTTAGGAGAAAGAAACATTAAGAAAATTTCAAAACTCTTGTGCTTTGGGTGGTGATAGATGGCAGCTGGCAAGAGTATGTGGCAAGTACGAATAGCAAGCTAAGACCAAAAGAAATAGAAAACTAATACGATTAAGTCTATTCTGTAGCACCACTAGTTTTTTCTTCGACTTGCGGCAATATCAGTGGTTTTCCACCTGCCTGTTCATACTCAGTAATAATCGCAGAGTTTGCAGCTTCCTTTCAAGTCCTAATGTTCGGAAATTACGATTTATTCAACACTGTGTCATATATAACAATTATATTTTTCAATGATTTTCACGAACCTAATTTGTTTGAAAAACTGTCGTCTTTCTCAGATATCTCTTCTGAGGAGCTCGTTTCTTTCGTGAACACGGTAATAAACTGAATCAACAGATCAATCAGCCCTCGCGAATTCGCTCCTCACGATACGAGTATGTATCGATTATCCCAGCGTTCTCCAACAAATATATACTTCTTTTTCCAACACTTACTTCCTAGTAAAAGTAAAAGGTTATGCACACCAAATGAAGTAATGATTTTGCTCGATAGTAAATGCTTTTACTACTTATTTCAGACCTGAAGTAAAACCTAGGTATTTAGTCAAACAACCCCATATTTTTACTGTCCCTTGATACATTGGAGGAGAAAATGTGAAGAAAGAATTTGGAGCGGTTTTCAAGAAAAAAAGTGTTTAAAAGTTCAATTGCCTATATCGAGGAAAATTAAACATTTTTTTCGAAAAATTGAACATTACCTTATTTCAAGAAACATCTTTAAAAACAGATTTTATTAAGAAGAACATTGCACTTTTGCAATTTTCTAAAAATCAGGTATTTAAACAAACATAAGACCTGTATCACTCTCTCACTTGTGAAAATGTTTATGAAGATTCATGTAAAGTACCTTCAAAAATTAAAATATACTTTTGAAACACTCACAGCCGTTCGTTAAGATCGATCGGATAAACCGGACGATCAGAGATTCGGAGTTTCCCGGGGCACGATTACAATTACATTCGTAAGGGCGAAAAAGTAAGATATATCAAACCATGGTTCACTGTATTCTCTGCATTCTTGCCTCATATGTTTATATATTACTTTCTCGTGTACAATACATATGCATGTAATTCATTATGTTGAGCCGGGAAAAACCAAAGTCCGTAGCTGAAGAGAAAGAAATATAGAGAAGTTTTGGAGATTGTTACACACACACACACACACACACACACACACACACACACACACACATATATATATATATATATATATATATATATAATCTGTATATATATATAATCTATTAGTACTCCCAGATATTTTATGGGTGTTGAATTGGTGTTACTTTATATTAAAAATATAGTTTTATATAAATAAGTTTTTTAAATGTAAAATTCTTTGAATAAGTAAACATATTCATACAAATTTTTGATTATTTAAAAAAAGGGTAATTTCCTCTTATTGTTGAGTCATTTTCAAAGAAATATTAGGCCATCAGAATCCGAGCCCTGGTTATCACTCTCAATAACTCCATATGGGGGCATACAGATCGATTGTGAGAACGACCACGAACGACTGCATCAGCGTCTGTGTGGTCTCAGCCGCGCCATGTCACAGTCTGCCCTTCAATCCCTCCCCCAAACCGCCAACTTCCATTAGGACACGGCGGAGGGCTCTCGGTTTACGCGGAGCGGCGTGTTGGCAGAGGTGGAGGGCTGACGGTGCGGGGAAGCTTCGGTGTCGGCGACGGCAGCGGGGCCGGCGAAAGCAAACAAGCGGCTCCGGCAAACAGCGCTTATATTAACCTTCCAACTCGAGAGGAATGTCATGCGAGCGGACGGCGTGAGGGTTAGAGACGTGACGCTTCTCAAGTTTTCAGTCTGAAAGAGAAGTTCAGCATATTGCGCTCCAAGTGAGCCGACTTGGCACTCTGGGCAATAACGTTCATGCATTATGTTTTATAGATTTCTTCGGAAGAACTTGAAAAATAGAACAAAAGTAAATTGTTATTTATCATATATTACTTACCTAATATAGACGCAGTATTGTAATGTTGCAGCGAAACCTGCCGCTTTCAGAAAGAAAATCTTTTTTTTTATCCCTGATACAGTAAAACTGGAAAAATCTTGTTTTAATATGTACCAAATGGCTTCATAGGATTTTCTCTAAAATATCAATCTGGCAGTACTCGAGATTCTGCGAAATGAAAAAAGGAATTTCCAGAAATTGCAATTGTAACTAGCACTATTTTCGTAGCGTCCTTTGATACATATTAGAAGACAATTTCAGGTAAAAACTTGCAGCCATTTAAAAAAAAAAATTGTGTAAAGTCGCCTATATTTCACACAAAATTGCGAAAAAGTTACTCATACTTTTCGAAAAATTGTCCATAGCCTTATTTCAAGATCTGATTTTAAGCAGTAGAATTAATTACGGAAAACCGATCTTAATATTGTAATTGTAGGAATTCGCCGAAAAAAATTGAACTTTTAAAGAATAGCTTATACAGAATATTTGAACTTATAGAATGCTTATTACTTCAGCTTCAATTTTAATGCTTATTACTTGTTTTATAAACAAACCGGTTGGATATAAGGATTTTCATGAATTTCACATTTCACCGTTGAACGAGCGGAGTCAAACCGGAACACCGACCCCTCACCTTTGTCTAAACAATGCCACTGTATATTAAATAAATCGCTGTCACGTATTTTGAATAAAGAAATTGCCCGGAGGGTGGCCATTTTGATACGTTGTGGTGATGTAAAGCAGTTGAGAGCAGTGACATCCGAAGACCAGCTGAGTTGGCTCAGGGAAATAAATGTTGCCACTTTAACATGATAGCCAGGTATTCAAGATAGCAAGACTACGTCGGTTATAGTCGCAGTTTGGAGGAGAATTCTAGAGGTTCGCTGGTTGGAAAGATAGGTTTCCGTGGTTTCTCCGACAAATAACCTAACAAACGGGTCACCCATCATGCGCGACTTTCCTTTCTCATCTTTGCCCATTCCTCTCCACGTACGCACCGACACACTTACATGCACTATACCACCCGGCATGTTGGAATCATAGAATTTGTCTCGGCTGAGGCTTGCTGGCGGAGATACCTGGAGGGAAAAAAGGAATTCAATATGTAGAAATGCGAAACATATTACGTTCTACGAGGAACACCGACATCTTCCAAGGCATAATGTGCACTACCCTTACGGGACTACAGCCGTTGACTACAGCCGATGACTACAGCCGTTGAAGCGTCCGGAAATAAAAATAGAGATCAATCTAATTTCCGAAATATATTGTCATACTCCAATGAAAAGAAGGCGGAGTACCACACGTCCACTGAAGAAACGAGGAACCAAAGTGCTAATATAAGAGGATTCCCTCATTCGCCCACGCGGGAAACCGTACCACGAAGAGAAAAGAGCAGACTGTGTTCAATAGAGCAGCATTGCATCATATGGGTTGGACTTAAAGAAGAACCAAACTGTACTGTAATATAAAAAATTCCATAATTTAGATAACACTAACAACTACTGAAAATAGTAGGGCTACAACATCACATACTTCCTCGCATCATTTTGAAATTTGCATTCTTCAAAAATTCACAGCGTTTAACCAAAATGAGACTTGCACCATCATTCTTCATTTAAGAGTCCCTTATTCGATCTGTGGAAAAAAATTAAAGAACAAATTCGGAGTGGTTTTGAATATATGTTTTTTTTTATAATTTGCCTTAACTTCCGAAATTATGTGAAAACTACTGGTTTTTTAAAAATTGTAATTGATCATTCTTAAAGTATTTTTTAGAACATGTTTTTCAGACCGATTGCCCAAAATGGGACTACTTCCAATTTTATACCGTTTTTTGATACATACGTGAAGAAAATTTAAAGATAAATTTTGAGCTGTTCTTGGGAAACAAATATTTAAAAAATTGCCTTATTTCACTCAAAATTACACGCAAAATACTCACAATTTTGAAAATGTTAATGACCTTATTTGATATGTTTTTAAAGAACAGATTCCGTTGAAAAAGATTCTCTTCAATATTGTAGTTGTAGGAAGACTGCAAAAAATTGAACTCTTGGTGTTTGAGAAAAATCAGGAATTTCAACGAAACTGAGACCTGCACCAATCTTTCAAACAGCCATTATGCTATCCGAGGACAAACTTTAATCATAAAATATTGAGCAGTTTTTGAGAACATTGTGAAAATGTGAGGCTTCATGATAGTGCACTTAGAAATCAAAATATCCGTTTCAAATCTGCAGACCCCTGAGTTACTTTAAAACGATTACCAATTTATGAGAAAATAGTCTGAACGATTTAGTCTCTTGCGTTGACCATGGACTGACAGACGTACAGAGAAATTACAGACGTTTTGCCGTCTATAGAAGTTTTTGTATTAAAGACCCACGAATCGTGGATTCTGACGCGTTAGTGATAGTAATTCTTATATTTAAGAGCACGATTTATCCACGTATTCGTTTACAGGACCCGAAAATGATGGCTTTCTCTTGAAAATGGACAGATTTGCGGCGCACGATTACAATATTTCACTCTTTTTCCGAAGATCGAGAAAGGAAAAAACAGCCCAAATATATGAAATGTGGTAGTCCTCATCAATGCTGCAGTTGAACCTAATGCATTATCAATATGCGCTAACCGCGGAGACAATCGTAGTGCCCCCGACAAAATCTCCATCTACTTTCACAAAAGGCATGTTTCATATCACATATATTGAAAAATTTCACGCTGACTTTAACTCCCCTAATGATTTATCACATTCTCTATTAACTCAAATACACCTTGCTCCCCATTTCAAAACCTTCCCAGCCCCGTCGAAACGAAGCCTAGTAATATCTTCCTCAAAAGTTTTGCCTTTACTTTCAATTGCCACTTCTCATTAAGCATTAGTAACAAGCTTGCACAACACATCATCAACTCCAGTCCTACGCAGTCTCCTGCCAAACATCCATCCATTTCACCTTCCTTACGATCTCCACCCCCACCCTTATTTCCAACCCACTTACCTCCTCCTCTGATCCTTCTCCCGTTTCTACCACTCCCACTACAAATTCTCCTATACCTGATGCCTCAGTTTCCTCACAACCTGTCTCTGCAGGGACACACTACAACCTTCGACCTCGTGGTAAAAATGGAGTAAATATATAGCGACTACAGTTAGATGCAGTAGAAAAACATCCGTGTAGGTATTTGCAAAAGGTAAACATACTGCACCATAATGTTCAGTCCCTTTCAAATAAAACTGAGTTTATCGAAGCAGCTCTACAGAGCGATTTAAATCAGATGGATGTTCTTTGCTTTACAGAACATTGGTTATTTGATAATGAACTTAGCATTTTCTAAATTCCAAACTATTACCTCGCAGGCTATTATTGCAGAGAAAAGCAATGCGATGCGGCGGCGCGCGCGGCGCGCGGTGGCGGTGTAACGGACTGTTGTACCCAAGTTGGCGGGTTCAAACCCGATCGAAGCCGTGGATTTTTAAGGGCGAAAAAATCCTTCGTACGCCTTCCTTCGGAGGGGAAGTAAAGCCGGCTGTCCCATGTTAGTAGATTTACTTGCATGTAAAAGATCCTCAAGCCTAAATGACGCCTCTGAGCTAAATTCAAATCGCCTGTTTCTCGCCCAAGAAATACCTCCTTTCTCTGCTAGTTTTTGAAAGGAGCGTAGCGAAATTTACGTGGTCAGACGGAAGAGCAGGCCTCATGGCCTGAGTCTCGCCACGTAAAATAGGGCATTAATTCAATTCAATTCAAGGAATCACAAAAAGGTCCTGCTTATGGGGGTTCTTGCATTTACGTTCGAAATAATATCGATTCTATTTCCTTGACGGAATTAAATGTGTATTCCGTTGAAAATGTGTTGGAAATATCTGTAGTACATCTTCGCACGCTAAAATATTACTTTGCACCTCCAACAAAGAGAGCAGTAGATTATATTATGTTCTTAAAAAAACTGAAGATAACACTAAACAAAGTCACCAATGGCTCTTTTGAATCCATTGTTGTATGTGGAGATTTTAACATTGATTTTCTGGTCGAATCTTGCGAGAAAGAGCAGTTTCTCAATTTAATTCATACCTTCGGTTTAGATATTACAATAAATGTACCTTCACGGATCACACTAAATTCAAAGAACGCAATCAATCAAATAATAACTAACAAAACCACTACTCGATATGAAATTGAAACAAAAGATTTAGGATACAGTGATCACGATGCACAAATTCTTACCATTATAAGAAATGCGAACACAGACACAATAAATAATACACGTATGAGAATATTATTTACTAATACTAAAATAAAATTATTCATCAATTACTTGTTGCAAGAGACATGGGACGCGGTTTACAATACTGTTGATACAAACGATAAATACAATTCCTTTTTTTCAACGTTTTCATTTTAAAACTTGCTTTCCTCTTCAAAATAGGAAATTAAATATTTCACGTAAAAGCATGGATAACACAAGGGATTAGGACTCATGTAGAAACAAACGAATTATTTCTTTCATTTCTAAGCATCATAACGTATCTCAAGGTTTTCTCCTCTACTTTAAAAAATACAAATCATTTTTGAGAAAAGTCATACGGCAGGCTAAAATCATGAAACATGGCCAAGATATTTTCAACTCAAATAATGCAATGCAATGTAACAATAACAATGTGGAATATAGTACAAAATTCGACCAAATCAACAAGAAACCGTGTAGAGAATGTTGTTTTAAAAGACAGCGATAGAAATGTGAAGAAGACGATCCGGCAACAGTGGCTAGCGTCTTTAACCAATATTTTTCGAGAATTGCTGCCGATCTCAGTAAGGGTCTTCAGCCACAAAATTCAGCATCAGACGTTTCCTTAAAAATTGTATGCACGATGATTGTTTCCGAAACTTCTTCCCATGAAATTCTGAAAATAATCGGTAGACTAAAAAATAAATATTCGGCCGGTTTAGATGAATTTCCGGATTGTTTGTTAAATGCTTGCGCGCTCGCCATTATAAACCCATTAACTCACATATATAATGTTTCCTTAAGCATAGGAATTTTTCCAGATATTTTTAAAACAGCTAAGATTAAGCCGCTCTTGAAAAAAGGCAACAAAAATGAAATTTATAATTATCGACCAATTTCACTTTTGTCGGTTTTTTCAAAAATATTTGAGAGACGTAGGAATGGAAACATTTCTTAGTAAACACGGCTCGTTTTCAGATTGCCAACATGGGTCTCGAAAATGAAAATATACGGAAACAGCCATATTTTCTTTTCTTAAAGATGTCGCGTCATCTAAGGAACAAAACAAAGCACCTATTGGAATATTTTTAGATCTTTCAAATGCCTTTGACGTCATTGATCATAACATTTTACTCTCAAATGGACCTTCCTATGGAATTCGTGGTGTTGCTCTAGATTGGTTATGTTCGAACCTTAAACAACGATCTCAGAGTGTAGAAATACCTTACTGGAATAATGGAACATTATGTACACACCTCTCTGATTCTTTCCCAATTGCATGTGGAGTCCCACAGGGATCGATTTTAGCTCCTATTCTCTTCCTACTGTACGTACATGATATGCCCTTTAGGATTAGAAACGGAAGAACAGTTCTCTTTGCGGATGATACGAATATTCTTTGCAATAAAGAAACCGTAAATAGTACAATAGCAGATATTTCAAATTGGTTCCGTAATAACAAATTAATAGTAAATGAAGAGAAAACTGTTTCAATGTAGTTTTCCATTTCAAATAAACAGCTCTGCACTTCACGGCACAAAATGAACGGTGTGCCATTGACTGATGTTAAGGTAACAAAATGTTTAGGTCTTTCAATTGAGTCAAACCTTAAATGGAACGTCTATTTAAATGAATTGAACATTAAATTAAGTTCTTTATGCTACGCTTTCAGAAATCTTTCAAATTCAGTCAGCATATACACTTCTAGTTGTGTATATTTTGCGAATGTTCATTCCCGTCTGAGACATGGCATAATATTCTGGGGAAATACATGTTATTGTTCCCAGACTTTTAGATTACAAAAACGAATTGTACGAATAATCATTAAATCCCTCCCACGTGATTCTTGTAAGCATTTCTTTATTAATCTAGGTATCATACCATTTCCTTTTTTCTTGATTTATGAATCTGTGTTTTTTGTCAAAAATGACTTACTGTAGGGCGGGAATATATTTTTAGCAAACGCTGATGTTTATATACAACACTCGACTTAGTAATAATATTCATCAGCTGACTATCAATAGCTCACTACAAAAATTCGTATACAATACATGTACATTATTTACAATCTCTCTCAATCTATTTACCGTCTCTCTTGATATGTAAATCAGTGCTTTTTTTTTCAAAAATGACTTACTAGAGGGCGGGAATATATTTTCAATAAACGCCGTTGTCTATAACTACAACACTCGACGTAGTAATCATATTCATCACGTGCCAGTATCAATAGCTTCATACAAAAAATTCACATGCAATACATGAACATTATTTTACACCTTGCCAGATGACATTAAAAGATTAAATTCGGCACAAAAGTTTAAATCCCAAGTAAAATCTTTTCTGCTGCACAACTGTTTCTATACAATTAGGAACTATACCGCGCATCCAAAAGGAAAGTAGTATTAATTTTAACAGTGACATTTAATGTATTGTATACCATTTGGATTGTATAAATGTAAAGAATCTGTAACAAGCATTATACTTCAGATTCTGGGTCAATGACCCCCATCTCGGTCAGGTTTTCGTCCAGTTTCCCTGATCCTCGAGCAAATGCTGAGATGGCCCCTTGTTTTGCTTCTGGACATAAATGTAACTTCAAATTAACTTCTCCCCATAGCACGTCTCTTACAGTTTTTAACTGTTTTTGACGTAAATAAATAAATAAATAAATAAACCCCACTTTGAACTAAAATCACATAAACCATTTTATTACGGACAGTATCAACCAAATTCTTTTTTCCGTAATTTCCCAAATTCCATACTTAATATTCCTTACTCATGTCCTCTTTAATGCCACCCGTTAATTTACATTACGTCAACTTGCACAATTCAAATGCAAACGTCATAATAAACAAAGTACTATTTCTTTTCCATTTTCCCATAAAACAGATGTAGCGATACCGATTGAGACACATCGGCAGACTCCGTAAAAAAATTAAATTCCAGAACTTAATATCTTCAGATAAGAGAAGGATTCTAATAGAGACCTTCTAATAGATGTGGAGTGGCACTCGTCATCCGTCAACCTATTAAACATAACTCTTAATAAGTAATCTGATTCGATCTAGAAAACATTGTAATACCTCTGTCGTGAGGTTCGTGCCCTGAGAACACCGTAGTAGCTATATGCAACCCTCCAAACATCTCGATAGATCCTAATCACTTAACTGTGTTTTTGGCTTACTGCATTTCAACGCTTGCCTTTGCATTGTAAGTCCAAACACCTTTCTTTGTGTTGTCGTACAGATTTTCCGTATTGTACTCGACAATTCAGATATTGTAATCATCAAATCAATATATCATACTTACTAACACATTGGACATTATTCTCTCAAAGTTTTTTAAGAAATCAATTTTCCAACACGAATCCCTCAATATAATTCAGATTGAATTGAACTGAATTAATGCCTTATTTTACGTGGCGAGACTCGGGCCATCAGGCCCGCTCTTTCGTCTGACCACGCAAATTTCGCTACGCTCCATTCACCAACTAACGGAGAAAGGGGTATTTCTTGGGCGAGAAACAGGTGATTTGAATTTAGCTCAGAGGCGTCATTTAGGCTTGAGGATCTTTTACATGTAAGTGAATCTACTAACATGGGACAGCGGGCTTTATTTCCCCTCCGAAGGAAGTCATACGAAGGATTCTTTCGCCCTTAAAAATCCACGGCGTCGATCGGATTTGAACCCGCCAGCTTGGGTATAACAGTCCGATACGCTAACCGATACACCATCGCCGTCACTAAATCAGTGGCCGGTACCAATTTCCACGAACTTACTTCTTATCCTCTGTGACGTAGTGAAAAGAGAATAAATTCACATAAACAAAATAAAAATAGTATATTGAAAAGTTACAGACTAGATACAATAAATTGCATAAATAAAACACTCCGGCAACCTTTTCTTCCCAACACCCTGCTTTACCGCAGAAAAACAAGCTACGCGTGATGCGAGCCTCCGGACAATTACCGTCCCGTGACAATTTACCGTCACATGGCCTGATGCCAAAATTAAAACCGGTCGCCGTCTGGCGAACCACGTGCACGAAGCACCCGAGATCGTCTGGCCCTTACTCTCCGGACATCTCGCCCCCACTCTTACACTCCCTGTACCTACACGTACTAGGCCCTCCGAAGTAAACTGAATGAGAACGCGGGCGCAGCAGGCGCCGCGTTAAATAGCTGATGGCTACACCCCCCACCTCACAAGTTCCCTAGATAGGCTCGCCCGCTGTCATAGCGAGGGCTCGTTTGCCATGGTCTTAGGGGGGGAGATACGCCCCCACCACTCAAGATTCCCTGGTAGACTTGCTCGCTGCCGCCAGCCTCTTAGGAGGGGGGATAGGCCCCACCACCCAAGGCTCGCTAGACAGCTTCCTAGGAGTTTACAGCCTAGGGTTATTTTTGGCTCTGCCACGCTTGTCTGCGTCAGCTGCCAGCGCGCCAAATCCCGGATGTACAGGCTCAACCCCTTCCTCCCCCGCAGAGCACTTTCACCGACCTAACGGCTCTGGGCCAGGTATTAACGACGCCACACCTCGCAATTAATCCGCTTAAACATGTGTGTCGTCCAGCAAACTGGAATCTGTTTAATAATAATCTTACCACTTTCCTACCTCCTTTATTTTATGAAGCCCAACTAAAATACATTGGTGTTTGTGAAAATCGCAACACCAAGAAGGAGACACACTATTACAATGAAATTTATTTCACAGATTAGGAATATTACAATGTACAAATGATTAGAATTACAGAACTGTACCTGCATTTTTACCTTGAGTATTTAGTGCGGTGTGAAGCCATCACGCGTACTCGTTAGAGCCTCTAGACATGGATTCGTGGCATGGATTCAGAGAGAGTCTGGGTATGCTGCTGGGAAACACATTGTCACGCAATTTCTATGCGTTACCACAAAACATCGAGAGTGGTTGCAGAAGTTCCAGAACGAACAAGTTGCCGACCGATCATACCCAAGACATGTTCGGTGGGCGACATGTCAGGCGCACGTACAGAGCAGGGAAGCAGTGATACCCACCGTCTTCGCAGAAAGCTTACATATTTCTCGCCAAATAGGTCGGGCATTGTCGTGCTGAAATATGGCATGTGTAGCTGCTTGCAGGAGAGTCAGTACCTTGCACTGTAAAACTTCTCTGATGTAGCGGTTTCTGTTCAGATTGCCCTCAATACGTATGAGGCGAGATCATACATTGAATCCAATGACACTGCAAACCATTACACTTGGTGTTTGTCCGCTATGGCGTGGAACAACGCAGGCTGGCAGATTGCAATCACCAAGGAAGAATCGAACACGTACGCGGCCATTGCTGTAGCACGAATTGAAGCGGGACTCGTCCGAAAACAGTACAATTTGCTACTCAGCAAACCAGTAAACACGTTCACGTGTCCACTATTGTCCGAGGCGTTGATGGATTCTAGTCAACGGAATTCGACGCAGTGATATGCATGCCACCAGTACTGCCCTCAGCAGACGGCATCGAACCACCAACAACCTCACTCCAACCGTCCAAATTGCCATTTTATTTCCCTACGCAACTACGTACAAACTGAAAACTCCCTCGCGCTTGACATTCCTCGATCATATACGGAAAGTGAATCTCCAAAACAATTAAGAGAGGAAGTCGCCGAAAAAAATCAAAGCAAGAAGGAATTTGAAAGAATACCTACTGCCTTCCTCCAAAGTCAGTACAAAATATAAACCCGCGAAATCTAGTACGCACTCGCACACATTGACAAAATGATTGTTTTCAGTTCAAATTGTCAAAATGAACTCCCAAATCTCAAAACCTATGGCGCATAACAAAAACCTTATCTCGCATTAATACTTCTCTTCTCGCTTTAATATCAAGAAGAACTTCAGCAATAGCCGATTTTAACAAAACTTCTCTTCTGGCTCACTACTTTGTGAAAATGTTTACTTTTAACAAATCCAACAATGTAGCATTTTACGACGAAGTAAAAACTTTCATATGTCTTCCATTCTTCTCTGACAGTCATCTCACTAACTATATCAGTCCCGTGAATATTGAAGTAATATTCTGTTTCGTTTTTCGCGCATGCACGCATCTTCGAACCTAGGCTGATGAAGAATATTCAGAAGTGCAGAGCACGCCGCTTCCTTTCCGAGCAAAAATATTATTGCAATTCGTATTGTGTTTTCAGTCAATTTTTTATTATTTTCAGTCTCTCTTCAACTTAAGATTCGATAATTTCTTGCCTCAGGACCACCGACCTAGGGCAAGAAATGATCGAATCTTCGAATACATTTTCTCTTTTTACATTTTATCAGTTACAAGTTGCCTGCACACTGTCCTTTAGAATGCAAAAACACACGAACTAGGAACATTCAATAGTACAGATAGACTGACGTGATGATTCAAATGCCTAACTAGAAACTTCCAGGCATTCAAAAATCCAGATGGGGAAATGCTTAAAAACCTGCCTAAGAAATTACTCTTGTAACATTCATTTTCAAGGGAATAATACACATCGTACACTATCCTTCGCAGTGGAAACTGGCACAATTAATTGTAATAGCAAAAACAGGAAAATCTCTACAAGGTGTTTGTTCGTACAGAGCAATGAGTTTATTGCCTTCTTTGTCTAAGGTATTCAAAAACGATTACTATTTCGCATATAACATTTACTTAAAGAAAAGGATGAAATTTCAGACCATCAGTTCTGTTTTAGAAAACAGCATTTTAGAAAAGAACAGATTCATAGTATAGTCGACACAATAAACAGAGCTTTAGAAAACAAAATGTTTTGTTCCGCTTTATTTCTAGATATTGCGTAAGCGTTTGACGAAGTGTGGCACCAAAGCTTATTATACAAAATCAAGAAATGCCTGTCTCATCCATGCTATAACATAATTCGATCCTTTATTTTAGATCTATTTTTTCAAATAAAATTCGGAGAACAAATAACACCGTTCCATCCAATATTATCATGAGTACCACAGGGGAGCATCCTTGGACCAGTCTTGTATGCGCTGCATACTTCGGACTTACCTCAGTCCCCAGATAACACAGCCCTGCGAAAATCAAGAAACGTAAACAAGAACATTGAAAGATTACCTGGAGCTTATAAACCAATGGTGTAAACTCTAGAGAATAAGAATGAATGAAGCAAATATCACCACTGTTAGAGAGGAAATCACTCTCAAATCTCTCAAATACCAATACAGGCTCGAAAATCATATTAATCATCTGGCCATAAACATCTTAGATAAAAGCACAATTACAAGAAGACTAAAAAGAATCCTCTTGAACTGGACCAGAGTTATAAATAATTAAATATTGTAGTAAGTGTAGTATTACCGTAGATGATACCATTTTCATTTTTTGTCACAGTGTTTGCACTATTGTATGTATGTTTGTTTTTGTGTTATTGTTATTTCAAAGTCCTGTTGTTGTCTCTTTTTCCCACTGTGATGGACAATTGTTTTAAAAATAATTTTTAGAAAGGACCAGAATTGGATAGTTTCTTTACATGTCAATAACGTATGTACAATTGTATTAGCTGAATATACGTGTGAAACAAATTGCAGATAAAGCATATGTAAAATAATCAACTCCTTCCTTCCTCGCTTACAGTCCTGTTTTGTATGTTTGCATGTATGTTTGTATGTTTGTATGTTCATTCAATTGCATAGGTATTTCTCATGGAATTATTATATTTATATTAATTTATTATTATATAAATATTATAATTATTAAATTATTATATTTATTAAATTATTATATTTATTTATTTGCGGCGTTGCTAGCTTCAGATGGCTATATTTATGCACATTTTCGTTAGTAGTGCTCGACAATAAGAGTTTTTTCTGTCGAAAAATATCCATTCTCAGGCGCACGATTAGAATACTTTCTCTTCTTACGAAGTAAGAAGAGAAAGTTAAAACTTTCTACCAAATAACGATACGTCTTTTTAAGGATGCATAGTGTGAAAGGTCGTATATTTTTTACAAACATATTTTCCATTTTTTCAATTGGAAGGGAAAATTGTTTTACTACTAATTATGTGACTTACAATGAAGTTTGACGATATTGGAGTTGTTCGTGGTAGTACGTGCGGATACATTCGTGGGAAATGTTCTAAGGTTACCAAAAGGAATCATTTGGCATCGTTTTTGGACGGCCAGTGAGGAACTGTCTTGAGATAAAAACAAAATCTCAATTAGTGTTATTTGACTTACGTCGGTTACACAAATCGCTTCAAAACCTAAATATTCTGTATATATTAATAGTGCTATTATGTCCCTTTGTTTTTCAGTTAACAATCTGTGGCTTATTGTCGATAAATTCATAGTGGGATCGCCATGCCCAGGAAACTTTTCCGAAAGTGTATGCATAAATGTTTGGCCGGCTGGCCGAGATCGTTAAGGCAGTAGTGCGTTATAAGTTTCGGACTGAAGGACTGGTTCCAGTCGCGCGTCGAGCATGTTTGTATTTGCGTTCGTCCTTTAACCCCAAACCATATTGTAAATATGTAGTGGACGATAATCACCTATTCTGCTGTTGATGCGACCTTAAATTTAAAAAGATGTACTCATACACATGCGCTTCTGGTAAAGCAATGCCAATAAGTATAATATTTTTTAAAAGCACTAATACTATCTCTCTTGCTATTCCTCGTAGGTTATGGTGATGTTGGGCACAGCAATTTAAAGAAATTAACCGTCGATACTCTTCCAACAGCTCAACATTTAAATAAAGTATCAGGAAGTATGATCACACATAAGGAATAGTAAAAGTTAGGAAATATTCAACACTTTCTTCAATAAAAACATTTAAATACACTACATTTGACGTGAGAAAATGTGTATGTGTTTAAAAGTAAAATTTGAGATCGAAAACAATGCTTTATGTACCATTTTTAAAACAGCGTCAATTGCTAATATCTCTTATTTCATTTCGTACTTATGAATTATTAAACTAATTATTTTTGCTCTAGTCTTACCTTATTTTGATTCCATATTGTTTACTAGTAATCAGGTCTCTGGCTAAATATTTCTTTTTGCCTTGAGGTATAACACATTGTTAATAGAACTATTAGTTTTACTACATTAAGATATGGAACATAATTTATAGTTCAATGTTTGTAATATATTACTAACTATTTTTATCAAGTTGCTGATGACCGGAAAGTTTATATAACTCTAAAACACATACTACTTTAAATAAATAAAAGATGATAATATGTGTTATTACTTTCACACTTCATTTTGTTTTCCATTATCTTAGGTATCACTAAATAAAAATACTTGTAAATGTTTTTGGAATAATTACGGTACTTGTAGAGTATAGTAATAAAAATAGTTAATATGTGCTACTTTTTTGAGTCATTGAAATTTAACTACGTATACGAATACTTACTATTTCAATAACAGATATTCGTTTTTGAATTTCGCACGGCCTTGTTCCCTGCCTTCTGAAAAAAGTGTTACCGTCAAATATTTTTCAAATAGAGCGTATTCGGTGAATAATATTTTCTCCCCAACTTTCGGGCATGCACCGAACAAACTATGACCCTCAACAAACCATTACATTGATCTGGTGAAGTCTGAGGGCGCTGCCAGTACGTATCCAGTGATAATTGTCTGAACTGATATTGCAATTTCTGAAGGAGAAATCCATGATTATTATTATGGACTATGTGGTAATGTGTTTATTATAAAAAATGTAAATTAGATATATAAATGATTCCCTTGAGAAATATCTTTTCTAAGTCCACTCTTCTCAGTCCACTGTTATAAGAATTCTGACGATTTCGGTATGTTTCATGTACTTACCTTTGTTAAATAATTGTTAGTATAATAATGTACAGGATGAGTCACGTAACTTTAGCACCTCCTATAACTTTTGAACTGTTAAAGTTACTGTAATGCAGCAATGCGAATTTATAGCTGGCTGGCGCCCGTCCCGACCCATCCGCAACTTGCTCCACATTTCTACGCGACTCGCGAATAACACGGAACCGTCCAGTTCGGGGGGGGGGGGCAGGCGCCGGCAGATGCCGCAATCCGCGCAGCGAATTCCGGCAGGCGATGTAATATTCGTTACAATAGTGTAAGGGAGGGGAAGAGATTCTGGAGCCCAAGAAAACGTGCGCAGATTATACTTCTCCCCCATACGCCACTTACAGTTTCCACTGCTTTTTGACGAAAATATATAAATAAACATTGTCTCTCAACGTGATTATTTATATATTTAGATAATATAATCAGAATTATCTTCCGGGCTATATGGCCATTTTTCTAGTGGAAATCGTGTTTCCATACGTTTCATCTGTAACTGCGACAGAAATCAGTGTCGGTGCCATTCGGTACTACCATTCGGTAGTGGAAAAGCATCCTCCTAGACAGCTCACAGGTGACTTACCTTTAATTAATAACTACTTTCTAACTAATCTAACTAATTTCCTGAATATGAATTGTGTGGTGGTTAGATCCCTGCATTATATATTCTTTCTATGTTCTTCTTCTCCTTCTTTATAACAAATATCTGTGTATGATTTTAATTATGCATATACTTTAAACATGGGAATTGTCCGGATAATATTAGGAGGAAATATTAGTGGGAAATATTGAATATAATAAAGAGATGATGCACATATTTTTATTCAATATATTTAACATACATTTTTTGGTTTTACAATTGCAGTGAACCGCCCTTTCTGTAAAATTTCGCCACGTACTGTGGGATTTCTATCGCGAAAATATATATTTTCGTAAGTTAGACTAATAATATTTTAACATTACACAGCCATCAACACTCCACATAAAGTTATAAACACAGCAAACAACAGAAAACATGCATAATACAAAATGATGCAATTGGTTGAAAGCATACACCCTGGTTTACTTCATACCATATACATGACAAAGATTTACAACAAAGTTGTATTTTTATGAAGAATACATGGAGATGAAATTTGTTGCAGAGTCCCTATTTTAGGTCTTGTTCGGTTTAAATAATAATCACTCAATTTGATGTAATCTCATTGTAGCAATAAACAGAAGTGTTTTGTCTTTGTGTAGTCTCCTTGAAATAATTTAACGTTATACTTTCGAAACAAGTATGACTTAATTTAGCAGTCTTGGTTAATAGTTGAAGAACATTATTTTTTTTAGATAAAACTGCATGAAAATATGCTGCTGCATCTTCAGTGATCCATTCGGTCTCCTTTGTACCTAGCTAATGCTCCTCACTGAGGATACTCAAAATTACGGTCAAATTCTTTGCATTTTTGCATTTGACTTTTCCTTTCACGAACGAGCTTCCATTAGGGTTCCGAATGTTGGACCGTGTGGGAATTCCTTCGGTGCAGGTCGTTCGGAGGGACTGAAGCGTCCACTCGTACGTGGCGATTGTACTAAGAGGGCGGTCCGTCCTTGCACGAGACAACCCCTTTGTTCTGAGATGCGGCGCCTCTGCGTGGCATCAGTTTGCCAAATTTCATCTTACTACCGCTGTTTATGAACAAAGTTGGTGAATACTCCCAACGATCATTGAACTTGACAGGGTTATGTCGACAACGAAAATAGCACGCTAGGACAATAATACGTTGTTGGAGAGTTTGATCCCGTTGTATAACGAATCGATGTTGTCTTGTAAACAGGTGTTGCTTTGGTATCGAATGAAATCATTAATACTCATAAATACTTTCGATCGCATTGCGGTCATCACATCGGACAATTTTTGCATGACCAAATGGAATGTTGTTTAATACAATGATAATTGAAGACTCCTATTTCATATTGACTGCGCTTAATTCTATTTTTATCTTTTATTTAATTTTAGTTTGTTTATTTTAAATTTAGTCGTTAATTTGTTTAGCTCTGATGGCGATCGTTATGCGATCGAGAAGTACTTATGTATTTATATCATACTATACCAAGCTAAAAAACAGGGTCTCATTAACTACTCCAAAATATGTTATTTTCAGTGAATTGGAAAATCCTCATCCTACTATTCAGAATTCTGCGATAAATAACTTGAAAATGAATGAGCAAAAGATTCCGACGTGGCATCCTTGTTTACAACTGTGTGAACTCCGTTGAGCCACTACGTGTGTTGCCAAATAACCAGGTTTAATGATTTTGTCAACACGAGCGCAGTGACAACTCGAAAGATTTTAAGTCATATTTTTGTAATTTTCTTCTGGAAACAAGAACGTTGCTTATCGAAACTCAAGCAGTTGCAAATGTTTCGCGTTTACTTTTCTCGTTGCCACATTCCCTGGTATGTTAGCGGCGTATTTGCCATCTTGACCAAACCATGCCCTCGTGGAGGCTATATAGCGGTACTAGAGTCATTAGAATTCGTCTTTGATTCAGCGACAGCCGCACCGGAGGGTATTCGTTAATGATTAATGTGGAACATTAATCCAGTCGGAGAATTAGTGATTTAAAACACCCTACAGCATGGTAGTAATTCAGAATTACATGCGTTTACCACTGAAAAATATGTTAAACACTTCTGTGAAAGATGTGTACAAAATTGGGCGACCTCGTTCCTACAATGGTGATTACACAATAGTTTGAGTAATTCTGTATATTCAAAGCAATAAAATAATTTTTTGATATAACAATTGTATTTTTACGAATGGGACTTACAATAACAAGAAGCGTCGAAAAATATTTACGTCCAATTGAAGCTGAAGGAAATTTTACACGTAACAAAACGTTCGGGGCTGCAGGCATAACTACCCCACGTTAAGATGGATTTACCTCCATTGACACATTCATCCGAGAAAAGGCGCTCACTCCAAAAGAAATTACCCATTGCGTTTGGGAATAGCTTGCAAGGTTCACAGACTCCACAGCTGAAAAGCGCTTCTAATCATCAAAACATTGTGCCAAGGAGGCTCTTAGCCGAACTGTATGTCCCAAATATTCCGATATCGATGTATTCTTCTAGAAGAAAATTGTTCTTGAAGGAGAGAACTCTCCATATTAGCTTTGAATTTTGCTATTGCGGGAAAATGATCTACATAGTTGTTTGAGTTACGAATTCTCAAATGAAAGCTTCCTTTGTTCACTTCCCGAAGTTGTTTTATTAATTGAATTTTGTAGATGATGCATCCATATTTTAATAACATTGCACCTTAGAATAGGCTATCTCTATCTTTGACCTTCGGTCATAGTTATTATTTACCTCATTGCAAGACAATCTCAAATGTACAGCCCATGAAATTTTCCTGGCTGAGTTGTCAATGACCTTGCATCGCACCCCCATCGGAATTCCTTAACATACACGTCTAGAAGCATATTAACCGAACATTTTCGTTATCTGATCACGTAGGATTTTTATTAGTTCGTATAAATCATGTTATAATATAAATGAATGACCTTGGGTCAATTATTATGTTACAATCAGCAATCTTTCCAAGATTTTTACTTAGGCCAAGAGCACATTTAATAGTGAAAGGTGACATCTTCTCAGCGAATTTTACCACAGATCTACAAGATTTTAGGCAACTGAGCGACAAAACTATGCTAGGTTATCAATATCCATGTATCTGATGTAATCATTGTGCTTTGGATGTGCACGTTGAGGAAGGGAAATTTAAAATGTAAAGCGGGAGGGTGAATTGAATTAGATTTAATACATTTAATGCAGTTAACTTCTTTAGCAGAGAAATGGCGAAGATAAGACTAGGTTTCAAACAGCTGTTTGCAGCTACAATTCATGAAAATATTACCTATGAAGTGAAATCTGCTAAATGACTGACAAACTGTGCTCCAAGTTTACTTCACAGGTATTTCGAAATTGCCCTTGGACCTCTGAAATTTAATGCGTCACAATATGAAGTCGTATGTGAACTTTTATCTGTACGAAATCATAAGCGCATTATCACTAGCAAAGAAAAATAACGAACCCCACGGTTTCGATAGACACGTCGTAAGGGCGACAGTTCGGCACGATGAGGTGCCAACCTTCCTTGTACTAAAGTGAGAACCCTAGGGAAATCGTAAATATGAGGCTCTTCAAAATGCTGCAAAATACTCACTGCTTCAAAATGCTCTCGGCAATATTGTGCGCTTGGTGGCTGAAATGTCACACGTTGTACTTTAAGCGTGCAGCAACTAAGACGTGCAGCAACGTAATTTTGGAATGCAATCGTAAGGCAGTGTTTAATGTTGACCTTCGTATCACCAATTTAATCAGGCCCTTGGTAATTTCAAAACAACAGTGTTTTGCAAAATAAAAAAACACCAGTAGGGATAACTTACGCGCAACCTTCGCGAACTTACAGGCAATTTTGAATCACGCTATTGCTGTCTCCATTATCACTGAATTAAATTAATAATTAATGTAAGAATGTAATAAATATGTGAAATCAACTCGTTAATTCTTAGTTTGTAAATGACCGCTCATTTAAAGGAATTGTGTGAATTGTTTCTGGTAATTATTACATTCTGACATAAATATCTATCAGCGGAATGTTAGCCTAAAATATTAATTTGAAGAGATGCCACAAAATGTATCATCGAATGCTGATAATGCTTAATTATGTTCGGGTTTTCCTAATAAATGCTTACGAATATTCGAATGAAAATATTCTGTCGTTAATGAGATGATTTCGAGACTTTATTTTGAACCTTCCAACCAGAAAAGTTTTGCCGCTCTATGTCATTTGAAGATGCCGTGACAACTGTGCACTATAACATCTAGCCACATGACATTTAATGACATGTCTTATTTGATATGTAAAACCAGTAAATCCAGTTGTAAAATTTGTTTCTGATAAGAAAGGTCACGTGATTATTTTGCCGTAGAGATGAGAAAGCTTCGAGTATAATTTATGGAATGTGAATGTACATTTTTGGCTGTTTAGTTATGTTAATCGGATTTAATTCAACTAATAAATTCATCAGATCGGACTGCTGGAATAATAACATGAAATACGAAAGAGTTTTAACTGTAGTAATTTGCAAATTTTTTTAAAACATTAATTGCGGTTTGGAAGACTCTGAATCAATCTTCTGTAATATAACATTTTATTTCCACCAATTATTGGTTATCTTTCTTCAGCCAGACAGATGAAATAGACGCATATTGACATTAATGTCATTGTAATCATATGTTCTAATTAATGATTAATTATCTGCGTAATGATACACATAACGTTAGATTCCTCAACAAATAATGCTACACGTACATGGCTATCAATTAAAACAACTAACTACAAAAATATTATTTCACAGATAAGAAACACCAAGAAAAACGCATGTAAATCTATCACATGAAATTGACGAACATGAAATTATATTTTTGATGATGTATAGAGAAATTTATTTCCGTGTATTGGAGGGAACGATTACTTGATGTTAAATATGTTCCAGAAGTTACGGAAGTCACATGAAGTTGGCAACGGGTATTGAAAAATTTTAACCCATTATTTTTAGACACACAAGTGAGTGAATTATGATTATATTTAACAGTGAAGATGAAAGGGTTGTGCCCTTTTCTCAGTGACGTTGACAATTTGAATGAATGCCATGAACAACTGCACAGTGATCCGAGAACGTAAGTGTGATACTATGAAATTATGTGTGCTTTCACTTAAGCATTTGTATATTTGTTTTTCATAAGTGTTTGCTAATTCTTATAGAAGAACAACTAATAAAATTGTGTGATATCACAAAATCCACTTCAAGTTTCAAACTCTGACGAATCATGACCAAACAACATAATGAACAGAAGCATATAATAGGTCACGTGATATCAAAGGTTCTGGCGTTAGTCACTGCTTTCCCTCATAGCATTTAAAATTAACGATTTTTAACATTTGTCATTGTCACGTATATTCTCAGAAAGCTTAAATCACGTACCTCGTTGATAATTATGTAAATGTTGATCGTCCTCACCTTCAATTTTTAGTGATACAGAAATTAGGATATCTGTCGTAATATGTTTTTTGTATCTAGTCGTCTTTCCACCATAACGAAGTATTTTGTGGTACATTTATGATGTGCTAAACATTCAATGAAACTTTTCTTTTATATTCTACTGAGTGTAATATTGTATGTGCATCCACATTGATATATCCAAGCTGTTATGTGCACTTTATAAGAGAGAGAAAATAATTACTTGAAAATGTAAGATAGCAATTTCGAGAAAGTTTCAATCAGAAACTAGGAAATGACTCATCATCAAATGACTCAACAGCGCAGCTGACCGTGATAGTTTATCTCTGATTCAACAAGTGCATACCCTTGGATGTAGAAAGAGAAAAATCGAACAGAAAAGGAAGATTTGAAATAGACTTCTTGCGATTACGTAATCAAAAATGTACACCGATATTTAAAGTGTTGTCAAGAAGGAGAAATTTAGCTCCAATTTAAATTCATGTTGCGAACATCAAGAGAGGGTGTGGTTATTTATAAAATTATAAAAGCTGTTAATATTTGTAACCCTGTTGTTTTCGTTACCTTTTTACATACTGAGTAATTTCAATTTTTGTTTGTTTGACGTTAACACTTATAGCTTGTGGGCATGCTATTCTGTCCTGCACAGGCAGTCTGCTCGCCGCACCTGGCTGGACCACGTCACTGTGATGCGCTCTTTGAAACGATGCAGAGAGATATATACCAGCACGCAATTAATTCGCGAATAAATTCGCGCAAGGTAATGCTTTACTCTACGATTTTTTTTCATTTTCTATTTTTTTATCGCACATAGGAACCAAAGGTTCCATTGGCGTTGATCTCTGAGCGAGAGGGCATCCAGAGTTGGACAACTCATAATTACACTTACAATTCAGTTGATGCTTGGTTTCTGAATCAATTAATTGTAATTACAAATAATTGAACAACTCTGCAGACAATTTTTAGGTTCTGGCACGAGCAGGAGGTGATGTGACTAGCATCATTCTCCGGTACGGATGTAATAAATAACACTGGATGCGTGGAAAAGAAGTCTGTTAATTCTAAGAGAAGTTATTCACTGCTTTTACGAGAAAAGAAACAAAAAAATAAATTTCATATTCCTTAGGTTAGGTAACAAAGATTGTAATTGAAACATTTTTTAAGTCAATGATCCTGTATTATGTATTTTGTTCACGTCTACAATAAATATTTTTCAACAGTGTATGTGTGTATGTATGTATACATGTGCAAATATGTATGCGCGTGTGTGCGTGTGCTTGGAAGGGTTTCCACTAACTATGGACACCCCCAGTTAATCTCCACAGGATCCTTGATATCAATATTCGGATTTTGCTCGACAATATTGGTTCATGTAGCCAGAAATAGTGGTTGTTACTTTGTTCAAGATAATTTCGTTTACGGATATAATTGAATCAAAGTTTTTATGCAAGTATGGTTTTTCAACAGACTGTATCTGCGACCGACAGGAAGAATTAAGGTATTCTAGATGCAAGTAGGAAGATCGCTGGCGGAGTTTGCTTCTAAGAACGGTTGTAATGGAGAAATATCGTCGTATTCATTTTTTAATGAACATCCCATTCTAAGAGAAAAATCGATGTAGTTTCATTTCAAAATAAAAATTGACTTCCAAGTAAAAATAATTTTGAACAATAGCTCCGAAGCACTTTTCTTCATTATTTACCCATATTTATTCATAAAATAATATCAGAATTCAGTAAAACTTCTGGAATAATGATGCAAAGACGGTATTTTGTCTGTTTTTACATTCTATATTTTGCCGATATTATTGAACTATTTTCACTAATTGTGCCAAGCATCCATTTTATTTAATCCATCCACGCTCTGCGACCAGTGTAACCCCAGAATGACTCCGGTACTCATTTGAAAGCAGGCTGAGTGGGCCTGATCGCCCTTGTGAATCATATCGAAATGACCTCCTGAGGAGAAGTTTTCACCCTCTGATGATCCACTCCGGCCGAGGCACGTTTTTTATGTGCGAAGTTGTATTACTTGGTAATTTTCAGTTCTAGGAGTGCATGCGATCCTAAACTAAAATACATTCCATTTGATGGCACACGTTGCAAATGAGTAATGAGGGATGACGCTGAAAATATGATTTGTTTGCTAAAAACATCTAGCTCCTTTGCAAAATGCTGTTTGTGACTATTTGTATTTATACGATTTTCTTGAATGTTATCGTAATCGACATCGATGTCCTCCATCTAAGAGCCACAAAAAATTCTCCTGCTTAAGTGTTTCTTATGTTTACAAGTTAACTTCCGTGAGCGTCTTTTTTAAGAGGTTCTAGGTTCATGATCAATGGGAACTTTCGGTGTATGGTAACAATGGTACTTCGGAGTAGATCAGTTGCGTTTGTAAAGGGAATTTTTACCTACGTCATGCGGAGTTGAGAGTACCTCACAAGTTGGTGTACGAAACTCAGGAGAGGGACCGATGGCAACGAATTACAGGTAATAAAAAAAGTTTCTCAATATTGTGCAGAAATGACGAAGAGAAAAATATTACAATTGTTTCCACCACACCAGATAATACAAGATGGCCGCAGAACATAGTATAATAAAGGAATACCTCTTGTCGATAGCCACAATCAAATGAAAATGAATGTCTTTTGTCACGGCAAGAGACACTCAGCTATGGTTTATGCTGGGATGTTCGGCTGGGATGTCAGTTTCCTTGTGTTTAATTGCACCGCTGGATTTCCAATATTCTATAGAAGTCATCAAATTCACATAATGTGTCAGTTGTACTTATAATAAACAGGCTAAACGATATTCCAATACATTAGGATACTTTTCACCTGATCCGCGCAAAATGTCATCAACCACATGACTAAAATGCCCGTTTAACACGTATGTAACAGTTTCGGAGAATAACAGAAAAATATGAAAAATCAGAGGTGACCTGATTAAACTAGCTTTTAACGTTTTCCTTAACTGTGGATGTGATAAATAATATTTATACACAAAAGTGATCTCTCAGTGTTCTAAAATGTGAACTCTGTTATCTTGTATGGGGCCAATAAACATTCACAAAGGAACCAATTTACGTTTTCTTATTTGTATTTCTTTGATAAATGATAAATATTCATCATATTAATTTATTTATCATAATAAAAAGGTATCTACCTCACCAGCGATCTAATTTATAATTGTATTTCTTTATTTGAAAACGATTCCGATTAGGTGCAATAAAATCGAAAGTGATTTTTAAATTTGCTCTCTGGGTCCCACGACGCGTTGTAAGGTCCGTATGTGCTTACTGGCTGCATTGCTGAGATACTAATGACCATTTTCCCTACACGAGTGCTCGCGAAACTCGAACAAATACTATTGATTCCAGCGGTTTTATCAAGATACCAGCGAAATGCTTGGTAGGCATAGGCTAGCTGCAGGTTGATGCCGAACTTCTGAAGCAGTTAAATTAAAAAGAGGATTCCTGTATTTAAACAACGAACAAGAGAAAGCGCCTTTCAAAGAGAAGTGTATTGAATTGAGATAAAATAGTATTTAAATACGATTCTATAAACAAACTAGTGTAATATTTAGCACGCTCTTTGGGTCAAAGAAGCAGGATGACAAGAAATTGTTATGAGAGAGGTTTGGTCGGAAACAATCGTTTCACAGATGTTTCAACAACAACAACAAAATTTAACAAAGTTAAAAATTCATACATTAACGTCCATGTTTTGGTACGTTAAAAAATTTTTTGTAACATGAAGGTTCATATTTTTGTGCATTATTTTAAAACATTGAATACAATTTTCGTATTAAATTTTATGAACGTCTTTAAAATGGTAGTTCAAGACTTTCATTAAAATTCAAGATATAGTTAAAAGAGTATCCAAAAGAACACAATACAGAACATTATTTAGGGAATAATGAATAAATTAAATTAAGGATTAAATTAAATATATGTTTTCTCCTAGCAAAATTCCAATTCTTTTGTGAAATCGCACTCTTTTGTAATTTTTTTCTTTTTTAATTTTTATTGTGCTGTTACAAGGATATGAGTGACGCGAAATGACTCGAAGTACCTGTCCAGAACGCTCATCAAAAATATCAAGACGGGAACGTTCATTCCCGGAAACTAGTACAATTAATTGTACGTAACCCTTCATATTTCTTTTTGTTCGATTTTTTTTATTTTTTATTTTTTTTAAATCCCCACAGCGCCCAATGGGTTGCTGTGAGGGCGGCCCATTTAGGGAAGGATACCAAAGGCTGGGCAAATAACAATTACTTCTAGAACTTGGTTAGAGTTACTGAGTTAAGTCAGCCATGTAATTAAAAATATTGCCCAAACGTCTACAGTTTTTAGATAACAGTTTAAAACACCGTTTGCTAGACTTGTTCTCCGGTTGTTCTATTGTGTCACTAAATATCTCTTGATAATATAATATTTCACGAGATATTTGGTATTTTGTTAATGTAAAATATAATAAGCAAAATTGATATTAATTTTGGTAGCTGTATGTAATTATTTTCATCAGCATGTATGTTCAAGTGAAACTTTTTCGTCCGTAGAATATGTACTAGTAAAGGTTGTGACCTGTATAAGTAAATCATTAAACATTTTTTTACTATTTACGCTAATTTTAGTGTAATAAAAATATCCGAATTCTACGAACTTCTTTCGTAATATTTTAATTACATCAATATTGAAATAAATGTTTACCTAAAAATAAACCTAATGAGTGAAAATGTAATTAAAAATATGTGAAACCTTTCGGGATTTTAGGTCAATTAAAGTACAAATGTTTGCCAATATCACATAACAGTGCATACAAATCTGTACTGTTGTTATGAGTCAGTTAGTGTGAATTTTCATATACTCGTTAATTATATAGTGCCTTTGCCCTTGAGGACTCATTCTTTTATTACTTATCGGCACTATTAATTACAGTATTCGACATCTAAAGTTGGTCTACTATGTTTGGAATTCGAGGACTCTCTCTAGGCGAGAGGAGTAAGGACGTTGAAGTCGTGCCTGGCCTTCCAGAAAGATTCATGTAAGAAATGTATTTCATAGGAAAAGTCATGTACTTTGACTTTGGCATTACATAACATAACACACGTCATAATTCTTTGAATACGCATAATAATTTGAATTAAACAAAAATTAGAAAATCGAAAAAGTATAATATCTTAACACATTGACGCCCAAAGACCACATTTGACGTCACAAGTTTCCGATCAACTCAAATTTGTTTTTTGTTTTTTTTGCACTAATTTGCGAATTTTCTTTCTTCAATTCACGTCGGCATTCGGCGTCGGCACACGTCGGAAGTTAGATTGCATGTTAGATTTGGATTTTGCAGAGATCCTTAAACATGGTTTACTGCTGGCCGGTGTGTATTCATGACTTGCGTCGGTTGGAATCTTCTTCTAAACCGTGATGACTATGGGTGAGTTCCATGCGCGCAGAAGTAATTCGGACGTTAATGGGGTAACGACAATTTATGATGTCCGCACCTCATTCTGTCAAAATGTATATTACACGAAAAGAGTACGTAGTGGGAAAAATCTTGCTTCTGTGTTCTTTCTTTAGGGCTAGGCAATGAGACTATCTCCACCCTCACTCCCAAGTCTTACCATAATCATTTATGGAGAATATGCAGACATGACCAATGGCAGAGCACTTCCCCGGGCCTTCCTTCATATCGCCGTCTAAAGGGAAGAGAAGACAGACAGGAAGATATGAAACGGAAAGACTCCCTAGCGTTCGATAACTATCGAACATCGGGGTCGAAGAAACCAAGAGTCAGCCAAGCAAGGCTTGCAAGGAAAGCAAGAAGATAGGAGACCGGTACTAGTAAGTGGAAGCAATACCTGTCTCAGCTTGGGCTCCCATGGTCGCCAGTCACGTACTCACAAGCTGTGAGCCCCTGGGAGAAAAAGGGACAGACTCGCGGATACGCTGAACGACTTTATATATTCATGGGTGTTTAAAATTGAACGTCCCTGTTTGTAGAGGAGTCTTGAGTATCTCCTTAATCCTACAGTAATTCACAGGAGGAGAACTTGCGAATTTTCTACGGCTATTCTCTGCGAAACCTAACAACCTCATAGCAGGGTGTATCTGTACAGTGGGCGTGTTGCTATAAGCACATTTTATAACTGAATAATGAGTTATATCGAGGATAATTCTAAATTTGCGAATGGATAAAATAAATTTTATCCCAAGTCAATTATATCAAAGAAATTAAAGCACTGTAAACGATATGTGTCATCAGGTCAGTATGTTGCATCACTTCTTTCCTTTTGATTAAGACATACATGCGATGCACATTACGTTTACAGCTAATCACAAGTAAATCAATTCTAAATTATTTTGATCTTGAAGTTTAAATTATTATATTCTAATTTACATTGTACCTCTTAGTTTTTTCGCCAATCGCTGCGATATTTTGTACATCTCATACATCATAATTGTTATTAGCGTGGTTAACTAATCAATGTTGATGTGATTTTAGTTTCTCTATGTTTGTACGCGTCTAAAGAGATGAGAGTTAAAAGAAATATCTTGATTATCACATATTTAAAATAAAGACAAAATATAATAAATTTTCATGTAGTTCCATCGGTATAATATAAATTATATCGCAATAATATCAATGGATATTATTCCACTGCAAAAGAGGTGAAAGTATTTTTAACACCGTAGGAGCGAGTTTATCAGCTCTGCACCCGGCCATACAAGGACACTTGCTGCTCAAGATGCCGCTTCCCGGCAGCAACACTTGCGCCGAGCTGTTGCATCGAAAACGAATGTCACCCTTGTTCGATCTCTACTTAACATCGCAACATATGCCAATCGTCCGCTTTCTGCGGCACTTCAACAGCAATCCGCCCTATTTTTCCTTTTTCCCGTCGCAGTCGGCCGGATGGAGTGTTGATCACTGACTCCTACAATTCCGATCAGTCCCTTGGATGTCGTCTTTCCTTGCCTTGAGTAGACTACCGATCCACGACCATATTACATCAATTATTGATCTGGTACCTCGAAGCCTCCGGGCAAGCTTTCGAGGAAAGATATGAGAGAGCTCGGAAAAGGAAAGACACCGTATCGTTGGTGGTGAAATTGCTTCGGGTCGAAGAGAGGAAGAGTCGGCCACGAGGCCTGATTGGAAAGTGAGAAGGCAGGAGACCGATACGAGTAAGTGGAAGCAATACCTGTCTCAGCTCGGGTTCCCGTGATCGCCACTCACGTACTCACAAGCTGTGAGCCCCTGGGAAATAATAGTTTGTATTTTGTGTACTTTCTTGTTCTAACAATGAAACAAAACCTAACTAAAAGCATTTATTTCACAAATAACAATTTCCTTTTTATTTCTAATGTCTATGGGGTAATTTCAATCATTTTAACTCATTCCACTCATCATACTAATATAACAAAAATAAATCTCTTAAAAGTTTCCACTGCCATCTAATTAAAATGTATTCTAACTTCACAAAGGTAAAGAGACAAAAGAAATTTGTTTCATCAATTCTTTGACATGACGTGGAACAGTTAAAAATACTTAAATATTACTATTATTTCTCTTTTATATCTTTTTCTTTGTTTAGCATGTTTGATTAATTTCTAATGAACTAATTTTTTTGAAAGATTTTCTTTTTTTTAATGGTATTTTCAGCTATAGACCAATGTTGGATATTAATAATGAATGTCGTTAAAATAGATACCTATTTTTCGTTTTGAATGCACGATTTTTTTGCGAATTCATTCTTCAAATTCAACGATTTACCTTTAAAATATCATCTTTAAAACTATAGAAATCTTTTAAAATATTTCCAATGAAGTGCTAAAATGTAGTAACAATTAAACCGGGTGATTGAAAATTGCCTTCAGACTAGTGAGGTGGGGCTTCTGTTATCCATGATGCTATGTTTGTAAAAATAAATGTGGAAATCGCTAGTGTTTTGAAATTATAAAAGAAAGATTATACTAGCAATACAAGGAGTCAAAGGCTTACGAAAAACAGTCTTACAATGAAATGTATTCTCCACATTAACATGCAAAAATTTTATTTGCTGTACAATAATGTATGCATAAAATACAATACGTGACACTGTCGACGTGTTTTATAAATGTAGCTTCAATATCTGCGCAACTATTCTAGAGTTCAATGAGAAATACAATTATTCAAGTAATTGTTTCGCAGCGGTACGTTGGTGCCTTGGTGAACACCACGATGTGGGATAATAGCCAAAATTAGCAGCTGATTTACTTTTGCAAATAGGTTTTGTTACATGGGAGCGAATAAATTCTTATCAAAATTGCTGGTTTCACCTATATTCGTAATGCAGCTGCAATGAGTAATAGTTGCGATCCCAGAACTCAAGAAAACGTTCTCAGAATATGCTTCCCTACCACAGTTTTAAACGGGTTTTCACGTTAAAGAAATAAATAGCCACCATGCGTATCATGCGGACGGGATACAGTGCGTGTTAAATTGAGTTTTTTAATTGAAGTGTGCCGTTGGTTTAAAGAATAAGTGCGCAGTTTTTTCTAATATCTAAGGGTTTGCTTGGTTAAAAAGAAAATTTTCCCTTCTTAGAGGAGAAATGATAGTCTCTCTACGAGAGTTTTGTCACCATGTGGTTTGTTAGTTTTCATTGATGGAGTGAATAATCTTATGATTTTGTAAGAATATTATATCACACACAACTTATATCCGGCGCTACTAATTTTTGGAATCCGAAGGCAAATTTGAATTTTTCTAAACCGAATTACGAAACCCAATATTTTGCCCCAAAACAATTACATATCGAAAATGGCATGTATAATTAACAATACATATATTTATCAGTAATTCAAAAGTATGCATATATTATTTTTTATGTAGTTTCATTAATTGGTATTTTCTTAATATTACTTCTTTCTTTACATTTAAGCAAGAAACAAAAATATAGCTATCGCTTTAGTGCTTGGTGATGAGTCGTGTTTGATACACTGGTCTATAGCTGTGGTATGACAGGCATTCGCTTATTTCAGGTACTTTATTTGTCTTTGAATTACAAGGTAGTCCAAAAGACAATTTTGGAGATTTTTGAGAAGTTAGCGTGCTTCTTTTAAAAATCTAGAGCTATTATATGATTCAAGGTTCGCGTTCTTAATCTATTCAATAAAACATACATTTTTAATTACTTCTTTGTTTTGGATATCTACTAAACAAACATTTTGTAATTTCGGTTATTATTGCAGAATTTTGCTTATTTATTTTTGCTTATTTATTTATGAATGTTTCCATTTTTCATTGAGAACAGAAATCTTGAAAATCGTCAATAAGAAATTTCCGTCAAATTTCACACTGCATGTGACGTAAATTTATTGCCTTGATTAAAACAATTTTCAGAGACATAGATTAAGAACGTTGAATGGTGTATATTGATTGTTGTGTTTACTTTCTTAAGTTGACTGCAACCCAGTGAACATTCTGAGGTCCGAGATTCATTTATTAAATCTGTGCAGGCATTCTAGCAAGCCACATAAAACATGTACTTTCGTCAAATGTATGTATCACTCATTTCCAAGGAGTATTTTCACGGAAAGGCGTGTTTCTTGCCACTCAGTAGAAATAGAAGGCTCAGCGTACGTCACAGCCAATGCTACAAGCCTACCAACTAGCGCAACGTACGCGAGACAGTGGACAAGTGGTTATCCCACATTCTTTTCATAATAGATCGATTATTTAATGAGTCCGGACACGCCAACTACTAAGGTAATTAATCTCGCTAGTGTAGTGAACGTTTTATCTCGAGACGTTGTGGTGATTACTTCCCAGTTGGATGGTGAGATCTGGTGCCTATCTACACGTCAGCTTGCAAGGGCATCCCCCCCCCAGATGTCTCCACGCAGCGAGGAGCTGTCCCAGGCAGAACACGCTCTAAGCTCCTGACGATTTTTCCGACAATGGTGGGTGGTGCATGTCCAATTATGGTTGTGTGGTGCATGTACGTTTAAGTGTGTGGGTGAATATGCAGAAATAATTGGACAAGGAAGGGGAAGAAAAGATCGCGCGCGGTCCGTAGCCCATTTGTTAGGGTTCTGTTCCGGCATTCGCCTTCGAAAAAACGTTGACATTTTATCAGTAGTGTTAGGAAACGTGTGTCCGAGTGTGAAAATTTAAAATTAACTCCACCCGAAAAGTTATCATATTCTTCAGGTTTTTGGCGTGTTAAATTTTCAGATAATTTCAGTGATCTAGACATAATTATTAAAGATTTTGCCTTATTGTCGTTAAAATTTTCAATCTTATGAACAATTGTATATGAAACAGACATCTGAGCCAAAGTTATCAAATGACCATTGACCATTAATTCTTTCTTTACTCTTATGAAAATTGAAAATAATGAAATCGTATCGTGACAAAATTGCATGGGATTGTTAAACGTCATACATAAAATTGTCTTTGCCCAGACAAACGCTAAAATTTAAGCATTTGACGTCCATTTTTGTGCTTAGAATGTGGAAAAAAGTTAATGTTACATTCAAATTTATAATGGAAGAAAACATTATTTTATATGCATTCCGTATTGAATAAGACTGAAGTAAAAATATTATTAGTGCATTGGGATGGGGATTCTGAAGCTCAAGAAAAGGTGTGCACATTATACGAGTTCTTCTTTTTTATACCTCACATAGTTCTTACTATTTTTGACTATTGATAAATAAATAAATAAATAAATAAATAAATAAATAAATAAATAAATAAATAAATAAATAAATAAATAAATAAATAAATAAATAAATAAATAAATAAATAAATAAATAAATAAATAAATAAATAAATAAATAAATAAATAAATAAATAAATAAATAAATAAATAAATAAATAAATAAATAAATAAATAAATAAATAAATAAATAAATAAATAAATAAATAAATAAATAAATAAATAAATAAATAAATAAATAAATAAATAAATAAATAAATAAATAAATAAATAAATAAATAAAAACCTGGTATAATTAAAACAAACGATCAGAACAATTTCTCAAGCAACGATTATTTAATTGTAGATGAATTCTTTCCACTCGAGAACAAAAGGAAGCAAAGGGAGCTCTCGATATAACTACAATGAACACTTAAGTTTTATCGCTGTAAGCTAAAAGAAGTAGACGTATTGGATATAAGATAAAATGAAGCAACATCAGTTCAGCCAGGAAACTATTTGTCGCATTCGTGCATAACAGTTGCTCTCGTCATTCCCCTTAACTTGTTGCTGGAGCGTTAATTCTCGCCCCCATTGCACGATGAAGTTCAAGCCTTGAATTTGATCAGTCCATATTATCACTCGAGGCACTCAGATGACCCATCTTGCGCTAAAGCTTATGACGTGAAGACGAAACAGCCAAACAAGAAATGGAGTGAATCGCTATCTGATTTAACACTCCGAGTGATAAAATATACGGAACCTTGTGTGATAGGTGTCCCTCCTTTTTTTGTTGAAGCGGCGACTGTGATTCCGTTTTAACATAACTGTCAATGTTAAAACAAGTGGAATATATTATTTTGTTTCTACACAATTCTGTGAGAGAAGAAATCAGGCTTTTTTGTGAGTTCAAGGAGTTTGAATTACTAACCGAGTAAGTCAAATGACCGAAGAAAAAAACTTTGTATCTACGTTTTATATCAGAGGAAACTTCAGAAATGTGTTCATCTGAAACGTTTAAGGAAAAGGAAACAAATCCTGTTCGAGAATGAATGGGACATAAGTAACTTATGTATTATTCTATAGACTAAACTGAAGGAATAAAATGAACAGAAATAGCTAAGACAATTTGCCTCACAAATCAGGTAGACAGACTGAGTGACAGCCCCAAAATAATAATGCCTGGAGAATACTAGGGTTCTTTTACATGCCATAAATCTACGACATGGTCGATGAGGATTGTTTCACCCTAAAAAAGTCTTTACTCCGCTGCTGGGTATAACCGGGCCCGGGCACGATAGCCCAATTAAACGTACTTGTTCATAAACACCATTTACAACACTTAAGACAATTTACACACATTATTTATCGTCTTACACATAAAATATATTTCCTTGTTATTTACAGCACAAAGAACAAGTTATACTTCGTTAAATGGGGTGGAAAGACGACGCGTGCTGGTTTTTAAAGATTATGTATATATTATATATTGATGTGTGCGTTGTTTATGTTTATTACGTACTCTTACGTTGTATGCTAACGGACGCACGGCATCGCTCTCACTCCGCATGTCGTACGTCGTGCAGCGTTTTCAGAAGGAAACATATCCCTCGGAGACTTATGGTGTAGTAGCACTCCAGAGCTCTTCTTTCTTTTACGACTTCATCCGTGTCGACAGGCTGTTTTCTTCTTGTCCGTGCTCGCTGCTGGCGAAGCCGTCCCTCCTCTCCATAGTCGACCTTTCTCGGCCGCGCCCCGCAGGACGCCGCCGATCAATACCCTGACTCGCGGGAAGGGGGGGGGGGGCAGAGTAAGGCCGCCGGAGCCGGATCCCCACCGGGGCTGCAGAGCGCTAGGGTTGGGAACCGAGAGCCTTTCGTCTCGGGAATCTCGAAGCTCCCACGAGAGAACATGAACAGGTACACACGGGGAGACTTCAACTCTGCAAACTCGCGAGTTCGATTGAGGTTGTTTAAAGTATAGCAGATGATGCTCGATATTCGGGGTTGGAAACTCCAAGAAAAATCTCGAGGCAGTTTTCGGGAACCAACGGTATTCGGCGTACGGCGCTGTGTTGGATCGTTTCTTGAGTTGGGGATTCTCGAGCAGTTTGAAAAAGTTCGCAGCTCGTCGTTTCTAGACACTTCCAGTGCAACCACCGAAGGGTGTGTTTCCTGAAAATTGCTCATCATCTGTGCGTTTAATTTGCTACACTTGGGTCTTCATGAAGACTATTCTCTGATGAAATATAACTCTTAATAATTTTTTTGTTGCTGTGAAAAAATACGTCAATAGTTTCAGAAAGTTTGCACAGATGATTATCTTCACGTTCATACATCAAAAGCAATCTCGGAGTTTCTCATAAGATTCCTCAGGAAGACCGTAGAATTTGGTAAATTTTCCTTTGTTCTGTTGATGAATCGATTAACGAAATCTTAGATTTTTGTACAGACAAAAACCTATGAAACACTGAGTTTACTATCTCTCGAGATGTAATATTTGAGAATCTCAAGATTCTTGACACCTCTCAAGCATTGAGGAGGAGCAAATCCCATCCCTACAGGGCCCTGCAACTGAGATATGTCCATTCGACGAAAGAGTTATGTTATTCGACGAATTGTACCCGGATGGGGTTCAAGGGACAGCACTGGAGAAAATTTCAACAGAAATTCGACACTTTACTTATGATCTCGATATCTTTTGGGACAAACAGATAAGTTAAATCTTCCGATAATTCCATACGACGACAGCAAATGAGCGACAATGAGCGATTCTTGGAAAATATTCTCTCTTCTTGTTATTTTTTAGGAACCAGAAATACCTGATGGAGCAGCTACATTCCAACAGTAGAAGTTGAAGCTTCTCAACTTTACTTGAGTTACCGCTTACATTCTGTACACAAACAACAAGTTGAATCCTACCTTATTTTATGGCGATGCAGGCTTCTTCTTTTGGATTGCAGCTGGAAACCTGGACTGTGGTTTCCATTGTGTTGACCAGGAGAGAGATGTCATATTCCAATGGGTGATGTTAGTCGAATCGACTGAACTGAAGAGGACAACACATAATGTGGAGTAGTGCCCTGTTATCTGGCGATATGTAATCCATCAACATTCAAAGGACAGTGACGGAAAGTATCTTTCATTATAGATGGAAAACTCGAGCTTAAACAATCGCGATCTAATGAACATAAAACAGCGCACCGGCCTGTTATCTTCCAATGGACACTGACAATTTTCTTAAAATATCATCAAAAGTGTTGGGTACCAAAACATAAAAACAACGGTTTTATTCAATTCTTTCTCGTTTTTAGGTTGACCCTGCCGCACCATCACCTTTCTAACGGGCTGCAGTTCAGCCGCCAATACGTGCCTCTACGTGATGAGGTCGTCAGTAACCGGTGACCAATGGCCAGTAACAAATCGGTGTTCAGTTACCGATAATGGACATTAGGCAATCAGAGATGAGTAACCGGCGACTGGTGATCGGTGTTCGTAGCCAGCCAGCTAAAGAGTTGACCCTAGGGGACCCCAGTGATGTTGCCGGATGCGCTTAGAGAATGACGCAGGCTGAGCCGATCACCTCCGAAATAAATATGGGCGTGCCCGCGCCAAGCCCTCCGTCCGTCTTCTCCTGCTCGTTCTGGTCGAACTCGCAGTCGAAGTAGCGGCTCTGGAAAGAAACGGCAAAAAGTAGTGTTGGAATTAACAAGGCTTATCCTGGAGATGTAAATCACGAATCATTTTTGTGTATTGAATTTAGTTGGCAGACATTAAACCCTTCACACCTTAGAATTTCGTCAGCATGCATTTCACTCTGGGACTTCTGATTCCTAATTATTCATCTGCTTTGAAAATAATTTTCAAAATGATACTAACATTACGACATTATTAGATATAGAATATTACAACTGAATGTACAAGTGAACATTCACAAATAAATTCATAATAAATATCAATATTTTATTCTGAAACATATAAATCTGAATGCATTAGAAATTATTACTTTCAATGGCTTTCCTCCATTGAAAACTTATTACATTACACGGGAAATAAAATTCAAAACTATTTTATGATATTAAACAGCAACAATTGTATCGTAATGAAATTTAGCTCTCGAATTAGACCAAAAAACTTTGTCCTACAATCTCAAGATCGACGAATGACGCAAACACGATTGTCAAGCCATCACAAACCAAACTACTTAGTACAGGAGGCTGTGATCGCGTTATTTTTTCAATAAGCAAATTTACAGTGATCAAACGCGCCATTGTTCAGAGAAATAATACAAAAATGAGAATTTAAACACTGAATGGAGTCCAATAATCCACGGTGTGTGATTCGACGATTAAAATAATCAACAATGTGTGATTCAGACATTACAGCGTATTTTTTTTCATTCCAAATTATAACAGTCTGACTGCGTGTGGTAACAAAATTCATATTCCATAGGAATGGCTTAAATTGTCACGTTTGGGAATACAGCTAAATGCCTGAAAATAAAATGTTTAAGTAAACAAACATAATATAATATATAATGGTATATATTTGCCAATGGGCCATATGAATAAAAATGAGCACTTGCTCATGAGTACTTGCTCCGGAGCAAAGTGAGTCTACTCCGCAGCACTGAGCAGAAGCTCCATTTCGTATGAATAATAACTTCGTATGTCTCCGAAGAACTTACTCATGTCTCACGAGAATTTGCTCGTCGTGAACAAGTGATAGTGCTGGCTAAGAGTTTTAAAAATTTGGTTCTTGAACAACAAAGAGGTTACATACGTTACGCGCGTCGCGCACATTTGTATGGAATAAGAGCAATGGTGTGTTGTCTCATTCTTTAAATTCGAATATGAATAGCAGTAACGAAAAACAAGCGCTAGAGGCCCAGCTAATTTTTGCCGCATTGCTAAGTGAATATAAAATTATTTTTTGAAAAGAGCCAGCTTTCGGAGGTACGCTGTGGCCGAAACGAAACATTACAAAGTTTCAAAAAACAGTACCCCGAAAAATTCCAAGTAGAATAGAGCGATGGCCAATTAACATAAAAGATATGCAATATGAAAACGTGCCTGAAAGCAAACGCCGATAAAAATCGTACCAACCATACATTGTACTTTTCGAATCGCCAAAGATTCTAATAGTCTACATCACGAGAATTATCTTGAATTTTTTTAGTCAGCTGCATGTGCATATCAACACACGGTAAAAAATCGGCCAATTTAACCTTACTTTTCAAACGTGAGTCTGCTACTAAGATCCTCCAAAATTTTGGAGCACGTGCTCACTCTAGAGAGTAAACGCTTAACTTTATTCATACCAATTCTGAGCAATTGCTCGCTAGTTGAGAGTACGCTCAGAGTTGGAGCAAGTGCTCAGAGACTGAGCAATTGCTTACCCACTTTATTCATACGAAACTGAGTAGGATCTCGGAAACTCGGAGTAAAGAGTACTTGCTTACTTTTATTCATACCACCCAATGTTTGATTGAGAATTTATAAGTTCTAACTTTACATTAAACACATTTTAAACTTATCAATGTTAAAAAATCTATAAAATAGAAAAGATTGGATACAAACTAGGCCTTATGCAATGTTTTTATTGATAGATTTTAAAACTAATAAGATGATATTATCACCTTGACTATCATCGGCAAAGTCATTCAGAAATATATTGGTCAAGTAATATGATAAACAGTTGATGGTTCCCGGGACATACCAAATTTTGCTTTTGATAGGACGCAATTATCAGGAAGAAATGTTTTATCAGTAAACAAAAATATAATCGTAGGGTAAATGGAAATGCGTATGTTATCTCCTCCTTTCCTCCATCGTTTAAAATGGAGTTTTTGTTGAGTATCACTCACTGCGTGTACATAAGCATGTGTCAAAAAGTTTAGAGAGGCCCCATCCCTGAACGGCAAAACTACAATAGAAACACTTTTGAATTTATGTCTGAAAAACCTTATTCTCATTGTTGTTATCACATGGTGAATTTTTATACTTAGCATACCAGCGCGCTATATTTATTCTTCTATTCTCGTTTAAGAAAACGTGTTTGAATAGTTTTGTTTCTTCGGTTGTTAAATTCATTCGCCTCTCGTGTACAAGGGTTCAAGTATAAAAGAGCAGGATTTTCATCCAAGAATAAATTTATGTTGGCATATGTTTAAACACGAGATGTGTTTACTCATTTTGGGGGATTTACTTTTCTCAGTGATAGGGCTATATTTACACGTGAAAGAATCTTAAATAATCGTAACATTTTCATTTAGTCCCATGAAAACTGTAATGGATAACGTTAAGACATACTTCAACAGAGATTCAATATCAACGTTTGGGTTGACATCACCTATTGTCATCTTTGGCTTTCCGAGTTTGATTACAAGTGCTTCAGAGATTAATTGCATCCCTTGTTCCACTATCTCTAAACATCGTCCTACTAATATGGTTTATGCGTAATATTGTTCTAGCTCATCGCAGACGGATAGTTTGTTCGCTTTTGAAAAATCACTTTCCGAAAAGAAGGTTTTGTGATAAGTGCATTATTAAATGACAAACTAAGTCTTCAAATTCGAATACCGTGGCCTTTTTGTTCTGTGAGGACATTTCAGATTAAAGGCTTACGCAATTGCTTAATTTGGTGTTAACGTCATGAGAGAAGGTATTGAAACACAAATTTAAGCATATATGGAAACGGAAGTAGTTTTTGGAATAGTGTGTTTAAGCGTGGAACGCAATCCTAGGGCATGCATTGATGCCAAAAAGAAAACTTGGCCCAATTTGTGTACCAGGCTATTGTGACTCCAAACAGTTCTGTTAACAGAGGTTGTTTATTTTACCAGTTTCTACGTTCATTTGTAACTGGATTTTGTTATATTTAGTTCATTGAAATTACTTAATTGTCTAGTTAATTTGATCCCTTGTAATGTATAGTGATATTCATAACTACCTGAGTCTCAAACGAAGGATTTTATCATGTATCTGAGCTTATTCGTTGTTTTTTGCAGAGGAGACAGCGTCGTTGAAATATTTGACACATGATTACGCATGTATATTCCACGTGATTTGACGTTTGCAAGAATTTCCTACCTTAGCTTGTCTTACCTGGCAGTCGAGGCATCGGCAGTGATCGCTCATTTTACAAGCAATTCCCCATTGCGCTGCCACAGCGCGGTAAAGCTCTTTGCTGGATTTATGGAAAATCTCCGTTGGGCCTGTAGTAAAACAGATAACTATCGTTATTCGCATATTGCAAAAAACATACATGTGGTCGGATCCGAACGGTGTTAAATACTCGTAAAACTTTTGTGCGTTAACATCCAAAATTAGAAACGACAACGATTTAAAAATTAAAGAATGAGATTTTCAAGAAATATGGTTTGTATTAAATTGATGATAAAAAATACACGAAGTTCGTGGTATTTGAGAACTTATTCTGCCTTAATAATATTAGAAATAACAAAAACTGTACACGAAACACGAGTCAGAAAAACTGTATGTTATTCTTATTAATAAACCTTGAGATTAGAAAATTACCTTGAATCGTGAACTTAACACTACACATTAGTTAATGAAACCTTTTTTTCCATTCCGACTTTATAAACTAGTGGTGCTAAAACTGCTCGTACTTCTCGCCCGAATTTTCACGCAAAATTGACTCAAATTTTCGAAAAATTGTATATGACCTTCTTTCAAAACCTATTTTTAAGAAATCGATTTCATTAAAGAAAAAATCTCTATTTTCATAATTGTAGTCGTAGGAAGACTTCGAAAAAATTGTGAACTTTTGCAATTTTCGAAAAATCAGGGTTTTCAACTATCACGAGACCCGCATTAATCTCTTAAACTCCCTTCACACAATTCAATAATTTCACACAAGTCAACAATCAATAATTTAAAGGGCCGCGACATCAGTCGGATCAATTGAGGAATAGTAGTTTTGGAGAAAATCGGCTGAACAGTTTAGCCACTATGGTTGTTCACGGACGAGCGGAATGTCGGAAGGACAGACAGACAGACGGTCAGACGAACATTCTTCCGTCCTTCATTTCTGTCCCCCATTTTTCAGTTCGCTCTAAGCCGTGGTGGCGAGCACATCGCGCTCTTACCACCAGCTCAGTTGTATGCTACCTGATACGGTTTGCTAAGTAACGTTACTTACAGTGACTTTACCTCAGTGTACTCACTAAGTGTAGTGGCAAAGTGAAATATTAATAGTTGTAGTAAACACAACAAGCATCGTAGAAACATCGTCCAGCAGTAGCTTAGGCCACACCATTGCCGGCGCTATGGAGGTGGCTTGCAATCTCGATAGCGCTACGGATGCATCTTCCCACTTCCCATCGGGCCAAAACGAAGATCTGCACAGCTATGGGGAACATTCGATAAGCCAGAATCGTCTGTACTACAGCGACCAACCCGAACAAAGCACATCCCTACAGCAATATACCTTGTTCTACGATAACAGCAATTCTAAGCTCAGTAACCCCGGCGCAGCAAATGGCGCAACCAGATAAGGCCTCGTTCAGCAATCATAACCCCGGCATAAACTCTAACCTCAGAAAAAGAGGTCACAATGACAGTGATTCGCATTCGAGCTCCCAACCAAATAAAAAATCCACTAGCAGTGAACTAGATCCATACTCTGTGTCAGTGAGTAACAGATAGGTCCCCCTAGAAAAACTAACCGAAAACAGATTCAGCTACGTAAATGAAAGTGCTCCACAGAACAATGAAAACATAAGAATTCCGCCCATGTAAATAATATACTAAACATGTCCGAGTTCAACAGAGAAATTAAAATTAAATTAACAAATCAGTTCACAACAGACTACAACAATAACCGAGTAAAACTAATGTTTAGAACAATATCATACTTTACAAACGCCATCAAGTATTTAATAAATACAAAAAGACAATTTCACACCTATAATGATCCCGCGAACAAAATGTTCTCAGTCGTTTTTAAAAATCTACATCATTTCCTAACTTTACAAGAAATTTACGAAAACCTCAAAACAAAGTGCACATTTTCAACCAGGTAACTAGACTCCACAGCAAGAACATTCCAATACCGGTTTTAGCAGCAGAATTTAACGACCATGAGAACATAGACAATTTAAAAATATTATAAATAATCAATCTCCCCAATTTAAAAATTTAAACCCCCCATTGAAATAGAACAAGCAATAGCGCAACTAAATAATTTGATTATTAGTGCAATGAAAAATAAATAAGGACAAATCTCTCAATAGCAATAGAACCACAAAAGTTAAACTGCCTAAATCCATTTTGGATTTAATAAACGCCAAAAATAAAACAAGACGATTTTGATGTATCCTTAGATTTTCACAACTAAATAAAAATAATTTGTTAAATGCAATATATCAAAAAAGCAATGACTTTCTACAATCATTCAAACTATAATAATCTAATTCAATCTCTTAATACAACAAATAATACACGCTGGCAATTTACTAAAACTATTTTAAAAAAGAAAACGCACATCCCACCATTGAGCTCTCAATCAGGAAAAAAGTTCGCACCTATCGAGAAAGCAGAAACACTGGCCAATCATTTTGAGCAAACATTTACTCCTAATAATACCCCACCACACCCAGATCATAATAACATTATACACCTGGCATCACCGCCTAACTACAATGTTCCTCACAAAATTAAGTTCATCTACCCCCGCGAACTTAAAACTATTATAAACAAACTCCCATTAAGAATAGCCCCAGGACATGTTAAAATAAGCAACATAATATTAAAAATCTACACACTCACACGATAGCTTATTTAAATAATATATATAATTCTAAAATGAGACCAGGTTACTACCCAATTACATGGAAGAATTTCAATATAATTCCTGTACCAAAGCCAAACAAAACCCGAAGCATCGTTGAAAACTATAGACCAATTAGCCTGCTCCCAACCATTTAAAAAAATCTTGAAAAACTAATACTCAAACAAAAAATGTCATTTTTTAATAAAAACCAATTTTTCCCTTTGCACCAATTTGGATTATCTTCAATCCATGAAAAATAATAGCAGGACTGCCTCAAGGATAACCCCTATCGCCTACTCTTTACAATGTTTATACAGCAGACATTTTTTTTAAATTTATTTTTATTTTGGTAGACATTACATTGTTCAGTTTACATGTTAACTGTGCAAATGATTGATGATCTTAACCTATCTTATACTAACTTACATTAACTTAAAATTATACATTACAATTTATATAAAACAATATACTGGGAGAGGAAGCAGGCAGCACCTCAGATTAGTATTATTCCAAGTTTGCGAATATTTTATAAAATGAATGGAGGGGAAATCTGTTGTTAATTCTCGTTCGATAATTGGGGGCTTTGCCTAGTTTATAGAAGGATGTTGCTTGAATTAGGGGAAGATTAGTGTAAAAGTTATGTGCAAGATAGGCTATTTGGTTTTTTATTGTGTTTATGTTTAAATCATTGTGTAGTTGATTGTTGGTGATGAACCATGGTGCTTTTGTAATTAATCTTAAGAATTTATTTTGGATAACTTGTATTTTGTATAGGTTGGAATTGGCTGCATTGGTCCAGATGGGGCAAGCATAGAGTAATGTCGGCCGGATTATTGTTTTGTAGAGTAATAGAGCATTGGATTTGGAGAGTTGGCTATGTTGATTCAGTAAGGGTCGGAGTTGAATTAGTTTAATTTTGGCTTGATGAGTTTTTACCTCTATATGTTGCTTCCAGTTGAGTCGGGTATCGAAGTTTAAGCCCAAATATTTAATTGTTTTATTAGTTGGTGTCCAATTGATGATGTCGTTATTTATGAAAAATGGAAGAGGGTGAGTAAAAGGTCTTAATGTGAATATTTTTGCTACAGATTTTGTTGGGTTTAACTTTATTTTCCAGACATTAGCCCAGTTTGCTATTAAATTTATGTGATTCTGAAGCTGTGTTTGAAGAGTTGTTAAAGAATTTCCTGAGATATACAGTGCAGTGTCATCGGCAAATTGAGCGGTGTTTATATGTGCTGTAGTAGGAATATCTGCTGTGTATAAATTGAACAACGTGGGGGAAAGTGGTGAACCTTGGGGAACCCCAGCAGCAATTTTCCTTGGGTTGGAACAGTGGCCTTCGACTGAAACTGAAAATGTTCTATTTGTTATGTAGCTAAGGATAATAGATACTAGATATTTAGGTGTACCTATTGATATTAATTTAAAATAGAGAGCTGGATGCCAAATTCTGTCAAATGCTTGCGAAATATCTATGAATGCAGCGATGGTATGTTGTCCCTTTTGAAATGCAGAGTGAATGTGTTCCGTAAGTCTTAGTAGTTGATGGGTGGTAGAGTATTGTGATTTGAAGCCAAACTGGTGCTGTGGAATACTGTTTGTTTTCTTGATATATTTGTTCAATCTGAAGAGTATTAATTTCTCTAAGATTTTAGACATTATAGGAAGCAGGCTGATAGGTCTGTAATTCTCGGCTTTTGAGTGATTCTTGCTCGGTTTTGCTATTGGGTGAATGATTGAGTGTATCCATGTTTGGGGGAAATATCCTGTTCTCAATACTGAGTTGTAAATGTTATTTAGAAAAGCAATAGCTTTCTCTGGTAGATTTTTTAGAATGATTGTGTTGATCCGATCATGGCCTGGTGCTTTTTTATTTGGCATGTCCTTTAATATTTTTCTTATTTCATTAGGGGATATGAATTGTATTTGATGGGGAACATCATATAGGGGAGCATTGAACATTGTCATTATTTCATCGTGTTTCGGGTCTTTAGGGGTGTTATTGGGGGTGAAAGTGTCAACAAAGTGTGAAGCCAGTACTTCAGCTTTTTCCATTGGGGAGTATTTTTTACCTTCACTAGTTGCTAATGGGGGAATGCTTGTTCTTTTTTTTAAGAGTTTCTTAGTAAACTGCCATAGTGAGTTGTTTTTAGTATTTAAGCTATTGATATATGAGTTGTATTGTTCTTGTTTATATCTGTTTAGAACCTTTTTACAAATATTATTTAGCAGGTTTAGTTCTTTTTTTAAAGAGGGAATTCTTAGTGAATTCCAAAGTCTTCTTGTTTTATTTTTTATTCGGATTAAGTTAATTATATTAGTTGGTAGTGGTTTGTGCATTATTTTGTTAACATCTAGGCTTTTTTTTATATGACTGTTGCTAATATTACTGAGTATTATATTGTTGAGGGTCATGATTGCTTGGTTAATTTCTTGGGGAAAGTTCAGGTTGTGAAATGGAGGTATGGATTTATTTATGGAACATTTAAAGTTCTTCCAGTTAATGTGATAAGTATTTAAAGTGGGTGGGGGTGTTGAAGGAGGTTTTTCTACTCGAGTTGAAATTATTACTGGTAAGTGGTCTGAATCTAGTTCATGGTACGTTGTAGAAATGAACTGAGTTTTAATATTAGTAACAGCTATGTCAAGTATATCTGGACTTTTGTTTGAATAATATGGAAAGTAAGTGGGTTCGGTTGGTGATAATATGTTGAAATTCAAGTTCCTTTTTATGTTGTATAAGTATTTGCCAGCTGTATTCGTAGATCGACATCCCCATGAATAGTGTTTAGAGTTTAGATCACCTGCAATTATGAATGGGTTTGGTAGTTGTAATAATGTGTATATGTTGGTATTATTGATTTTTATATTTGGAGATTTGTAAGCAGTTACTATTGTAATTGTCCTATTATTATTATACTTTACATTAATTGCTGCTGTTTCGAGTCCGGGCGTGTGTGGTAGAGTAATCTGGTGATGTGGTATACTGGATTTTATTAATATTAATACTCCTCCACCTTTCGAGTTTTGTCTGTCTGTTCTGATTGATATGTATCCCTGAATGAAGAATGAGTTTTCTTGGTTGAGATGAGTTTCTGTGATGCATGCTATATCAATTTTGTTAGCATGTAAGAAGTGTTGTAGTTCGGATCTTTTGTTGATAATGCCATTCGCATTCCAGTTTAATATAATTATATCACTATGGTGATCCATAATTGTTGCTAAATGTCATAGCAAATGATTGTTGGATATTCTGAATAATTGTTGGAATTAATGAATTTATAAAATTAATGATGTGATTCGTTATGAATTGAGTGATGTTTTGTATGAATGAGTTACCAATATTGAAATTGTTGCAGTTTCTGTTTGTCTGTTGGTTGTTTTGTTGCTGGTGATTTGTGTTACTTGTGTTTTGTTGGTGGTTGAAATTTGTTGCGTGTGAGAAATTAGGTATGTTGTTGGTTTGAGGTAGTGTTGGAAAATTTGTTGTATTAAATAGCGGGGGATTAGGATTGTTCCTAGGTCTGTCATTAGGATTGTTTCTTTTACTTTCTAAGATTTTTCGATAGTATGGACATTCTACTGATCTGAGGTCGGCCCTATGCTTCCCGAGACAATGTTTACATGTAGGAGTGGAGTTCTTTTGTTGGCAGTTTGCTGATAGGTGATCACCTGCACAAAACACACATGAAATTGAATGATTGCAATTGTTTTTGCTGTGACCAAAGTCTAGACACCGGTAGCATTGTAGGGGGCCCTTGGTTTTCTTTCTTCTTTCTGGTTTCACTATGTTATTACCTATTTGTTTAATTTCCAACACATCCTCGATTTTATGGGTTCCATCAAAGTCTACTGCCACTACTGGGATGGGGGAATTGTTTTTATACAGACGTGTAACTTTTACAGCTGAGTTGAATTTGTTTTTATTTTCGTCTAATATTTCACTTTCTGAGATTGAAGGATGAATATTCTTGATATCTATGGAGTATTTTTTACTAATTTTATCCGAATACGTATGAAATTGTTTTTTGGTGGCCAGAAAATATTTAACTGCTTTTCGGAAATCGGTCACTGATTGAAATTGGATTCGAATCTTTTGATTTTTGAATTCCGTGGTGAAGTTGGATGAAACATTAGACTTTATTTCGTTCGCGAGAGAAACTTGGTTTTCGAAATTAGTAACAAAAATAGGTGGGATTTTATTTTCGTCACTTAGTTCATCTGGGATTTCTTCATTTAGCCAACTAAATCTGTTTTTGATTTCTACGTTATATTGATTTTGTAGGTTCGACCCTGCCGGGGGCTGACTGTCTGTGGTTATACGTTTAAGGTCTCTGTTATCACTGTCGTTATCGCTGGCTCGCTTTCCTTGCGACATTACCTTGTTTTGATACGGTTGGGCTGAAGCGGCTGACTGTTGAGAATGCAATTGTTCAACGGGCTGGCCTGATGATCCGACCCCGAATTGGTAGTTATTACTTGCGAGGTGTTGGCGTTGAGGCGGTATTTCGATGAATTCCATGCTGTCGGTGAGATTTACGTTGCCTTCGTCGGGAACCACATTTGATGACTCTTCCGTATGATATAATGAGTTTAGGGCTTCACTAACCACTCGCCCTGTGCTGGATAAAACATTGTGGTTCATTCAGCTACTAAAGCACTCGTAATTGAATAGCTGGTCACTGAACACTATTACGAACTTAATGTTCTTAACGTTTGGCGTGATGTTGCGCTGCACTATCACTCTGAACGATTCTAGCTGCTGTTGGCGGAGCGACTGCACTGGCCCGCAGCTGAAGCGAGAATGTACAGCAGACATACCCCCTACATCAGACACACACACAGCACAATTCGCGAGTCCATCTATTCAATCAACCTCACTTGAAACAAAATCCAACAGCATTTAAATAAAATTAAAAACTGGTCCATTAAATGAAAAATAAAACTTTAGTCGACCAAATCAGCCACAAAACTCTTCTCTCAGGCCATTTTCCACCCCCACATATAATAATCACATGGTTCTCACAAAACGAAACTATCAAATATCTTGAACTGAATTTCGACACTACGTTAAATTGAAAAGCTCATGTAACCGGAAAGCTACAACTCACTGATAATAAAATTAATCCAACTAAATCCCTTACTCAGAAACAAAAGCAATCTTTCATTAAACAATGCTTATATATAAAATATATAAAAAATATATGAACTATACTTATACTTATATAAATATATGAATATATATATATATATATATATATATATATATATATATATATATATGAATATACTTATATAAAAAATAATTGAACCGCGTATGCTCCAGGCGTACCCAGTATGGATCAATACCTCGCAAACAAACATAAACCGACTTCAAGTGATGCGAAACTCATTCCTCCGAATAGCAACAAATGCTCTCTGGTTTATATCAAATCACCACAAAGAACTAAACCTGCCACCTATCTCCCACCACATAGACCACCTATCTAATAACTTCTATTCAGTATAATCTCAATAGCCTAAGCCGTTCACTATAACCTGGCATCAATCAACTATTTCCCAACGCGTATTAAAAACAGATTTCCATTAGAAGCATTCCTAAATTTTTTCACACAAAAACTAAAATAGTAGGTGCTATATGAGTCCCCTACATCAATTTGTAGTTGGTATAATTAAATGTTAAGTTAGAATAAGAATAGTTATATGTCAACAAAATACATATGAAGTAGTAAATAATACTGAACTACGTAAACATAAAAAAATAAATAATTTTAAAAAATCGATTTTTCAGTATCAAGGATCCACAAAACATGGATTCCGGCTACATCACGTGATAGACTTTTTTTCTAAATTTAGCAACTGGATTAATCCACTTTTTCGATTCTGGGCCCTATAATAAGAATTTTTCTACCCAAAACTCGCCGTTTTTCGTACAGCATTACATAACTTTCTCTCAACTCCGTAGCGAGAAAGTAAAAACGAGCCAATTATGGATCTTGTTATGGGTGTGAAATTGTGCGAAGATGCGGACACTGTAAGAAAAGTGGCAAGAAGTGAGTAAGAAGCAAGAGCGCCAATAGCGAACTTACCTAGAGCGAGCCCTTAGCTAAAAAAGAAGTCTTCGCCTGGAAGGGGGAAATGTAGATAAGACGAGAACACAACACGGCAGTCAGTGAGATCGCGTCAAGAGAATTAGAATTATATTATTGCCTACTGTTTGCTTCGATTTTTGCTTGGTAATATTGATCTTTGGGGTGTTGGTGAGCAGCGCTGCGTATTGAGACATCTATTCTGTTTACGACGACAGTGCATCGGATTGGTATCATCTCCTGCATAAATGATAAATTGGCTTGTATCTCGTACGAATTGGATTGCGGTTATACGAAACGTTTATCAAATAAACGTTTGTTATATGCTATTTTCTGAACATAACATTAAGAATTTTTTACCCCGACATTACGCCGAAAGCGCAAAGTGCTCAACGTCCCCAAAGGGCTTAGAGACGCGTTTCTTCAATTGAAGACGCATCAAATAAAAATTTAAAAAAATTATCTGTCGGAACAATAACTGACTACTAGAAAACATTGTCCTCAAAAAACAGCTAACTCCAGTTTTCACTCACCATGCTACAATTGAAGTGCTATTGTAACCAAAATATTTGAAAAATATAAAATTTGACCAAATCTATTGATTTACAAATTATTCCCGAATGTATTAATGTGATAAATGTATAGAGAATTTTAATTTTTTAAACATTTTTGCCCTCAAAACAGCTCCAATCTCTTTCTTTAAATATTCACCTCATATGGGTCAAGGGGCGGTTAAAAACATGTTGTTTGTCGCATTTTCGCCGATCTCTCCTTTTTTCGGAAATTGCAATAAGTTAACATTTCAAAACTTTAAAATTGAAGATAGAGATTTTTGACTTAGACAAAGTCTGTTGTAAAACATAAGTACTTCAAGAATGGTCACGGACATTTTTTTGAAAAAACTAGTAGATTTCGCGCAATTTGTGTCTGAAATATATGAAATTTCTAAAAAATCTAATAAACTGTTCGAATTTTTTTCATCATTTTCCGTAGATATAAGTATGGACACTTAAAGGAATGGCGTAAGTCTCATTTTCGTTGAACTTTCTGAATTTTCGAAAATTTCAAACTTAGAAATTATGCGAGAAAGTATTGGCTCTTGTTGCACCACTAGTTTTATAAATGTATAGTGTTAATGTTATACAACATAATGTGAAGAAATTGTTATAAATGCATAATATTATTCAACAAAATAGCGAATGCAACGTTACAATGTACCAGTAAAATGCAATAAAACAACGTGGTTTATAATGTTGCTTATGACATTCGTATAATTGAAAAGTTGCTCCTAACGTCACTCGATTCCAAAACTTATGCAGTAAAGTTATATTATGAAATTGTTGCATAATGTACAATTAAGTAGCCCCTTCAATCTTTTATTTATTTTTTCACTTTTAATTTCTAACTTCATGATTTTGCAATGACATCTCGGTCAAATATTGCGACGTAAAACGGAAATATCTCAATCAAAAGTTGATAGGGCGAATGTGAAACTTTCTGCGCATGTAGTCGTAGGCTTCCGCGGCCGGAGTAATGTGAATGATCTTGGCTGTCCGGCATCACAGTCTTCGACGCGACGTCACAAGCCAAGATCATTCCTTCGCATGTCTATGTAATCGCAGATGACCCATTCCCTGAGCCTCCTCTGTTGATCGTCTGTAGAAAGAATTAGAGTGAATAACCGGAAAACTCAACTTATTTGGTGGTAAACGAAGAGATCAAGTCATTAGTATACCCAGAATAATCAGACAACTTGACTTATCATTACGTTTAATCATTAAATATAATTTAATTTTATAAAATGTATGTCCATTTAGTCATATGCGGCCACTTTTCAGCAACCAGATGGAATTTAATTTATAAAATTTTTTAACAAATGCACAGAAATGGTAGGAGAAGGATGTATCTCGTTTTCAGCTGTAAATCAGTTTATTCAGCGGAGCCAATTAATTAACATGGCACTTCAATTTTATTTTCACATTAGTAACTGGCTAGTTAGAAGTTTTCCAAAACTTTCTAACAGGATACTGTTGTCAAACACGAAGTGTTTTCTGTTTGGGTTATGCGGATACTCAAATTTCGATAAAGCCCAGCAAATAAAAAATTGAGTAACACATAGACAAAGCTTAACATTAATTCATGAAATTCATGAATTCGAACAAAAAGAAGGTATAGAAAATTGTAAATACTATATGACAAAGTGTTATGGTCGCTAGTACCGTAAGTGTGGTGCATGTTTTCATCCGGGATGTGGCGGTGTTCTTCCTCCGCTGGATGAGATCTGGCGTCCATCTGCACGTAGGCATGTGAGACTTTCCCATCTACGTATGTCTCACCAGCGGGGCACCGCCCCAGTAAGGACAAGCTCTTAACTGCCGACTAGTCTCCTGACATGTGTGGTGTGGTGCGTGTACGTGTGTGTATATAAGGGCTGAGGATAATACAGGAAAGAGGAAGGAATGATCAGGCACAGCCCGTGGTCGGTTTGTTATGTTGATATTCTTCGGAGAAACCACGGAACACTAACAATTAGAGCAGCCGGCCGCTAGAATTCTCCTCGTGTCAGCGATTTAATTCGATTTCTAGCTAGTGTCGAAAATCCTGCCACCGCCGGAGCTCAAACCCTACGACCTCCAAGTCGGAGGCACAGCACTGACATTAGTTGACGCAGATGTCGCAATGAACTACTTCAGATGGTTCAAAGTTGGAGTAATTGGGTATGGGTCACCGGTGTTCTGTTGCCATGAAGTAAAACGACCGCATCCAGCCACTACCCTCTGTTTGCCGAGCGAGCGCGCTCACCTGTGTTGGCGGGTCTGGGCGCGGCGGGGGCGGGCGGCTCTGCGGCTGCTGTGCTGCCTTCCGCCGCCTGGGCCATCTTGTCCCCACCCGCCGCGTCCGCCTCCTCCCCAGTTGCGTCTTTGTCATCGGCGGCGGTGGCGGCGGCGGCAGCTGCGGCGGCGGCCGCGGCCGCTAGCGCCCGCTCGGCCGCCAGGCGATTCTGCGCACGGGAAGCGCACCTGTTGCTTCGCAGGCCACGGCCGGCCACGCGGATGGGTAACCGGCCACGCGGTTGGTATCTTATTCAGCTTCATAATGAGGGAAAATATATGTGCTGCTAAACATTGCCCTTCTTGGAATTGCCTATATTTCATTTTACATCAATCTCGATGTGAGATACTGCTCTCAATTTTCTCCGTTTTGCGATCATTTGGAGATTAGATTTAGATTTAGATTTATTCAGTCACAAAACAGTAAAAACTGTATGTGACGTAGGGGGGACACGATTATCTGCGCTCGTTTTCTTGAGATCTAGAATCCCTTCCCGTCATTTTAACTATAAATAGTTAAAAGATAAGTAAAGGTTTAACATAAATAAATAAAAATAAATTTAAAAAATCGCAAGATTAGCAGTATTTGAAAAATAGTCAGTTTTGTTTCTGAGTTATAGTAAAATTATTTGCATCGGTAACCGAATTACAAGTATGAGTTTTCTGCATTGCTAACAAAATAGCAACTCGCCCTTACCTCTCCTCCTACCATTACAAGCAAAACGTGCGCATAGTGAAGCTACATTTACGTCCAGATGCAAAACAAGGGGCCATTTCAGCATTTGCTCAGTGGATCAGGGAAACTGGACAAAACCCGATTGAGATTGGGGTCATTGACTCGGAAGCTGAAGTACATTATTTGTTACAAAGATATTAAGTCTTTTTTAAAAGTTATACAAAATAAATGTAAACTAATTCATTTCGTATATCACTGTTTTGTTAAAATAAACATTCTTTTTCTTTTTGATAATCAGTATAGTCTCTAAATGTATAGAAACAGTTATGCAACAGAAAAGATTTTACTTTTAACTTAAATGTGTGAACCGACTTCAATTGTTTAATGTCATCTGGCAGTACGTTACAAAGTAACGTACATGTATTGTATGTGGATTTCTGACAGTGATCTGTTGTAGCTGACACTTGATGAACGTGATTTTTACGATGTGTGTTGTAATTATAAATATCAGTATTGCATGAAAATATGTTCCCACCGTTAAGTAAGTCATTTTTGACAAATATTACAGATTCGTAAGTATATAGGCAATGCAGTGATAAGATTCCAAGCTCAATGAAGAGAGGCTTGCAAGGGTAACGCGGATGGCATTTTTCGTTATTCCAATAATTTTATTTTACAATCTAAAGGTCTGAGTAGTAAATGATGAGTTTTCCCAGAATTTTATACCATATGTCAGGCGGGAATGTATATTTGCAAAATACACGCAACGAGCTGCATGAATTTGATAGAATTCTGAATGCGTAACATAATGTACTTAATTTAGAGTTTAATTTTGTTATATGTACATTCCATTTCATGTTTGACTGAATTGACATATCTAGAAATTTTGTTACCTGAACATCACCTAATTGCATATTATTCATTTTCAATGGAGCATGCGGTTGCTGATTTGAAAGGCAAAAATGCATTGAAAGTTTTTTGCCTTCATTAACTATTAATTTGTTATTACAAAACCAATTTGAAACTCCTAAAATCGTACTATTTATTGTTTCTTTTTTGAAAAGAACATTCGTGTCATCGTCAAATAGAGCCGTTCTTCCGTTTTTAATAGACGACGGCATATCGTTTACGTATAACAGAAAGAGGATAGGACCTAAAAGCAAGCCTTACGGAACACCATATTCAATTGGTAAAGAATTGTAAAGACATATAAATAATGTCCTTTCGTGCCAGTACGGTATTTCGACTCTTTGAGATCGATGTGTAAGGTACGAAATTATGACATTGTTGGTGAAAAATACATTATTAAATTGTTAGAAAAAATTACATAATACATTTTTGAAAGAGGCCATTGGTTTAAAATATTGTTTATGAGTTACAATGAGAACTAAGTAAAAAAATACAAAATGTCGATTCCTAGCAGTGTACACTAGAATATAAACAGTGAAATATGGCCCTTGTATCTAGAAATACGGTAGATTATCCATTTAAATATGTGGTTAAATCATTTCACTGCATGGATCAATGCAGTAGACGCCCAGGCACTCAATGTACGCGCCGCGTCGACCCCACTCTCTCCTCCCCTTAGCTGCCTACACCCGACTACTTGCCCTTTGGCATCTCTTGCGGGCAGGCGGATGGCTCGTAAGTGCAGATTGCCTGCAAGAGCACGCATTGTTTAGGCCTGCCGTAACCCATGGCCGCATGGTAGGGACGCTGCTAGTAGGCCTGAGCTCCTAAAGAGCTGTTGTGCCAAAATACAAACTCATTACTTTTTAAATTCAATCTGGTCACAGCACATGATACGATAGTCATAAATCTATCACGGGAATCGAAAATCGAAAAGTTCACATGACAACTTTTCGCTTTCGTCTTACCGCAGATGACTTTTGGATAGTAAATAAAAATGTCTTTTGGATAGTAAATAAAAATTATTTCCATGACGAATTCTGCAGTCTCAAACTACCCACCAAGAAATATATTTTCGCTATTTTTAACATTATTTTCCTACCATTTAATCCATTTATGACTTCTCAGAAGTACGCTTCTCGCTATGCGACTCGCGTTATCGCGCCTTGAAATTATCGATGTTTCAAACCAATAGTGAAATTACTTACGACAATATACTTATCGATATTACTAATTTCTTATGCGCGTAGAAACTGAAGAACAACTAAGCAGCCTAAGGCGATGTGAGTGCGGTCGATGGCTTCGACACATACCTAGGAACTTGCTAACTAGGGAAATGCAAAAATATCTACAGTACTAATTCGGTTTATTTTCAGAAATTGAGAGAAATATAAGCAGCCTTTGGACATGCGCGAGTAGTTAGTGCTTTTGTTACATATCCAGAAACTCGGTAAATTCCTAAAACAATAGAACCGATTCGAGTGTCTTCCAAAAAATTATAATAATTGATTATAAGTTATTTCTCGTATTGTCGGACTCAGTGCATCACTCGTTACGTCACAGTGTCATACGATAGTAAACACCCATTGACAATGCAAACGTAAACATAGGCATAACGCATAGACGTAAACATTTACATAAGTGATAGACCGAAGTATTCACAAGGTCTAACATGAACGTAAGCAAAATAAGAGTTTCTATTGGCTGTGAGACATTCTAGTTTACTATTGATTGGATATGAGAATCGATTTCGAGGTATCGACTGTATCCATGGCCCATATGGCGTAAGTTCGTCTATCGACTTTGCTCATATTTTGATTCTCAATTCTGAGTTAACGTGCTGTGATTGGTTTATTTCTTATGTCTTACTTAAACATAAGCACAGAAGCTTGATGCTCGCAAGCTTTTAGGTTATCGTCTTACGGGTTATGCTTATGTGAACGCATTGAGAATGAGTCCGTTCATGGACGTAGTCAAAATGTTATGTCAATGCCATGCTTATGTTTATGTTTGCTTTGTGAATGGGCCTTAAGGCTCTGAAGAAGATCCTGCTCTCATAAAATATTTGCTATTTACATGTTGGGTTATGCAACTGCAACTCTTTTATATTCGTGGTATGTAAAGAACTGCTGTACTGCATAAATAATGTACTATGCTATTGCAGTATTAGTTATGACTGTTTTTGTTAAAATATGTAATGTATTACAGTGTTCTTTGCGAGAACTTAATGTGTTTTTGTGTGGGTGTCATTTTTCTGAAAACTGTTTTGTGTTATTTTGTTCAGGGACAGGTTTGTAATTGCAGTACATCTATAGAGGTCGGAAGATCAGGTATTTGTTTTGATTAAAACAGTCAAACAAAGATCCATTTATTTTAATTTTATATTTAATAAGTCTTTTTTCAGTCGACACCCTGTTGACCGTTAAGCCCCGATGGGACGCATATTTGACCACACATTAGAAACCAAAACACTTGCAGGCTCTTCCGATCTGGGGTCAGCAGAACGCGACAACTCATAAATGAGAGACGAGGGACAAACAACCATGTCCAAGGCGGAACTCGAATCCGCGATCTTTCGGTCCGAAGTGTTGAGTCAGTACACGCTCTTAGCCACCTCGGCATCCAGGTCCTCTATTTTTAATAATCAAGTAATTAAATAAAAAATACTTTTATTCTAAGACAAAAGTGGTGTAAATGGGCATGTAAAATATGAAACTTTGTTGGCATCAATTAAAGTAGTCCATGAATCATGACTAGTATCGTCTTGCTTCCAAATTGCAGTTTATTACACTTCTTTAACCTAGAACCCAAGTTCAACATTTCCTGAGATCGCGCCTCTGCTTGCAGAGAATGACAAAAACGTGATAGTTTCCATGTATTTTCTTAGGGTTGAAGATAAATTTCCAATTTGATCGGCAGTTAGGTGGCACAGTTAAGTGATTCTTATTAAAACTTTTAATATCGTAATACTAATAACGAGGCTTTTTCCGTCCGAATTTGATACACAATGCCACAGAACAACAAAGTCCTGGGGACTGACTTCACATGAACGTGACCTCACAGATGGGTTTACCTCCTCCACATGGGAGGTTTCCTAGTCTTGCGGTCTGCCTCGTGAGACTACGTTTAGTGCATTGGTTTACCACAGGAAATGGCGGTAACCATCCACCATTCTGGTGTATGTGATCACGCATCGACCTTCACGTTGGCTTGAAGGGTTTCCCCAACCACTTAATTTCCTCCAGCAGGCTATTGCCAGCCGGGAACACTAAGCCCTCGACTGGTGTCCTGATATTTGTGGTAGAGTAGTGCTTGTGTTTGTGTATGTATGTAAGGAAGGAGGAAATACACAAGGAAAAGGAAGGAACAATTTCGCGCAGTCCGTGGCCCTAATAACGGGTACCGTACCGACATTCGCCTGGAGCTGATTGAAAAAAAAAACATGGAAAACTACCAATCAGAGCAGCCGGTCGCCAGACTTCTCCTCTAGACAGGGGTTGGATTCGACCAACCTGTCTAGCTCGTGACGAAAATTCTCTCATCGTTGGGATACGAACCTTAGGACCTCCCGGTTAGAGGCACTGCAGTGATATCAGTTAATGTCATGAGCCACCTAAGTTGGTGATCTAATTGGACTTACACGTAATGTATAATGAGAAGGACACTACTCACTACACACGAATAAGACACGGAGACTGATGCTCTTTTCCTGTCTTAATTGATTACTACACTGATTACTGATAAATCAGGTGTGTGTTGTCAATTTCCTGTTGATATCTTAGAGATCCTCAGATAGCCTTGCCACCAGGATATCGGCGGCGTAGGAACAATTCGTCAAGGGGAGGATTATTGTTATGATCCTCAGTTCCTAAACATTTTTGATCATACCTGATAAAAATTGACGCATGGGTAATGGGTCATGAGATTAAAACGATTACGTCACGGTCTCTCAGGGGTAAGAGAATGTGGAAACTGCCGGACAGAAAATACGTTTGGAGTCTGCATTGTGTACTGTAAATTTTACATGGATTGCTTCAGTTTTGAACCTTGGTTCTCAGTGGTGGACGGTGAGCTGTCTGTCCACTACACCACGACAACCACAATTGTCATTACAGACTGATATTCCAGAATCTTTCAATCAATAATATCGTTCTTCAAGGTCTCTGGATTGTCAATTCAGGTTTCTGAATAGCGGAGTTGGTGTATTTAAATTTATCGCGTTGGCAGTAATTTTTGAATGAATGTCACAGATTTTTAAACTAAAACGCATCTGTTTTCCGAATCTAAATATTCGTATTTTTTTCAAATGAAATAAAATTATATTTGTAGTTTGTGAAAATTAATGAATGGTTGTCTGCCGAGTAAAATAAAATGTTTATCTACAACGGAATGTGGTCAGCCAAACATCACGACATTATGGGTTGCCTATTTGTCAAGGGGAATGTTACATATGTAACTTTGTGACATGATTAATTAGTGATTCTGAGCCTGTCAACTGTTAAGGTCAGTACCGCAAGTGTAGCACATGTTTTTGGCGAGAGATGACGGTGATATTTCCTCGCTGGATAGTGATATCCCGTGCCGATCTACACGTCAGCTCGCTTGTGTATTTGTCTAACCAGGCTTGTCTCGCCATCGAGGCAACTCCCCGACCGGGACACGATCTACGTTCCCAACTGGTGTCTCGACATGTACGGTAGCATAGCGCATTTGGGTGTAAATATGTGGGAGTAGGGCACGGAAGAGGACGGAAAGATCGCGCGCGGTCCGTGGCCCGTTTATTAGGGTATTGTTCTGGCATTTATCTAGTGTTGATCAGAGAAACCATGGAAAACTACCTGTCAGAGCAGCCGGTCGCTAGAATTATCCTCATGACAGCGGTTATAGTCGAACTAGCTATCTAGCAAACTAATATTTTTGAAAACAATATTAATTTTTACTGTGGTTGTAGAAGCATTGACACAAAATCCTGTAAGTGTGCTATTGGTGGATAGAGAATTACACACCAGTCCTACATCGAATAGCTTTCAGAAGAAAAAATAGGACTTTTGCTGATTATGACACACGTAACAGATTATTGCATCACACATTATAATCCCGCATATCTCGGAAGAGATGCGTCCTAGGCGACGAGCTAGAATATACCACACAGAGTGGTTGTCCCTACGGTTTCAATGCTCTTGGTCGGCGCTAGACGCTGCCTTGTTTTTTGCAGTAAAACATGGGAGGTGCCTGATGGTGGCGTGTTGTTTGTATCAGATCTTACTTCTATATTGTTGTCTTTTCGTTTATACGTATATAAATTATATTAGTGATTAGAATATTAATCTTTACGCTCTCTGTAGTGAGTTCGGCATATAACTGTAAAAATAGAAATCATCAAACCACAAATATACACTTTTTTCAAGTTTGCAGCCTTATTTGTGATCAGTTTGTTTGCTTCTTATTGCAATAACATTCAGTTTCAGGCTTTATGGTAACCACAATAACATTTCAACAGCCTCCATTCTTATGCTTGAGGCGCTTCAGCCACGCGGAATGTTGTATCTCGTTGTTCTTAAACCTTTTAAACCAGGTTTGTGAGTCCTGTAGGGACACGACGTTTTTGAGGACAGGTAAATTCTCATGGGAATAGAAGGGGAAAATACAAGAAGAAAGAATAAAAATACTGTAAGGTGCCCTAATTAATATATATTTCACAGATAGTACTCGTATATTTATATTTGTCTTAACTAAACCATAAATGGTAAAATAATTAACAAGTAGTAGGCATAGTGTGATGGGATTGGTGTTAGATAACTAACAGGAGCAAACGAACTACGGTTTCTCCCAAATAATTTGGGCGCGCATATTCATTTCAATATAATGTTTTCCAGATTATTTGAGTTTGTCGTGTAATTGATGATTTTTTCTGATATTCATTAATGGCCCTTAAATTTGCTAAGAAATAACGGATTAAAAATTAATTTGCGACATTTCGGTCATTTGCATCTCATTAAAAATACTTATATATACAACTTTTTTCGTCAGATGTTTTTACATAGCAGGCGTCATTGTGTCATAGTGAGGCGTCATTGACATTGTAATTCCACGTAAGGTTGACAAACTTACAGATGAAGCTTTAGATCATAGGACAATGTCAGGAGAATGAAAATTCCAACCATGGTTTTGTCTGAAAAATGCCATCAGCATATTCATTTTCGGTGTTTCGAGACATCATTTGAAAATTTGAAAAATGCAATATAATACTATAAATTTCTGAATTTGTGTTACGTTTCTAATTTCCCCTCTTATAATCTTATATATAAAATACGTTTGTTTAATGGTTTGTTTGTTTGATTGATCGTGTTTAATGCGCTGCCGTACCGTTCATCTGATTGCAATTAAACTTTGTCAACTTATTGCTTATACTTCTGGGAGGGTTTAGGCATAGTCCGATGGGAATGTGCGTATGCCTGCGCAAATAGTGCGCGTTGATGATGATTTTATGTAGACTCAAGGGCCCTGATCGAGAAGCCACGGTGCTCACTGTACAACCCGCCGCATGATAAAGTACGATTAATTAAGACGCCTACATTGCGTATTCTGCCCCTGCGATTGTGAAATTTAGAGACCCAGAGTAGAGACAAATACTGAGATAGAGACTAAGAGAGAGAAAGAAACAGAAACAGAGACTCAGAGAGACGAGGAGAGTGACAGAAAGACACGGAAAGAGAGGAAACGCACTCGCGAAAAAGTCTTTCGTCTATTGAAATTTTTGCAGAACGTAGCGTAAAGCGTGATTAACAATCACGTAAACAGTAGCATGTGAAGTGTAATACATTGCAATAGCGAAGCATTACCGGGTCCACTAGTATAGTATAAGAAAGAAACGTATTGGAATCATCTCAACAATATGATTTCGAATTTTGGGACGTAAAATACGTGTTTTAGGTTCTTTTGACCTGTTTTGACCTTCGCACACACATTAAGAGTAATTTACGTTATAGCTGTTCTAAAACTAGTTAAGGTTGGTGCAGGAGCAGAGGGGATCTACACTTGCTTAAAAATCGAATATTTGTATCCGGCTATGCCCGTCTATGACCGTCTGGATGTCTCATGTATAACTGTCAGATTAAAAGCTTTGGAGCTGAAACTTGCTAAATGCGACAAAACAAAGTTCTTGTTTTGCCGGATATGAGATCATGCAGATAATTTTTATTTTGAGAGCATTTTACATGAAGCCCCTAAGATATTTCAAAATTTTCTGAAAAATGGCTGAAATTCCCTACCCCCAGTTTTTTGTTTCGAAGAAATTTTGTTTTGAATAAAAGAAATTGAATTTGTAAGTGTAATATATTGTCTATTTTGATTAAAACCTTTGACATTTCAAAAATTGCAAACATTTTTATATTGAAAACACAAAGATTTCGTTTAGAGCAGTTTGAGATTAATAGTGAACTAAATTTCGTGATTTTGGCTTTAAATGAAAGGTAGTGAGGTCAAGATGTATTATCGTTGTTTTTAACTGGCTATATAGTATAAGCCAGAGGTGCCCAACTTGCAAGGTCTCAAGCGCTACAACTAAAAACTTCAAAATGGTTGCGGGCCATATTTTCATTACTCGGGAGATCCACACCTGACTACCTCGTATTGTTGATCTCGGCAGTTTGCCCGGTTGCACTGGAACGGGAGGCGGGTGAAACCATGCTTGATACCAGGCCATACATGTATAACGGACGGAAACAATACATTTTAATAAAGTCTGAAAATTAACAGAAAGAACGCTTTAGAAAGTTATTGTTCCAGAACTTTAATTGCAGGCACCACTAGGAAAGTGAGAGTGAGATAATTTTTAACCAAGTCACCGTGCTTTTCAATGTATCCTGTCTCTCGTTGCACACGTTTGCTAATGTTCTCAGAAAAATAAAGGTTTTTGGTAGAGCAGCAAGCGAAGCATGCACGACTTGTTTACTTCTTGAGAGGCGAATCCATAGAATAAATCTCTTAAGACAAGTCAACTCAAGTCGTTGCTCGTCGAGCGCCTTGAACTACTCGCGTTCGCCGAGCGGTCGTGTCCAACGAGCGGAGAAAAGTGTCCGCTCGCTGCGTTGACGGGGGAGTGGGGTGAAAGGCAATGCCGAGGGAAGGGAGACATTTCCGGAGATGACAGCAGGTTGGTTTAATCTTTGCAGCGATCGGCAAAATTGCACCTGACACAACAAGGGCATCGCGTGTTATTTTTGGTTCCGAGACTTAGTAGGTGATGAAAACGACAGTGTGCACAAACATGCAAGACAGGGCGCGAATAGAATTCGTATGCAAAATATAAGTTTACTGATTTTAAAGCATAGATAGACATACTGAAGTTTGCGAATACATTTCCTCTCGTAAAAGGTAGATCACAATTTCGATACTATGTAGGATATTTGCAGAATAACACTCCCATAAAAACAATATACAAAAGCTTCATTGGAACATAAAGAAATTTTCCAAAATAGGTATTTTATTTAATTTGGAATCAAAATTTGTCAAAAAAATATTATGTACTACTTTTATTAAAAATAATGAAGCTTAAATACAGTATAAATTATAGTATTCAAACTACGTTTTAGTTGAATAATAGACCAATTGAATGTTTATTTTCGATCAAAATCATTGTTCAAACGTCTTATTTTTTCGCTGTTTTTCTTTTCTATTACAGTTAGGCCTTGTTAAAATCAACAACGCTTGAAAAACTAATTAAAAGTTATGTTTGATTTAAACGTAACTTATATTAAATCGTTCATAAAATTTAAAACACGACCCCATGAAATTCCAACGCGCTGGCTGGACCCAATTCACACTTTCCCTCACTGGGAAATTGTCGTCGGTCTGCGGAGCGCCGATCACGAAAACCGTTCTGAAGGTCACTCGCGTGCCCTTTCGTCTAACGGTCCTACCTCCTCCATCTCCACTGTTCTTCCCACCATTAGCCTCCCTCTACCCTTGGTATTTCGTCTCTCATCTCAAAGCCAGGCGCGAGCGCGGCCGAACATTCGCGATCGCCGGAGGCCAATTGAGCAGGCTTCGCTTAAGGCAATTTTAAGTGATTTTGATTGATTGATTCGTGATTCAACTGCTCAGGTCATTAGTTCCGGAAGTGTAGTGCTTCTCGGGATGTGGCCGTGATCTTCCACCCATCGATGGTGAGATCTGACACTGATATACCGTCGGCTAGCGTTGTTTTCCCCCAACGAGGTATCTCCCACTAGCAGGGAACCGCCACAGCTGGGACAAGCTGTAAGCTCCAGACCGGTCGCCTGGCATGTATGGTAGCGTAGTGCATGTAACTGTGTGTGCAAATAATGGCAAGGATAGGACAAGGAAGAGCAAAAAAAGATCGCGCGTGGTCCGTGATCCGTTTGTTGGTACTACTCCGTCATTCGCTGTGTGTTTATCGGAGAAACCACGGAAAACTGCCGATTAGAGCACCCGGACGCTAGAATTCTCCAAACGACTGAATTTGACCTAGTTATGTAGCTAATGTTGAAATTCCTGTCACCGTTGTGACTTGAACCTACGATCTTTGATGCCCAGAGTTACCTCTCACGGTGCATATTTAAGTGGACCAAACAGATGTGACGGGACAAGTGAAGTCTGATTGAATTGGATTTTTCAACACCTTGACAATTTAATTCTGAAGGAGTTGAATGGAATGGGTGGAAGGAAGATGTACGATAGATTTTTGAAAAAATCATTTTCATTGAATGTATAAACATTATATTTCAACAAGGATATAAAATTGATATTATTTCTAATGTAAACACAGGAACCTGCATATGCAAGACCCTAATATGATACCCTTTCTTGACAATACCGTGAAAGATAAAAGTTGAGAATTTGACAATGCTTATTTTATTACGGAATAACCAATTTTCTGTAAAGCAAAGATTTGATTTATTTCCCTGTGAAGACTGGATCAAGTTAAATTTTTTGCAAGATATTGAACATATCCTTTTGGATGTCATTCTGTTGCGTCTGACTGAAGTTGCTATTTCTATTTACTCCAATTGTAACCCGAGTGCGTGATAGAAGGTGGCAACGTGTCCCAGCGGGGACGTTCGTGAGGTAATGAGGGCATTAGATGGAGAAAAATTAATTTTTGGAATTGCAGAATGGGAAGTAGATTCGGAGGAGGAGGTAATAAAGCTGGAGAGTGGAGAAATTTAGGAAGGTGAATGTGATGGGTTTAGGTCGGGAGCTTGCGTGAGAATCTAGTTCATGCTGTGTCGTGAGAGCACACGTGTGTATGTTTTCCGGCGAGGTTAATGTGAAGATCATGCCAGGCAAGTTTTATGCCAGGAAGAAAAGTGTTATATTGATTCTTTGTTTTCTTCTGTTACTTTAATAGTCGGTTTAGCGTAATCTCGCTGTATAGTGGTGGTTTGTTATACCAGAAGAGCAGAGTCGAGACTACGATGAATATTGAATGTTGCTAATAGTCCGTTGAATATTGAGAATCTCTTTGATATTCTCTCTGTCCGTCATTCATATAAAATATACTGATAATAAGTCATCTTCTATCACGAGTGACACCTCACTTTCGGCTCGAATTTGTCCCGAATTTAACCCAGTCATTCGGTATGAACTCATACTGCTAATGCTTCCTTGCCTTTTCAATTTGGACCAAGTTTTCATCACATTCTATAGAGGTATGCGCAGAAATCAAGAACTTAATCCACAGTTCGTACGGATGTATTTTGTAATGTGTACTCCAGAAATAAATCATATTTTGTTTTGTCCTCCAGAAATGGCAATCAAAGCTAGAAGATTGATTTCAGAAGCAAGAAGTTACTGTACATACTTAAATATTGAGCCAATTTCTTGATATCTTCAAGATGACTCTCCCTTATGCCACATAAACATTCATTGTCGCATTTTCGTTGCAAACGTCGTAAATGGCGAAATTGTATGTCCATAACTAAGTTAATAGACTGTACTACATGTTAACATCGGTTTGTGTAGTGTGCTTTGCGAATCAAAGCGTGTCGCTTTGACAGTTGTAAGGTTTTCTTTTGCCAATTGTTTAGCATTACTTTCTGCAGATCTGTATTTTCTGCCCATTACAAATGATACTCCTTATTCATTTTACTTTTTTATCTCATTTAAGTTGTCACATTTCTTTATTTTAATTTCTAGAGCATCGAAAATAGTACATGTGTTACTGTGAGGGAGCAAAATCGAATTATTTTTGGAAGAAAATGGAATATTTTTTCCCTTCTGAATCAGTGCATCTGTTTTCTGTTTCACCCAAATAAGGGCGAAACTGCACTAGTTTCCCTTTGCCCCCTACGGCTTGTGACATTTTACTTAGCAGTGTTCATAAATGCTGCACAAATCAATGAATGCTCCTGTGTCCTTTTGCTGCCAAACACATTCCTCTTCATGCTACACAGTGAGCCAGATACCTCAAACTTATCATTTTTGACATTTACCTTCCTTTGGTTCTAAATGCCTATCACTAACTTGTGACTCTCGAATTACATCAAGTAGACTAACAGGTATGTCTTTAATATCGGAAGTGAAGTTAATTCTGGACGCGGAATCAAAATTCTGTTTCATACATATTGTCAAGTGGCAGGTGGTAAAATCTCTGCACCAATATTTGTCACTGGTTAACCGCAGTATTGGACATACGAAGTGGTTGTAGCAGCGTTGTGACGTTTGAAATAGGTTCGCACGCAGCTGGGCAGCGCGCCATTGAGGGTATGCCTGCCCTGAGAAGGCAGTCACCGCAACGTTGAGCGTCCATGCGAGTCAGGGACATGACGAATATACAACAGGCTGCGAAAAACAGAGTAGCCAGTTGGACTCAGTTCAGAGCGTTGGTAACGCATTTCCGAGAGCTGCTACGTGAACAGTGCTAAGAAATCTAGTGCATACGTGAACAGTGATGTTACTAGAGAGGATTAGGATTATTACTAGGTACTACGGCTGTACTTTGGACTTGGGTTTTACATGTGTGTATCTAGTGAACTGGCTTAAGATCTACTAATTGTACATTTTTCAACAATAAACTGTTTTGATTTATACTTGTTTGTGCATCTTATTCTGAATACTTCACGAAAGAAAGTGGCTAATGCATCGACGCCAAGCATGCGGCAGTCGGATAGGATAGTCGGACTACTCGGCGTATCCAGATTAGCCGAAGTACTTCGCGTTACTTTGATGTGCCAAAAAAAATTACACGCTGCGGTTTGACTGAGCATCAAAAGATTATATCAATTAGTTCTACAGCGATGGCCGTTACAGCCTGCATTGTTCCGCGCCATAGCGGACAAACAGCAAGTGTGATGGTTTGGGGCGCCATTGGCTACGTTGCGCGATCTCGCCTCATAGGTATTGAGGGCAATCTGAGCGGCAACCGCTGAATCAGTGAGGTTTTAGAGCCGGAGGTACTACCCCTTATGCTAGCTACCGCACGTGCTCATGCCAATGGCGTGGCACGTGGCGAGGAATATGCCAGCTTTCCACGAAGAACGACGAGTACCACTGATTGTATGGCCTGCATGTTCGCGTGTCTTGTCGCTCATATAATTGTTTGGCAACTTGTTCGTTGTGGTTCGTCTTCTGCCAGTCGATCCTTCGTGCTTACGCATAGAAAACGCGTGGTAGCGTGTTCCACAGCAGCATATCCAGGCTCCCTTTGGATCTATACCACAACGTATAGACGCTCTGACGGCATGGCACGGCATGGCATACCCATTGTCTAAATGCCGGTAAAGTTCTCTAATTTTAATCATTTGTACATTGTGATATTTCTTAATTGTGAAATAACTTTCATATCACCTTCTTGGTGTTGCAATTTTCAAAAACACCACTCTTGTATATATAGGTATATATATATATATATATATATATATATATATATATATATATATATATATATATATTGAAACCCAGAATATGTGTTTCATTACACTAATTAAATCATTAGTGTAAGAAACCAATTGCTATTTTGAACTGCGCGGTGCGCGCGCTGAGCGCGGCGCGCCGGGGCCGGTGAGCTGCCGCTGCCACCGCCGACGGTGCCTCCGCTGCCGGGAGGCTAGCGTGTGAATTTCGGTTGGAACTGGGCACCGCGCACGTGCAAAAAGTTCGTTACGAGTATCGCGGACGAGAGCCGTTGGCAGAACGGTGACCGGAGAGACGCCCGCGGAGCGGCGGCGAGTGCGGACGTGCCGCGAGAGCTCGCGAGTATTGCATGGACGCAGACGACACGCAATGTAACTGTGCAAATATCAGAAACTGTAGTATAACGTGAGTGTACATAGGACATTGAAAATATCAGCAAAGTAAAAGATTAGTGTCGGCAGAATAATTAATCACGCTCCTAATAGTTGGTATAGGGGAATGGTCATGGTAATTGTGTGGTACGAAGCTGAGTTCGGCACGCATGATCGGCGCGGGTTGAACAATTAAACCCACTGACGGACGGTGATTCGAGAGAAGTGCGACGCCCTGGTATCAAGATCCTGGTCGGGGAGAATTATCGGCGCATCGGCCGTGGACAACTGCCACGCCATCCAGCGCTGACGGCCCGCAGCAGTAGCAGAGGTCGACAACCCTGTCGGCACGAGCGGTTCTCCGCATACCATAGGTATTCAACCGGGGCCCCGAAGGTATGAAAGTTGTATTTTACTCTTAATCTTGGTACCAAGGCGGAGTATAAAAACGGTGTCTGATTATGTAAATAGTAACTTTGATTTAAAATAAATCTTGTCATAATTGTATTTCTATGTATGAATAACTTCCCCAACGTTGCACCGACTTATCTTAGGACCCATTCACGTAAAAGACACCCTCTCTTAGTGTTATATTGCAGTGAAGATACCCGGCACCACCAGGTACGTCACAATATATATATATATATATATATATATATATATATATATATATATATATATATATATATATATATATATATATATATTGCAGACATGAAACATCACTAAAAACAGATGGGTTTGTAGACTTTAAAATCAATAAAAAATATTTTCTCCAGTTTGTAGCTATGATACATGACCAGTGACAAAATGGACATCTTGAAATCTGTATGGCGGCTACTTAAAGACGTCGAAAATGTATGGCATGGTAATAATCGACAATGAAGAAGAATTTCCTACAATTAGAACAAAGTATTAGTTTTAAGCTCGTTATACAAGAGAGTTTTAAAAATTGACACTTTGAATTCAATATGTCGCCACATCGGTATGGCGTACAACTTCTTCACACTTTGGCTATCTAACGAACTGTATTCAATGAGAATTAGATGTGTAATCGTTCCTCAGTGGCACTTTCCGACTCACTCAAAACATTTTGCAGCGCAAAGCCGACACCTACAGACCGTCATACTTGCGTTTCCCTGTCCCCCATAACACTGATTAACTACTCAAAAAGTTTTATCTTTGATCTTATCATACGTGAATATTCTCGCTTGCTCCCGTTCTAATTGGCGCTCGCCAAACTACTCATCCCCACTTCTCGAGATTCGACGACCAATCGCTCAATACTCGCTGAATGTCACATGTTTGGTGCCGCGTTATTAAGCGAACACTATGAATCGAGGACTATTAAGTGAGCATGTTTTATAAAAACTTTTTTGAATAGGGAAGAGCAACCCAACACAATGTAACGAAGCCCACAGCTGTGCAATAGTCAATATAACGAGGTATGATGACGCGTGACGTAGCAGTGATATCGTACTCGATGTCGCGGTATTGGGTAGGTTTTAATTCATGACCACTATAAAATTTCTGAATATTGTAGAAGCCTAAAATGGCTTTCAAAATTTTCTATCATTCTATCTGTTGTTGCGGAGAAACTAATGGCTGTTTTGTTTAGAAAAGAAAACATTTTCATAGCTTATAGGAACCTTGTTAACACACACAAACCAAACTTTACAACCATTCACCTTTTATTCCTCTTAAATATTCCTCAATCGAACTAGAGATTTTCTCATATTTCCGTTAGAATTGGACACAAAAATGTTTCTTACTGTCATGGTATTCATTATCTTCAATTTGTTAATAATTACATTTATTACTACTACTACTAATAATAAAATCAAATACAAATAGAGACTATACCGAGCATCCAAAAGGATAGTAATTTTATTTTTAATTTAATGTAGTATTTACCATTTGGATTGTACAATTCTCAAGAACCTGTAACAAGTATTGTTCTTCAGCTTCTGGGTCAATGACCCTCTTCTCGATCAGATTTTCGTCCAGTTTCCCTGAGCCTTGAGCAAACGCTGAGATGACTCCTTGTTATGCTTCTGGACATAAATGTAACTTCAAATTAACTTCTCCCTATAACACGTTACATATAGTGTTTAACTGTTATTTCCGTAAATATGTAAATAAAATAAATAAATAAATATTTCCATTTCTTCATTTCACTCTATTGGCGGCAACCATCTTAGTACAGGGGTGTTTGGCCAAATGACGCAAGACTCCGGTATTACATATTTCCCATCTACTCCTGCATTATATTTCGGACAATACTCCAGGTGTACAGAATCACGAACTTCTGAATGGATATATACACATTACGGTTCAAATTTAAGATGACACTACTCCAGTTCAGTGTGTTGGGTATTTCACTTTCGTAGTGCCAATAACAATTGGTACCACCATGACTTTTGCCACACCCCACGGACATTGGATTTCATCTGCCAACGGCAAGTGTGTGTTAATTTTTTCCGAGTGTCCTTTTGCCCAGATGTACAAGTGAAAGTGGAAGAAATAATTTGTACCTAGGGACAAAGCATGTTTTCGAGGAATCTCTGACAGAAATTTCAAATTTGTTTTTTCCCTACACTGCTATTGCCATTTGTGTTTGTTCAAGTGGACGATTTTGTAGTGTGAGTAGATTCCGTGATTTTATGAGAGTTTAATAGATTTGACTAATGAAAATGAATAATGTCTCTATATCTCTTTCATCAAATGTGTGATAAATACTATTACTTTACGAAAATTGAAGTAGATATACATTTACTAGCATACAATGTATTTCATTCAAGGTATATATTTCTTTCTTACAGAAAACCTACTATTAACAGTAGCCATATTTATTCATGATTGCACATTGTTGAACCTAGCGACAGTGACAAAAAACAAAATAATAGAGCAAACTAATGTTGATGTCACCTCACAGAGAACATTTAGAAATATACCTACGAAAATTGAAAGAAATAATTTGGAACTTTTTTGAGAAAATCTTTTTTTGTGATTTTTAAAATTGCACATATTGCACGCAATCATTGTATATGGCCTTAATAAACAACTCGCTAAAGAGAAAAATTCTTATTCGAAGAAAAACTCTCTATCTACAATTTTGGAGTTGTAAGAAGACGCCCGTAAAATTTGAAAATTTTAAAATTATTGGAAATTCAGAGTTAACCCTGAAAATCGAATCAATGCCTTTTTTATAAGTGTATTTTACTCTACTTTTACTAGAAATGTACAGAAAAAAGTTGGAGCCGTTTTTGAGTAAATTTTGCAAATGTCCCCCTGGGTTTCATAAAAAAAAACCTAAATTTGAAGAAAGTTTTTCAAAATCGCAGCGCCTCGAGTCGAGCCACATCGACTGAGGAATATTAATTCTGGAAAAAAATCCTTGTGTATGGTTTAGGCGCTAGTGGTGTTCACAGACGGACAGTCAGACTCAGGCAGACGGCCGGCCGGTCGGCCGACCGGACGTTTTAAAAGAACCACTTTTTTGGTATCAGGGGACCCCTTAACGTGTATTTCCGTTGAAATCTCGAAATCGATCTTCCGCAACATTACATATACTTTCCTTATACTACATATATTACTCTTTATATACGTCGTATACGGGGAAGTAAAATTAATTAAAACATGAAAAGTTCCTCTAGGTAGGGTAGTTTCCTCTAACTTTGGCTCCATTTGGCCGGGGCATATGGAACCTTTGAATTGAACTGTGTGGGAAATGAGCTCGCTTTACCAAATTCTTTCCTTGCTTTTATTTCGTGGTTCTTCAGTTCAGTGTCTGTCCATTTTGTTGGATCAAATAAATAAGCGAGTACTGAAGCGGCATATTGTATGTTGATTGCTTTCGCTTTGTTGCATGCACTCAACTCTGTCTTCAAGATGGCGCGCGCACCCTCTGAGCGTAGTTATTCCTTGGCAAGTTTGTATTATATCCCTCTAGACTGCAAGTATCCGAGATACTTGTATTTCTCTTTCTCGGCCATTCCTTTGATTGTCATATAGCAACCACTGTAAATTCTTGGGGCTTGGATGTCAGCTACCAAGCGGGTCCGCAGGTGGTGGATAGCGGAAAACCCTGAACGACCTGCTCGTTATCAGGGCAACCCCGAATAGCCAATAAGGGGTCCCGAACCAGACATTCCCCCTCAAAGGCTCGCACCTAGCGACGGGCATGGCAAACCCGAGGGTACTCAGCTACGTGGGGTATTGCTTCCACTTACTTGTACCTCACGTCTTTCTTTTAGCTATCCTATAGACCTCTCTTGGTCAACTCTTGATATTTTCCGACCCCGACGCTATTAGGTTTCGAGGGCTAGGGAGTCATTTCACTCTTCTTTCACTCTTTCCTATTCCTCTTTCATAACCGCTACCCAAGGATAGACACCCGTAGTCGATCGTCGCAGCTAGCTGTGCCACCGGCTCTAGGATGTCTTTCTGTAGCAGCAGGCGGGGTATACAGTACAAGTCCCCCTGTACTTCCTTCATGTACAGTCACCAGTTACTATTGATGCCAGGTCTGACAGGAATAAATGTTTCCGGAGTATATTCCCTCACTCGGATCTCCGGGGGGGAAACCCTGCCCAGGCCAACGCAGCACCAATCACGAATGAAGCGAATACGAAGACGTAGACCTTTACTCAGAGTCACAGCATGGAATGTACGATCGATGTTAGACGGTGATAACCGCCCAGAACGAAGAACTGCAGTTATCGACCGAGAACTACTGAGGTATAGAGTGGACATCGCAGCTTTAAGTGAGACTCGGATAGCAGAAGTAGGTTCACTTATTGAGAAGAACTACACCTTCTTCTGGAAAGGTCGTGATAAAACTCACCCTAGGCAACACGGCGTGGGATTTGCGATAAGAAACACGATCCTAAAAGGAACTACAGCAGCCCCTATGGGAGTAAATGAGCGTATTATGACTCTGCGCTTGGGCCTGTTCAAAGGCACACCTATTAACTTCATAAGCTGCTATGCCCCTACACTCAATGCCGAGGCCAATACTAAAGAAGATTTTTACAAGAATCTAGACACAGTGCTCAATTCCATCCCTAAATCTGAGAGCATATTCCTACTGGGCGACTTCAACGCTCGTGTAGGTCAGAATTTTGAAGCCTGGAATGGGGTAATTGGGCGGCACAGTATTGGTAAACAGAACGAAAATGGAGAAATGTTGCTCAGCACTTGTGCCTCACACAATTTAACTATTACAAACACCTTATTCCAAATGAAAGAGATATACAAAGGCACATGGAAACACCCTAGATCAGGCCACTGGCATGCTCTGGATCATATCATCGTAAGGCAAAGAGACCGAAGAACAGTGAGAGTAACCAGAGCCTATAGGGGAGCTGAGTGTGATACCGATCACAGACTATTGATATGTAAGGTGCATATTGAACCCAAGAAGATTGGAACGCAAACAACCAAGAACAAGCAAATTAGATTCGACGTCACACCTCTGATGAACTCCACAACCAGGGCAGATTTAGTAAATGAGTTACAAAGTCATATACAGAATCATCATTCTGGAAAAACAATACTATTGAAGAGGAATGGAACTCTCTCGCACAGGGTATTCAGACAGCAACCAAAAAAGTACTCAAGCCCACTACCAAAAAGACATCCCCGGACTGGTTCAACGAGAACTCCCAGGCAATTGAAGCAGTAATCAAGAAGAAGAATAATTTATTTAAGCTTACCATTATTAAACCACAGGATATGCAACTAAGAGCAGACTATCGAAAGGCAAAAGCCCTTGTACAACAAACTACACGTAAACTCAAAAATAAATGGTTCCAGGATAAGGCACAGGAGATACAAGTCCTTGCCGATCAGAACAATTCCAGTGCCTTCTATAAAGCCGTAAATACAATATATGGACCTACATGGAACGGCTGTTGCCCAATTAAAAATAAAGAAGGTACCCTACTTACCCACAGCAAAGAAATAAGTCATCGTTGGAGAGAGTACTACCAAGATCTATTGAATACAAACTCGATAGTGAATCAGCAAGTTATCGACCAGATTCCGCAATATCCTGTCTGCGAACACCTTGCTATACACCCAACAACAGAAGAGATCACCAAAGCTCTCACAAAAATTAAGAATAATAAAGCACCTGGACCTGATGGAATTCCGATTGAGATTTACAAATATGGCGGCGCCTCACTGCTCAGCCGTCTTACCGAGATATTCCAAAGGATCTGGCAGCAGGGTAAATCGCCCTCTGATTTCAAAAATGCTTTAATAGTAAACATATACAAAAAGAAAGGTGACAGAGCTGATTGTACTAATTACCGCGGAATTTCACTTCTCTGTACGGCGGGGAAAATCTTAACAAGAGTGATATCAGACCGCCTGCAGCCACTACTGGAAAGAATCTTCCCTGAAAGCCAAGCTGGGTTTCGTCCAAACAGAGGTACAATTGACATGATCTTTACCTTAAGACAGATTCAGGAAAAGGTCAAAGAGCAACATTCCAGCTTATATGCAACCTTCGTGGACTTAAGAAAAGCCTTCGACATGGTTAATAGGCACGCTCTTTGGAAAATCCTATTAAAGTTCGGATGTCCTCAAAAATTAGTCAACATTATCGCTGACCTACATGAAGGAAATGAAGCCAGAGTCATCACAAGTGGAGGAGTAACAGATGGCTTTATTATATCAAACGGAGTGCGACAAGGATGTGTGTTGGCACCTCTTCTATTTAATATATTTATGACTGCATTCATTATCAGCCTGGACCGTAAACTTCAAGATCGCGGAATGAATATCAGATATAGATTTGACAAGGGTCTATACAACTTGGCCCGTCTAAAAGCTCAACGCAACGTCCGCAATCGCTACTTAACCGAACTGCAATATGCTGACGATCTGGTCATACTAGCCAAATCAGAACCAGAAGCTCAAAGAATGATGGACACCTTTGCAAGTGTATATAAATCACTAGGTATGGAGATTAACTCATCTAAGACGAAATCGCTCTTTATGTACTGTAGTGGGTCTACACTCCCACAAAGGAATGGTTTAATCATTGACGGCACTTCCATAGAGTTGGTTGAACAGTTCAACTATTTAGGAAGCTTAGTAACCACCGGAGGAGACCTGGATGCAGAAATTAGCCATCGAATTCGGAATGCCTCTTATGCCTTCTATAAGCTTAGAGATCGTGTCTTTAATTGCAGTGATCTTACAATCAGAACTAAAATCATGGTATTTAGAGCCGTCGTCCTGTCTATACTATTATACGGCAGTGAGTGCTGGACCATCTACAAGAAGCATGTCAAAACCCTAGAAAAATTCCAAATGAGGCAGTTACGTAATATTCTAGGGATAAAATGGCAAGACTTCATATCCAACCAGAGAATTCGAGACCAAACGGGCTGTATCACCATAGAAAATATTCTAGCTCGCAACCAATTACGATGGATTGGACATGTGATCCGGATGCCAGTGGAGAGAACCCCTAAACAGATATTGTATGGCGAGCTAGCGGAAGGCAAACGGCGCCAGGGTGGCCAGCTAAAGAGATATAAAGATGGTATCCATGCAATGATAAAGAACATTGGAATAAAGGACACGTGGGAAACACTATGCCAAGACAGATCTAAATGGAGAAATGTCTGCTATAAAAACAAAGGCATCTTTAAAGCTCGCCAAGACGCTGGTTCAACAGCTACTAATGCAAGTTTCACCTGCTCAGAGTGTCAAAGAGCGATAGCGTCCAAGATCGGCCTAGTGAGTCATTTACGAGCACATGAAAGACGGAGGCAGCAATAGTAAACTGAGGGATCCTCGGCCACGAGGTTGACCCCGACGACGACGACGACGACGACGACGACTGTAAATTATATTGGGAGTAACAGTATATACACAAATATCCATGCCCGGGGGGATTCGAACATGCGACGTTTCAGTGACGAGTCAGCTGCGGCTTTTCAGCCATGGTGACCTTGGTTATTTATCCCTGCTGATTTATCTTTATTATTATTATTATTATTATTATTATTATTATTATTATTATTATTATTATTATTATTATTATTCGCGCTCGTTAATTTCTGAACACCTGTCAGCGCTACTCACTTCTGCCAGCACGTGCTCATAGGAGGGCGGCGGCGACGAGGGGATGGTTCTTCGCGCGGGCAGACCCAGCGCGCCCCTGCCCGTCGCGCCATCCCCGCCGTCCCCACCACCCCCGCCCCTGCGGACCGTCAGCCCGCGCGGGAGTCCCCCGGCGCCACAGCCGCCGCCTTGGCCGCCTCCGCCCGCGATGTCGCCCCCGGGTCCCGCCGCCGCCATCGTAGCCGTCGTAGTCGATGTCTCCAGCGCAGACGACGCACGGGCTCGGCGCGTCCACGGCAGGCGCAAGGCCGCGTGCAGGCGACTGCGGCTGTGGCTCCTGGGGCGGCTCAGGCCGGGCTCCGGCCCCGCGCGCTCTCCGCCGCTCGCCACGTGCCTCTCCCCGGGGATCACTGCGCACAGCAACAAGGCGGAGCCTATCAGGCTCGACTGCTTTTTTTATACTTTTTCGTGCCCACTGCGCAGTAAGAGAAATTTATATCATAGAGAGGGAGGCGTAGTGGTTACGGCTGTAGCCGCGACCTGTGGGGTCTGCGAGTTTGAATCCCGCCTAGGCATGGATATTGGCTTTAGTGTGGTGACATGGTGGGGCTTCACCCACTGTGCTCAGAAACAAGGTGGAGCCTGTAAGACTCGACACTTTTTTATACTTTTTCATACTGACTGCACAGTAAGAGAAAGTTATATCATTCTGCGGGGCCGTAGTTGTTGCGGCTGTGGCCGCGAGCTGTGGGGTCTGCGAGTTTGAATTCTGCCTGGGCATGGATATTTGCTTCAGTGTTGTAACGAGGTGGGGCTGGATCCAACCACCAGGTATCACCTTGAATGCTCCACTCCGTGAGGAGCATAACCTAGTGGTGCACCTAGTAAAGCTGGACCCATTGCGCATAGCAACAATGTAAACCCTGCCAGTCTGAACATTTTTTTCGTACCTACTGCGTAGTAACAGAAAATTATATAATGCTGCTGGAGGTGTAGCGGTTCCGACAATGGCAGCGAGCAGCGGGGTCTGCAAGTTCAAATCCTGACTGGGCATGAATACTTACTTTAGTGTTGTGACATGGTGGGGCTTGATCCAACCCATGTATCTCTTTCAATGCCCCCACTCCTTCCCAAACCTCTCCAAACCTGAATGTTGTGTGAATGTAATGGATGAATAAAACTGCCTTCGTGCAAGTGGGAAAAATCTCCGTGATGGGCGTAAGAGCCTCAAAGTGAAACTGGCCGCCGCCAAATCTCCCTACCCGTAGAAGGGTTCGAGCGCGGCCACGGGCTTATGAGCCACTAGCGACAGGAGTAAGTGCTCGACCACAAAGGGCTTAGGAGTCACAGTCGAGTTACGGAGTGCAGGCTACAATCAAGGGAGTTTAGGGTGTCAAAGGTCAATGGAATTAACTGAGAGCAGAGAGCGTCACAAGTAACTGAAAGGTGAAGTTAGCGTAAAACGCCCAATGTTGATGATATGCGAAGGATTATGCCGATTTTTCGGCGGAATAACACGTTTTAGAGATCCATGACACCAATAAAGAGGATTTTCTTCCTCCTGTAGCTCAAAATTACTTTCTCCTGTAATCAAAATTAATGTTTTGTGGAAATTGGTTTTTCCGTTTTTCTCAAACGATCTGTTTCTGCCTCTCGTATGTGAACAATAATTGCACCTACGCCGTATACATGTTTTTCACCAAAATTCATTTTATATGTTCAATTTGGATGATGCCCTTAAATTTAAAATTGATGTTTTAATTTATAAGAGCAGCACCAAAGAAAAAATAATAAAGTGCCTAGAACACTTTCGAAGTCATCTCAAAAAAGACTAAGCTATTTCTTTATTTTCTGCTCGGATTGAATGTAGTACGCTTACAAAAAGTGTACAGATTCAATTTTCGGTCAAATTTATTCATCTTATAAAATTTCAACTAGTCTACATTTTTCAACGATCTCTACAAAATTCAATTTTTTTCTTTATCATTAAATATTTAAATAATGCCTTGTACATATTTTTGGAAAATATGAGTAGTTTTTGCGTAATAAGAGGTCATAACTATTTAAAAAATATTTAACCAAATTTTCTTAAAAACGACTTATTATTTTCCATTTTTTGTCAGTGTACAGTAAAGTTTGCTTAATAAGATGTACAAGTGGTAGAATTTAGCAATTGCTAAAAACCAAAAATGTTATCAAACACCGAAAAAATATTAATTGTATGGTCGGTGTAGTATGTTTCTGAAGGTTTTCAATCTGCAATAAAATACGAAATCGATTGCAAAATGCGAAATGGTGTTCGAAGTGCAAAATGGTCGTAAATCTGCGAAACAATTGCTATGAATTTTATGGTTTCCTTCGTCTTCGCTTTCTAACTAGAGATGCGACGTCAACAACTACGCATCGATATTTGAAAACATTTAATTAGAGTGGCTATGTTTATTCATTTATAACTAATATTTACGGACAAAACGAAGTAAAAATAATAAAAACAATTTAAAAAAACTGATCCTAAAAGCCTCAGCGCTCAGGGTCACCACAAGGGTTCTTAGCTTTCTCAGTTCACTGTACGAAGATCAAGGAAAGAAGAGGACGGCCCTATGCCTAAGGCGCATGCGTTACTTCTTACGCTTTTATCTTAGTTGAAATTCACAACGGGCGAAATATTAAATTTGTTTCCCTTAATTGTAAAACCTAAAAATAATTAAAGTAATTTATCTCAAAGACTCCTACCTTAATAATTGTTTCAACAAATGCTTCAAAATGTTAATCTAAAATTTTTAAATTGCTGTAAAATGCTAAAGCCTTGTTTTCAAAATGCGCTTCAACAAAATTAATGTGCTAATTTCTACCGCCACTAATTTATGGCATAAGTCACATTGTTATTAAAATCTCTGAAATTTTGAAAACTGCAAAAATTGTTTTAGAACCTGTCTTACACTTTTAATATTAAACCTAGATATTTATTTCTCGATGCAATATATTCCTCAATATGAGATCTTTGACAAACGGATGAACTGACTGACTGAAGGACGAACATTCTAATAAAACACTGTTTAGTATCAGAGGCCCTTAAAACGTATATTTCTGTCAAAATTTTGACAAATTTTGGGAAGCACTAAATAACTTTCTTGATAGCACGCTGAGATAGTAAGATAACATATGATGAAAATGAAAGAAACGTGCCCAGTATTGGTACTTACCGTTGCGTCATCAAGGCTCCTGAAAAACCTGTTAGTTACAGACTACAAAACTATCAACACCATCCAAACAGAAATTTTTTAAGTAACAATAAACAGGCTCATTTACAATACAGCCTACCTTACAGCTGTAAAAAAATACAAATTTCTAGGGCCTATAAAGTGTCAAAATGATAACTTTTACCCATAAACGTCTGTTGTGAAATTTTGTACAACAGATTTACACGTGTGACATTCGTCCCAGATTGTCAGGTACTTCTTTATGCACATTCGTTTTTTTAAGGAATCTTTTTAACAACGTAGTCCTATAACGACAAGTGTGATTGTTTTAACTGTAGGACGAACAGTAGAAAGAACACGTAAGACCAACACAAATATGCATGCTCGAGGCGATAATCGAACCTACTACCCTTCGAGCCAAGGCAGCTACGGCTCTTCGGCCTTAGTGAGCTCTGTTATCCAGGCCGCCAAATTCGTTGTTTACCTACCGACGCTTTGAAGATTTCTCGAATCTGCCGGACAGACCGGAGGCGCATACAGGCTGCCTATGACTCAACATCACATGTGTAACTTCGTTATTTGAAGAGTGCCACTATAAAAAGTGTTAGTTTTTTACTCCCTACATCCCCTACAATTTGCAACATTCATTTTGAGACAATCTGTATGCCTCAAAGTTATGGTAATACTGTGAATAGGCTGTGGATGAAGACTTCAACGTTAAAAACAGATATGGTAAAAAAGGTAAAGATGTGTCAAAGAAATGAAAAATTGGTCTGCACCGGCTTCAGAATAAGTCAACGGTTAATGGATCAACAAATGCCATTGACATTGACTCAAACAAATGACAAACAGCATTCACTCCAGACTTGATCCGCAGATGGGTGATTTACAAGAAGGGACCAATCAACTGTGCATAAACACTGGATGAAAAAACTCATTATTAAAAGGCGGATGAAGGGATCTGAACCCACTAGCTAACAAATCATATATGAGAGGTTCAGTGCTAGAGTTATCCAACCCTCAAAGTCATGTTTACTTTTACAGTACTTTTTTAGAATGAACATTTCATGCCATGCCATTTCAGAGTCATGTTGTATCGGTAAACGTGATTAAACAAACTATGTGTGTTAGGCAACGACAGCCAATCTTTCAACGACAGCCAATTTCTTCACGTCGATAATTGCAGATGAAATACAAATCGTTGAGGCACGAAATGTTGAAATGCGTTTATCATATACAAGATGATTGTCCACGACGAAAGAAGACAAATGACAAACTTGCTCGTCACCTGGATTGACTGCAAAGAGGAATACGTCTCTCTACCACACAGTTAAATTCAAGGACAAGAGTTTACAAGTTATAGGTGTAAGTCAAAGATCACGAACTTTCTCTAACCTTGTATGCGCCTCTGGTCTGCGCACATTGTCGCTAAGGAACAATCTCTGGGATGTCAGGATGCGCCAAGGGATATTCTACCGAGACACTCTCTATACACTGCTCTTCATAGAAGTATTAATACCCCTCATAACACTCCTCAAACGAGTTCCTCGTATGGGGTAAAGAAGGCTTAAAAATGGAGCAATGGAAAAATGGTCCAATTTTTGTAGAAATCTCTGAATTTTCAAAATTGTAAGACTGTGATATACTTTCGACGTCATCCTTTAACTACAATATTGTGGATATATATTTCTCTTACTGAACTTATTCTCCAAAAAAATCTTAAAATATGGTCATTTATAAGTTTTTGAAAATACGTTTTCTAGTGGTATTGGCAATTTATAAACAATTATTTTATCAACAAGGTTAATTTTTAATTTCTTTCAAATAGAGCATTAAACGCTCAAAAATGGCATAGATCTCGTTTTTGTCTTGCACTATTTTCGAAATAAGCAAAAAAACTAGCAATGCGAAAGCAACATTTTAATGGCAGAGACATTCAATATGGGTTCGTAAGCTTCCGCGGCCGGAGTCAATGTATTATTGGCTATCCGGGATGAGCCGCGTCTCAGTTAATTGGATTGACGTTTCGGCCATCTTGCTGTGGCCTTATAGCTCTGCTATAGCTCTGAAGAAGGCCACAGCAAGATGGCCGAAACGTCAATCGAATTAACTGAGACGCGGTTCATCCCGGATAGCCAAGAATACAGAGACATTCATCAGTCTCGCTCTAGACGTCGTGGAGTAAGCATCGCATCGCTCCGCTTATCGCTGTGCTTCGGTGTTACGCTCAAACTCGTGTTTAGTGCAAGTACAAACGGGCGCCGCTACCAGCGGATCCCCATATTTCTAACAGTGATTGTTTTTGTGCAATAGAATTGTTTATTGCTAATAACGAAATATTGTGTTATCAAGTGAAAGTGTAGTGGTGCAGCGAAAGCTGTATGTTCGCAACAAGTGCCCCCGCTTTTGGGGGCCAATTGGTGTCTGCAGCCCACGTTTTAAATGGTGGCACACCAGATCAGTTCACAGCAATGAATGGAGATGTGCTTCCATTTCCACCACAAATGGAAAATATTCAACCCTTGGAACAGTTCAACACATCACAACCGTCCGCCCTGCAGCTGGATGGAGAGCCGGAAGGGACTCTGACCAACCTTCAGTCAGTAAGCACTAAAGATGCTTATTATAACAGGTATGGTGCTGCCCCGCAACAAACAGTTATTCAACAGTCAACCAGTGGTTTTAATGAAAACAGTAAAAATCTAAAACGCATGCACGTAGATTTACCAGATGAAAACAATGCTTCTAAAAGAATACTGTATAACGTGACCGTCAAAAATAGGTACCAAGGTCTTCAAAATATGACCGAAGAAAATTCGCCAAACGAAAGGGAAGAAAGTGAAGAATCCATCATTAAAATACCCCCCTTTTATGTCCATAAAGTACTCGATTATCCCCTATTTATCAGTGAACTAAAAAGTATTACAAAAAACAATTTTTCTACTAAATTAGAAAAAGACACTATAAAAATTAAATTCAACTCAATAGAGGACTATAGAGAATATCGAAAATTCTGTGAAAAAGAGAAAATCGAGCATCACACATATAGGGATCCTACCCAAAAAACTTTTTCAGTTGTCATAAAAGATCTGCCAATTACCTATTCAGAAGAGGAAATATTTAATGAACTTTCGAAAAACTTTGAAGTGTTAAAAGTTGTTAGACTGTTCGGAAGAGAACGTAAACCGTTAACTACCGTTGCGGTCGATCTAACTGATAATGAAAATAACAAAGCAATTTTAAAAATAAATCAGCTAATATATAGCATTGTCAGAGTTCAAATGCGCGTAAAGTCTAAAACTCCAATAATGTGCAAAAATTGTCAGACTTTCGGTCATTCACAGGCAAATTGCGGAAGGAGACCTAGATGTGTGAGATGCTTAGAAAGCCATCATTACTCGAAATGTGACAAACCTAAACATAATAATGTACCAAAGTGTTGTAACTGCAATGGGGAACACACGGCTAACTACAAAGGCTGCAAAGCTTACAAAGAAGCAGTTAAAAAATATAATTTAAATCAGGCTAATCATAAATTTTCAGCTTACAATCTGCCAAATAGGCAGTTCTCAAATCGCCAATTAAACCAAAACACACAACCTTATCACTATGCCCCGCAAGAGTTTCCTCCTCTGCCGCTTAATTCAACGCCCTTGCATTCTTTTGCTTATCGCGCTAGCCAGCCGCCGAGGCCAGATAACAGGAATTCTCCCCCAGTCCTCCAAAATATGAACGTAATAAATGAAAACCTAATCCAAACAATTATAAATAATATTCTTTCTGCAATCATTCCACAGCTGCAACAAATGGTTCAAAAACTTATTTCTGTTCATTTCAATGGCTCAAAATAAAATAGAAAACTTCAAAATTCTCAACTGGAATGCAAATGGCATAAAGCGCCAAGAAAACGAACTAAGATACTTTCTACAAGTCCACGACATAGATATTGCGTGTATTTCAGAAACACACTTAAAGCCGGTAGAAAAATTTTCGATCCCAAAATATTTAGCATACCGCAATGATCGAATTTCGCATATAGCATCAGGTGGGGTAGCAATTCTCATTAACAGAAAAATTAAACATACACTGATACAATCCCCATCCTCAAATGAAATAGAAACAGTTATTATCAATATCGAACTGATCTCTTCTAACATAACCTTGATTGCTGCATATAAACCTCCCAACAAAAAGTTTCCGTCAAGTTTCTTGAAAGCATTGTTTGATGGCAGGTCACAAATAATATTAGCAGGAGACCTAAATTGTAAAAACCAAATTTGGAACTGTAATTCTAATTCATATAATGGAAAACTTCTTCATAAATTCGCATTGCAAAGAAATCTTAATATACTAGCTCCTCCAGAGCCCACATACTACCCTTATAACCCAAATGTAGTTCCTGATATTCTAGATATACTTATTACACAAAATTTAAACATTCCGATTTACCAAAATGTAAAACCAGAATTAGACTCAGACCACAATCCAGTAATAATTTCTTTCAAAGCCGAACTTCAGACTTATCAAAACGAAAAAATTATAGAGGGTAAAGTAAATTGGGACATGTATAGAAACATACTAATAAACGAATGTCAGTTTCCTGTGAATCTTAAAACATCATCTGATATCGACAGTTGTATCAACTCTCTAGAAAACATTATTAAAAATGCTATTAAAAGGTCATCTACTAAAGTTAGGAATTTCACCAAAAATTATATTCCGCTTCCTAAACCACTTCTAAATTTAATTAAAGAAAAACATAACCTTCGTAGATTGTGGCAATATTCACGCAATAAAATAGTGAAACAAAAATTAAACAGCATATCGGTTAAAATTAAACAAGAACTACATAAAGTGAGGTGTATACATTTCCAAAATTTTTTAGGCAGCATCCCTCCAAACTCCAGGACAATGTGGAACACAATTAAAATGATTACAAAGGAAAAATCTTTCATCCCGCAGTTATCCTCTAACTCAGGTCTAGCAACGACGGATTTCGAAAAAGCTGAAACTTTAGCGGAACATTTTGAGAAAATATTTACAAATAACCCGGTAACCGACTTTGATTTCCAACTAAAAGTGGAAACAAACTTGTCAATACCGCGATATTCCGTCCCAATAAAAACTAAATTTATAGCCCCGTCTGAGACATATCAAATAATCAAGGCTTTAAAACCGAGAAAATCAGCAGGACATGACTTATTAAATAATAAAATGATGAAAGAATTACCTCGCAATGCAATTGCAGCATTAACAGCGCTCTATAACGCTTGTTTAAGATTAGGATATTATCCAAAGACCTGGAAAACTGCCATTATAACACCAGTATGCAAGCCGAACAAAAATCCACAAGACCCTCTTAGCTATAGACCAATTAGTTTGTTACCGACCTTTGCCAAAATGTTTGAAAAACTTATAAAATCCCGACTATTCAAATTTTTCACCGAAACCAATGCACTTCCAAATACGCAGTTCGGATTCCGTCCAAACCACTCCACAAGTCATCAACTATTAAGAGTAACAGAGTACATTGCTGAAGCATTTCACAACCGAAAGTACACAGCTGCAATTTTTCTCGACATCGCACATGCCTTTGATAAAGTGTGGCATCATGGGCTACTTTACAAGTTGCAAACCTTGGGAACCCCCGATTATCTCCAAAACATCATTAAAAGCTTCCTGTCAGAGAGGGATTTCAAAGTTAGTATAAACAACAATGAATCAAGAGCACATATCATCAAAGCCGGCGTGCCGCAAGGTTCCCCACTTTCTCCCTTATTGTTCAACATATATATAGCTGACTATCCACAAATGACTTACTCAGAAATAGCACTCTATGCAGATGATACAGTATTATTCAATGCAAATTCAAACATTACCAACGCTTGCAAAGATCTCCAGTCGGACTTAAATGAATTTGTCGAATGGACATTGAAATGGAGAATTGCCATAAACCCTACCAAATCACAGCCTAAAATATTCTCACTAAGAAAAATACATAAACCACTACAAATCAAAATTAATAATTCTGCAATTCCTTGGCTTAATAATGAAACGCCCGTAAAATATCTGGGTGTATTACTGGATCAAAAATTAACTTGGAAAAACCACATTCAAGAAATTACGAACAAAACCTACGCAAAAATGAACAAACTTTACCCAATAATTAACAACAAATCATCGCTTAGTCTGGACTGCGCATTATCAATTTTTAAAACGATAATACGTCCCTCATTAACATACGCCTGTCAAATTTGGAACAATATAGCAAACACACATCTAAAGAAACTACAAATCATTCAAAACAAGTACCTAAGAAAAGCCGTGCAAGCCCCTTGGTTTATTCCAAATATGCAAATTCACAGAGAGCTTAACATTCCTTCCATTAGCGAATACATTCAACGGATGAGTAACAGATTTTTCACCCTTCTTCCGTCGTGTACAAGTGCACAGATATTTGATCTAGGCAAAAATGCTTCCATCCCAACCCGCATTATCTCTCGATACCCCAAAGACTCTCTTAAACCACCTTAAATTAGAATAATTTCCATCCCCTCCCATTAATCAATTCCGCTGCTGAAAAATTAAATAAATACATTAATTAAAATAAATAAATAAATTAATAAATTTATTTGAATTACTGCTCTGCAGACTTTGTTGACGAGGTAACCGTGTGGTCCCCCTCATATACTGTCAGCCGAATGGCCAAAAAATTCTGTAATTATAAACTGTAGATTAAAACCCCTGAAAGGCATACTATGCCGAACAGGCAGGAAAATAAATTAAAAAAAAAAAAAGACATTCAAAATTAATTCTCATCTAAAAATAGATCTGTAAAAGTCATATACATTTTTTAGCAAACAAGTAGTTTTCTTGAAATCAAAGCAATTATTAAAAATTATCAAAAATGGCTCCGAACTTTTACTTTATTTCCCACGCATTACCCATTTTTGGTGAACACTCTTTGCTTTTCAAAATTGCAAACGAACCGTAACATCGCCAAAATGTTCCTTAATGAAATAGGTTCTTTAAATCTAGCTCTTGAAATAACGTACACGAAAATGTATGAACTTTTTAAAATTGCAAATGCAAATTATCAACTTCTTTAATCGTTGGGAAGATTGAGTTTAAGAGTGCGCCAAATGGTGTAGGTTTACCTGACTGGAGTGTAACTTTAGGGCCCTGAATTCGAATCTCGGCGAATAGAAAAAATGTTGCTAGTTGGAAACACTTTTGCAAATTCATGTAGTGTTATTTGCATTTGCAGTTTTAAAAAATTCAGACGTTTTCGATTATTAAATTATTTCAAGATCTCCTTTACCGTTGAAAAAACTAAACGATCAAAATTGTTGTTTGGCGATGTTAACTTTTGTTTGCAATTTTCGAAAATGAAGTTCAAATTAGCTGAAAATGGAAAATGCATCAATTTTGAGATTCATTTTCCCTATCTGTGGAAAAGTACAGAAAAAATTAGAGTCTTTTTGAGATCTCTTTAAAATTAATTGCATTAATTTCTACCTTAATTTACCCGAAAAACCCCTTCTCATAAAAAATATGTCATTGACCGTATTTACCGAATTAATTTTGAAGAATAGATTTCATTTAAGAAAAAATCGTTATCAACAATATTGTATTTTTACTTTCTTTTTTTTAATTTCGAACAAACAGAGTATGCTGAAAACTCCTGAGCCATTTTTAAGTTACGAATGGTGTATCTAAGGAAAATAATTAAAGAACCAAATTGGAACACTTTTAGACAATATAATCGTTTGAAAATTGGCTATATTTAACACAAAATCACGCAAACACTACCCATATTTCCAAAAATTGTATATGAACTTATTTCAGATATGACTTTGAAGAACAGATTATTTATGTACAAAATCTCTATGTTTACTGTTGTACATATTGTAAGACGCGCATATTGTAAAAAATTGAGACATTGAAAATTTCGAAAATTCAGATATTCTAATAAAATAGTCGCCTATGTAATTTTTACGCTTCCTATACACTATCTGAAGAAAATTTTTATTAATAAAAATGTGCAGCAACTTTTTAATAAATTTTGAAAACGGCGCATCTCATGTAAATATCCTCCAAAATTAAAATATTTGTTTGAAACTCGCAGAGACTAATCGCATCTTAATCGACTGCTGACTATTAATTTTGGAGGAACTCCTCTGAACGGTTTAGACGTTAGCACTTACCGCAAACAGACGGATGGACTGACGAATGGACGGGCAGACAGCAAACAAAGGGACGAACAAACAGATGGACCGACAGACGGGCAGACAGACGGATAGACAAACAGACCGACAAACAGATGGGCAGGCGTACAAGTAGACAGACAGGCAGGTGGGTAGACAGACAGGCAGGTGGGTGGACAGACTGACGGATAGACAGACGTTTTATCGTCAGTCAATTTTTTCGACATCCAAGACCTACAAAATGTGGATCCTGACTTCATCACATGTTGGAGGGGTAATTTTCTATATACAATGACTCAACATCAATATTCTTTAGGAACCCAATTTATCCACTTTTTCAACACAAGGGCGACGCTCGAAAAATTGCCGACTTCTGCAGCTACTTTTTCTTTACTATGTAAGTACGTTTCTTTCTCCTTCTCTAATCTCAGAACCTAATCTAATAAATATCTTCCTTCAAATTATGAAATTCAGACGTTGTACATTATTGTGTCTTAATTTGCATGGCAAATGGATCTAAAAATGAGCTTTCATATAATCAAGATAATTACAATATTGCAGAATACACTTCATCATCTAGGCTGAAAATTTTTTCATAAAAAGCTCTGTTCTAAAAGATAAATTTAAGTTAAATTACTCAAATATAATCTATCTAATATAATTGAGCAGCATTATAATTTTTGAAGATTTTAATTAGTCTATGTAATTTATTTGTCAACAATGATTTTCGAAGATGATGTGATTATTACTAAATCGCAGTATTGAGGCGGTAATGGAGCAACAAGTGTTTGAAGATCGTTCGTGTTCCTATAAGATGTTTTAAAAATAGTTATGAATAAGTTACAACTTTGGCAATGATTTAATGCTGAAGTACATTATTTAACCGAAAAATGAAATTGTTCTATAACTATATTTTCATATTTCAAACATGTTTGAGTAAATAAAATCTACTTGGCAGCCATATTGTTAGTTTTCTTTTGTTATCTTTTTCTAAAAATTCGTTTGGGGAATGTTAAATTGATACAAAAGCATTGTTTATGCAAATATATTGCCATTTGCTTTTTCGTCCCTTGTCTATTTTCATTTCAGTACTTTTCTTCACAACTTATTTTATTTTTCATTTTTTGTGCCCCAAAATACTTTGTTTTTGCTCTGTTGATTACGAAAAAAATATTACAGAGTGGGTACAAATTTCGCCTCCACTATGGAGTTGCATACGCAATCAAAAGTTTATGATGTCATGACATCATTCAATTGAAGTCTACACCTTAGGTCAGAGATATATCTCTTTCCTTTAGTGTCTGCGAGTGAAAATCTTACGGATTAAATTATGCTTCGTGAAAATGAAGATTACACATATGATACGCAACTGAAATATAACACACTTGTTTCACTATGACGCAATTTCGCTTGTATGTGGTTGCATCCACTCAGTTGTGAAGGGGTGACTGTCAGCGGCGGATCGATAACTTGTTAGTAGCCCACATATCCCAGCGTTCCATGGATCCCTTTCGCATTTCACGACTCAAAGAACAATTACGATTCGAATAATACAGCTTTTATAGATGCATCCATACAACTATCCCTGAAAATCGGCGGTGAGTTGACTTTCTAACGTCAGAACTTCGTAATATTGGAATAAATATTATTTTTCTTTATATTTTAATTTACAAATAATTAAACAATAAAAAATCATTGATGATATTACCTGTAAAAACAGATTTTATATATAATTGTGATTTGACATCATTCTTGATAATTGCACTGATAGTACACCACCGTTATCAATCTACCTTAATTGTTGAGAGACATGGCAAGTGGTTGTGAATACGACGTGAGCTTTTAACAATACGAACCCCAATGCAGAAATAGAGTGAAAAAAAGAAGAAATACTAAACAAGTATCACTGAATTGTCACTGAAATATTAATTTTTTAGATAGAGTCAAAAAGCAACCTGTTGATACACGACCGGGACAACGAAGCAGCAGTAATCTTCGAGAATGAACTGTATGATCGAGTACTGCTCGATAGACATGGAAGCCCCCTAAGCATCAATCAGATTAATCGGACAAAATTAAGTCTTCCGACATCCAATATCAGCCACATGGGCAATATTTATCTCGAGGCAGTATTTTGTGAATAATTTGATCTTCGAAAAATTACATTATTTAATAAATTGTCACCAAATACCATCAACAAGGTCAATTTGTCTTCATTAAACTTCTAAAAGCAAAACACCCTTTGGAAGCAAATTCAGCACAAAAATATTAGCCTCGTTATTTCATTCACATTAGCGCAGCCTTCTGCGAAAACAACTTCAAAGAATTGACACGCTTCAGTGTGGCATGGAAGCATTAAACATGAAAAACTTTGCAAGAGGGGAAAAGTTTTCAGCACTAAAAAACAAAGTAGTTAACTAAATCTGTAATAATATTTGAGAAAATTAATGATCAAGAATGAAATACCTTGATATGAAAAGAAAGTGTTTCGAAATAGCAAATGATGGTAGCAATTGCTCTGTTGCGCAATATCGTATTTTCATTTGAGAGTCTTCACAGATAACAAGACACAGATTTCGCGACCAGGTACCTCAAATAGCATCAACCAAGGAAATAAACGTAGGAAGATGAAAAAATAACAAAATACGAGTATATTATTTGTCCCGCATTTTGGATTTGGTAGTATTTTAGTTTGTTCTCAACAAAACTTGTTTTGCAACAAATAATGTTGAAGATTCAAGATTACTGCAGTTCAATTGAAGTAAAGCAGTCACACGAATCTATATAAGAATCTACTTACTTGCAACAGGAATGTCTACCGCAAAGATGAAATCGAAACCAAGCAACCTCCAGAATAAGAGAGGCAAGCAGAAGAACGCCCTCTCGCTTAAAGGCAACTCCGACCAGTTGGCAAAACAATGACAATCATCTCGGTGCAACTTACGCATGACGGCGCCGTGTCCCAGGGGTGGCCCTTGTGCCGCACGGCGCGGGGTCCGCCGTCTACGTCCCTGCGCGGCCGCCGCCGCGCCCGTGCCGCGCACGCATCACGGGAGCGCTCTTGCTGGCGCGCCCGCGTGCCCGTGCTCTTGCCCGCGGGCCTCACCAGCCGTGCGAGAAGGCGCCAACGAGCCAGCGAGCGGCCCGGCCGCGGCCGCCACTGCCCCTTCGCCGCCGCAGCCGCCGGAGGCCGGAGCCACCCGCGGCGGCGGCGGCGGTGGCGTGGCGGCGGCGGTGGCGGCGACGAGCCAGGCCCCCCGCGCGCGCGGTGGGCAGCGCCACGGAACGCGAGCGCGTATTGATCGTCGCGCTCAGTCACGCACGGCGCGCAGCGCACCGCCGAGGTCCGGCCCGGCCCCACCCCGCCCTGCCCCGCCCCGCCCCGCCATTCCCCGGCCCCAGACCCGCGCGCTGGGAGTCCCTGTCGGCCCCGCCCCCTCCGACTCGCAGCTATGGACCCAGCAGCCCGTGAAACACTTACCTCGAGAAGCGAAGCGTCAGCAACGCGGGCCTAGCCGGGCAAGGCCGGCGCCGTGGCAGGTCCGGGCGCTGTTGCGGGCCGCTGGGGGGGCTCGACCGGGCCGCGCGGGCGCCGGCGTCGTCGTGGCAGGCGTTCGGTGGCGCGCCCGGCAGAGGCGGCTGTGCCGACGCCCGCCGACGCCCGCCGACGCCCGCCACGCCTTCGAGCCCCGCGCGACGCCCGCGCGCGCGGCGGACGACCGGCGCACCTCCGCCGCGGGGCGCCGTCCCCCGGGCCGCCCCTGCCTCCGCCCATGCCTCCGCCCCCGCATGGCCGGGCGTATACTGTGGCTCCCACACCCACTTCGCTCCCTCGGCTCAGATTCTTTTCGCAGCTGCTCTCGCTTTATATTATTTACATCCCCTTCACTGTATGCTAGCCTACGATTTTCTTATTGTTTCATTCTATGATTTATTTCTCTATCACTCTGCATTACATCTAATGGTTGTATGAGCTCCAAATATCTTCTCCTGTCTCGTATTCTGTTTCTTCATGAACTGTCTATTCAACACCGAAATCAATTTTATCACTTGAAATATTATTTAACATACACCTTGGTCCCTTTCTTCTCTGAATAGGCACTTGTCTTTTTACGTATTCCATCACTCAGGAATTTCCTAGAACTGTAGCTATTAAAAGTTTTCCTCACTTCTGTATTTTCTACCCCAAAGAGATTTTCCTATAATTTATCTGTCATTCATAATCATGTTACTTGAGCTTATCCATCATATTCTAGTTTCTTTTCTTTCGTTTTTCTCTATTAGTTATTTTCCCGCAATACGTTGCCTTCTGTAATAAGGTTATCATTATTTCCAATTCTGCTTGACAACGAAACTTATTATTAATCTACTACTTTTTATTTCACAAACATTGTGTGCGGTTCATAGACATCAGTGCACAACGATTACATTTGTATTTGGTAATTAATGTTGCCTTTAAATTGTTAGTATTTTAGTCCTGGAAACAAATTTCATATTTTATACTTGCATTATGGAATCCATAAGAGAGACGTGAGGAGCATGCGCGTATATTCCAAGAAAATGTTCATACTATTGATTTTTGTTCCAGCGCATACTGCTTCCTTTAGACGCTCTTCATTGCGATTTCGTTCTAAGACAATTCGCGTGGATATCGCGATATTGTGCCTTCGCCAAATTTTTAGTCATCAATCTCCTTCATCATTCAATATACTTTTCTTTTCATATATCCACTTTTGAGTTCGAACTTCATTGGTCGATTTAATTGTTTATTTATTGTTACTATTATTTAATCGTCCATCATTCTCCCCCTCTCTTTCAGTCTTCCCAACTCCTCCTTTCCTTTTGAGCTTTTTTTCTGACTCTCCCCTTCTTAGTGTCGCTCCCCTTCCCTCCGTATCCCGTTTTCTGTATGCTCTCTGTTTCTTTCTCTCTCTCTCTTTCTCTCTCTCTCTCTCTCTCTCTTTGTGTGTCTCTTTCTTTCTCCTCCCATTTTCTCGAACTCTTAGTACTCGAATCACGTATCATGAACTACACGTAGACACTACAAAGCCATTCGCTCTCCAACATTTTCGCACTGGCAGCTGGTAATTTTTCGATGAGCTATTCGATCCATCGATTCTCTTTTGTTACTTATCTTATACTTCACTACTTCCCGCTCTTTGGAAATTAAAAATATAGACGTGATACACTAATTTTAAATATAAGAGCACCCTCTAAATAAGTCTTTATTCATGGTTTGATTGGGAGCATCATTTCGTACATTTCTATTTAGTCCAAATTCCATTTTTGTTCTTCAACTTGCTCGTCATTATCTTTTCCCTCCTTTATTCACAAAAGCTCAGTAAAACTTGATTCTCTCTCCATGCTGTTCTTTTGTCTTGCATCCACTAATACTATTTTGTATCACCCCCATTATTAAAAAAGTTCCGCTCAATATCTAGCATTAAGTAATTCAACCTCCGAGAACATTCTTTTGTATTTCGTTTCCAGATGTCCAATCATTCCCCACGACTACGCTTGCATTAGGTTAACTTGTAACATATCTTTCCACCAAGAAGGAAATAGGACGAAGGATATTTCCATCTCACCTGCTGCCCGTCACACTGCCTGTCATCCCCTCTTCGGTTTCAGTAAGCTCACCCCGCCGTCACAGCCTCCTCACACTAAAGTAGTACATCATATTGCTGCTATCGCAATGTCTTTCTGTCCCGTTCTATTTTTTATTCTGACCAGTTTAGGTGATTTAAGACATCAACTGATGTCACTGCAATACCTCTGACTGGGAGATTCTAGAGTTTGAGTCCCGACGCTGACAGGATTTTCGACTTAAGCTATACAGCTCGGTCGAATTTAGCCGCAGTCTGGAGGCAAATTCTAAAGACCGGATGCTCTGATGGTTCGTTTTTTGTGGTTTCTACGATCACTAAGGCAAAGAACATAAGGCAAAGAACCAGCAGTACCCTAACAAACTGGCCAAAGAGCTCGCGCGATTTTTCCTTCCTCTTCCATGTTCTGTCCTCATATTTTATTTACAGACACATACATTACACTTCCAAACATGTTGGGACTCCAGATGGGAGCATAGAGCTGGTCCCGACTGGGGAGGTGCTTTGCTAGTGGAAGATACCTGTTTGGAGAAATCCATGCAAGCCGACATGTAGATCAAGACCACATCTCACCATCCAGCGCGGGAACATCTCCGCCACGTCCAGTGAAACACATGCACTACATTTACGGGAGTAATGACGGTAGTAGTTGACGTGCACGAAAACACGAAATAATCAGTCTATTTTTCCAATCCATAACCGTATATATTTTCGAAATTTTTCATTTACTGACCAAAATCTGAGTCAAATGGTTTGTTGGACATGAACACTCCGAGTTGTTCTTTTGTTCTATAGTTGTCCTGCATCTTCGAATACTTCGCCTCTGTGTCTCATGATTCTCAGCTTCCACGTCTGCCGCATGTTTCTGGTTCTATACATTTTCCAATGCGTTTGTCAGCACTCGTCTCTTCTCCGCCGTTGGCCCCGGCCTGCCAATCCCCTCCCCCTCCCATCGCATCGCCTCTCCTCCCCAACCCCGCTGAGAAGTCGGAGGTCGCAGAGCTCTTGTTTACTCGCGAAATCTCTTCGGAACCTGCGCTCCCAGACTGAAAACGAGGAGGCAATTACGAGACGATTTCGTATCGGAATGAAAATTACGCGGGGAAGTTCTAAAGCGATGGCAACCAATTTAGTAATGACGGATGAGTTTATTTCCAGAAGACCGCTTTTTCTTTCAAAGGATTGTGGGTCCGGTAATTGGTATTATGAGGAAAAATCATAATTTAATAACACGCAAATGGCGACCACAAAGTTGCTCATTCTAATATTAGCAATTTATATAAATAATAAAATGTGTCCTTCCTGATCTTCCTAAAACGATCACTGATATTTTGGCTGCTTAAAATACTCAATATGTCCTTGTTTTGCTGCAGGTAATCTAAATTTAAACACATTTCAATTTTTAATATTCAAAATTCCAAAAGTCATGCTCAAAATGTGCGTTATTTGCTTACCACATACTCCTAATTTTACAATATCAATACGAGAAAATATCCAGTTTATTTTCATATATATATATATATATATATATATATATATATATATATATATATATATATATATATATATATATATATATATATTGTGACGTACCTGGTAATGCCGGGTATTTCACTGCAATATAACACTAAAGGAGGGTATCTTTTCCGTGAATGGGTCCCTGGATAAGTTGGTATAATATTGGGAAAGTTAATCAGAAATAGAAATACAATCATGAGCAAGATTTATTTGCAAATCAAATTGGTTAATTACATGATCTGACAACGTTTATACACTCTGCCTTGGTACCAAGATTAGGTATAATATGCATTTATCATACCTTCGGGGCCCCGACCAAATACCTTCGATGCTCGTAGAACAGCTCGTATCGACAGGGTTGCCGACCTCTACAGCAGCTGTGGGCTGTCGGCGGCTGATGGCGTGGCGGTCGTCCTGGGCTGGTGACTCCTCCCCGACTTGGATCTTGATACCACGGCGTTGCACCTCTCGCGAATCACCTTCCGTCGATGGATTCAATTACTCAACCCGCGCCTATCACGCGTGCTGGTTCCAGTTCCGTACCACACAGTTTCGGTAAAGTTTCCACTACACCAATTACTACAAGCGCGATCAATTGTTCTACCGACACTAATCTTTTATTCTACTGATACTTTTAATATCTCATTCACGTGTCTACTGCATTTCAGTTGCTGATAGTTCATAAACTATACCGCATGTTCTCTTTGTCCATGCACTACCGGCGAGCTTTTCGCCACACGTCCGAACTCTTCGCCGCTCCGCTGACGTCTGTCTTCTTCGCAATTCTCCTAACGACTGCCCGCACGTGCTCGCTGCCCAGTTTGTAACCGACATTCTCACGCTGGCCTCCCGGCGGTGGCACCGGTGGCGGTAGCGGCCGTTGCTAGCTCCCGTCGTTGTTCGCAGCGCTTGGCGTACGTACCGCGCAGTCCAAAATATATATTATTACTTACACTAATGTTTTAATTAGTGTAAGGGAACACATTCTGTGTTTCATCACCCCCCTCCTTTCTTTTTTTGAATTTTTCCCGCCTCCGGAAAAATTCACTTTAGTATCATCGTCTCTGCCGATGGTTGCACTGTCTTGTATATTACATGAACCCTATATACACTTATACCCTAAAATCGAATTAACACGTGATTGTTTAGATTAACACTAAGATTACACTTATTTACACTTCACTATTTTCCATACCTATGGGACAAGGTCTTAAGTTATGGAAATTGTAGTGTCCCACCACTTCTTGTTTGTCATTTAGTAACTTAGCCACATTTTTATCCGTAACCTTATCTATCACATATGGTCCCTCATATAATGGGAAAAATTTTGCATACAGCTTCAAATTTGGGTTTGATACCTTGGGAACTCGTAGTAACACTAGTTGCCCTTCACTGAACTTGTAAATCTTCTTCTTTACTTTCGATTTCCTTTCCTTCCCTGACTTCACTAATGCTTGGTATATCTGTTCTGATGTTTTAGTTGGTTCTTGCGATATCTTGTCCACGCATTGAATCAACGCAGCTCCGCTATTGCGTAACCCGAATGGCACTCTACAAAACACATAACATATTCCCTCAAATGCGAATCCTGTATACTGCTGGTCCTCTTCCGCCACTTGCATTTGCCAATAAGCTTTACTAAAATCAGTACTAGAGAAAATGATGTTCCCTCCAAACCTCTGCAATGCTTCTTCCACCGATAACGGAGCATCCCTGTATGGTTGTGTTACTGCATTTAGTCTTCGTGCATCTAGGCATAATCGTATTCCTCCATCTTTCTTTTTGACGATCACGATTGGGTTAGTGTAGGATGTCTGTGCCTTTCTTATGATTCCATCATTTATCATTGATGCTAATAGTTCAGAAACATCTTGCTTCAGCGCTGCTGGTATCGGATAGTTACGCTGTCGAAATGGTGTTGTATCTGTAAGTTGGATTCGAAATGTGAATCCCTTTATTGGGGCGCGATTCTTCTGGAATACTTCTTTATTCTCCATCAACAGCTGCAACAGTTGCTCCTTGTGACGCGTATTTAATATCTCTATCTTCTCCGTCTGCTGCCTCAGCTGTTCTTCTAATGATTCTTCGGCCACTGTGCCCGTGCATACTTCGTATCCTTCGTCTATCCCCAAGTCGAATCCTATCGCCTGACTCCCCAGCTCCACCACTTGCCGTTCTAGATCAATAATTGCTCTGTGATCGACCAGAAAATCCGTCCCTATGATTATCGGGTGTAATAACTTTTTGACTACCAGGGCCACTATCTCGTATACTTGGTCGCCAATCATGGCTCGAAACATTATTTGTTTTGTGATGGGGCTTGACTTCTTCTGAGTAGCTCCAATCACATACGCCCTATTCATAGGCAAACACATTATTTCTTTTCCTTTTGCTTTTAATTCCTCGTACATTTCCTCCGACACTACTGTAGTCGTGCACCCTGTGTCTACTAATGCTTCTTTAACTACTCCCTCACACTCCATCGTAATCGTGGGACATTTCCTGATTCTGATCGCTGAGCTCTTACTTCTCTGCCACGGTTGGGCATCGTGAGTTACTGGCTGTATAGTATTTATGGAGACCACGTTAACTTTCACAATTTCCGCGTCCGTAATGGGGCCACCTTTCACCACGGACTTTATTGGTTTAAATAGTGCTCTTGTTCTCTACTTGTGCTAGGCTGTGCTGGTTGGTCAGATGCGCTTCCGCCCCCGCCTCTTGACTCCGTGCGGTTTGGGTTGGGTCCGCTCCAGGCCGGTCTCTGGTTCCTCGGCTCTGGTCTCCATCCATCTCCCTCTCTTCCGCGTTGATTTCCCTGGTAATTAGTGCTCCTGTCACTCCCTTGCCCCTGATTCCGTTCTGTTCTTATCATATTAATGTTCCCCTCATTCCTGTTTTTTGGTGCGCCTGCAAAAGTTAGGTCGTACCCTCCTAACACATTCTGGAGTCTCTCCAAGTTAGTGTGCTGCACACTACGTAATAGATTCTGCACCGTAACTGGGAATTGTCTCGTTAGTACACATATAATTTCTTGATCGCTCATCGGTGGGGATAACGTTTTGTATTCCATGATACGCCTTGTTGCGTATTCCCGCAAGCTTCCCATTGACTGGTTATAGTGATTATTCATCAAGCTGATTTTAAAATTAATTTGAATGTCCTCATTCCAGTACCGCTCAAAGAACCGATCTTTAAACACCTTTACTGATTCGGGAAACTCATCAAATGTATCGGCCCATGTCCTTGCGTTCCCTTCCAGCATTAAATATAACAATTGTATCTTACACCTTTCCGAGGTATTGATGACAGCTAAATGTCGTTCTGCCGCCCTCATGAATATGCACGGATTTTCTTTGCCGTCTCCTGAAAATTTTAATGATCTTGGAGGGGTGAATGGTACCGTCCCGCTTGCTGCAATTGGGGATGCCTTGCATTCTTTTATTTGTTCGATCTCTGTTCGTAGTGACACAACCTTCTCTTCATATTCCCGCTTATTTTCCTGCATTTCTTCCTTGCCTACCAACTGCATCCTTTCAATTTTCTCGTCCTGCTTGGCGGTTTTAGCATCTAACTGTTGGAATAACTTATTCTTCAAATCCCCCCCAGACTAATTACTTGAGATTCGAGCTCTTTTTTCTGTTTCCCTAATTCTTCGGCAGTCCATTGCTCATGAATTTCCACCCGCTCCGCGATTTTGGTCATCTCATTCTTCGTTAACTCAATTTGTTCTTCAGCGCGTCCTATTCGCCCCCCTATTGCATCTAATTTCCTATTCTGTTCTTCTGCCAGCTTCCTAATCAGTTCCTCTGTGAATAATTTCTGTTCGTCTAATTTCCTACTCTGTTCTTCTGCCAACTTCCTAATCTGCTCCTCTGTGAATAATTTCTGTTCGTCTACTTTCCCATACAGTTCTTCAATCAACTTCTTCTGATCTTCTGCCGCTTTCTTCTGATCTTCTGCCGCTTTCTTCTGATCCTCCCATACCTTCATCATCAGCTACATCATACCTGAATAGGTATTTTCCCCATCCCCCGGATTTGGATTTCCTGTTGCCTGGATCATCGGTGTTGATGTAACTTGTACATCTTTATTGAAGCTGTCCCCTGACGTATCATCCAACCGACTTCCAATACCACTATCCCTGCTTTCCGATGATATGCTATTATCGATTCCTACATCTATCTCCCTTACTTCATCCGCCTTCTCCTCCCGGTCCAGCACTACATTTTGCGCCTCCATTCTGTTGCTTTGGGCTATCCGTTCGATCCTCACTTCACTAAAATACTCGCACCAATTTTCCTTTTGCCTCACCTAACAACGGTACAACAGTTATCCTATGGATTTACTATGCCCGCCACAGCACTGTATACTCTTTATAACTGTTATAATGCACTAATATTTCAGATGCAGATTAATGATGAACACGCCCTCACTCACCACAAAAACACAATAAACATATTCTCTATAATCAGTAATATTATTGCCACTTGACTACATATATGCCGCTGACAGACTTATTAACATTATTACAAAAATACTCTCAAATTTTAATAAATCCACTATTAATTTAGAATTACTTCTCAACACAATTATTGCTATATTATGTACACAACAATCACTCACAGTTACATGTCATATCTTCTCCATAAACTTCCCTCAATAGTACCGTATGAATATTAAAAATATACATTCACAATGCTGCTATACATTCCCCAACCTAGTATCCTTTCCATTGAATTCCACAAACTTTACCATTACCAATGGACAATGCGCTGCTGAATAAACATTCCCAGCAAGTAATGTGCACAATTTATACAATAATATTAACCACCCTTATATTTCCACAAGAATTATTATTACTTCCCAATTCTTTAATTTCCATGTTATTAAAAACTACCAAGCAATTCAAACATTATTAACATGTTTTACAAAATTTGAAATTCTATTACATTATATCATTTACAATATGTACATGTGTGGCTTTCATAAACTCAGTAACTGCAGTAGTAATTTATACTGGTTACTCTCAAATAATTTCCTATATCTGCCCCCAATTAATTTCATAACAAAATTTCTGTAATTAACAAGTATTCATTGTGCTTTCTTGACTTATGCATGCTTCGTTAATATATGTACTGTTACTTTTGTTCCCTATAATGATAAACTTTACATTGCCTGCCTATTATCTTTAACCTGCATTACTATACATTAAATACATGCACCGTACCTTCCAATATTTTACCAACTTTCCTAAGGCCACATTTCTTAATTACACGCTTTCCAGACTTGTTCGGGCGCCAGCTGTGACGTACCTGGTGATGCCGGGTATTTCACTGCAATATAACACTAAAGGACGGTATCTTTTCCGTGAATGGGTCCCTGGATAAGTTGGTATAATATTGGGAAAGTTAATCAGAAATAGAAATACAATCATGAGCAAGATTTATTTGCAAATCAAATTGGTTAATTACAAGATCTGACAACGTTTATACACTCTGCCTTGGTACCAAGATTAGGTATAATATGCATTTATCATACCTTCGGGGCCCCGACCAAATACCTTCGATGCTCGTAGAACAGCTCGTATCGACAGGGTTGCCGACCTCTACAGCAGCTGTGGGCTGTCGGCGGCTGATGGCGTGGCGGTCGTCCTGGGCTGGGGACTCCTCCCCGACTTGGATCTTGACACCACGGCGTTGCACCTCTCGCGAATCACCTTCCGTCGATGGATTCAATTACTCAACCCGCGCCTATCACGCGTGCTGGTTCCAGTTCCGTACCACACAGTTTCGGTAAAGTTTCCACTACACCAATTACTACAAGCGCGATCAATTGTTCTACCGACACTAATCTTTTATTCTACTGATACTTTTAATATCTCATTCACGTGTCTACTGCATTTCAGTTGCTGATAGTTCATAAACTATACCGCATGTTCTCTTTGTCCATGCACTACCGGCGAGCTTTTCGCCACACGTCCGAACTCTCCGCCGCTCCGCTGACGTCTGTCTTCTTCGCAATTCTCCTAACGACTGCCCGCACGTGCTCGCTGCCCAGTTTGTAACCGACATTCTCACGCTGGCCTCCCGGCGGTGGCACCGGTGGCGGTAGCGGCCGTTGCTAGCTCCCGTCGTTGTTCGCAGCGCTTGGCGTACGTACCGCGCAGTCCAAAATATATTACTTACACTAATGTTTTAATTAGTGTAAGGGAACACATTCTGTGTTTCCATATATATATATATATATATATATATATATATATATATATATATATATATATATATATATGAAAATAAACTGGATATTTTCTCGTATATATAAATCGAATACACTGCAGTTCTCATCCTCCTTACAAGTCTTTTGGTGAGAAAGCTTTACTTTTTTGCCTAGGGGTGAGTTATATTTTGCTTCAGTTTGCTGTCACGATAAAAAAGTCTTCGGCTACCTTGATATAATTTTCTCGCCTTACAACGTACCGAAGCAGTAAAGAAAAAAGTATTGTAATGCTGATAATCGGCGATTTTTCTTGAGAGAGTGACTCGCATTGTAAGACCTTTGAAGCGCATAAATATCCATACTAATCGTCTTACATTTCTTCCGCTAACACGTTGTGTAGGTACGGTGTGTAATTCACGTTTTATGACCGAGATTATTGATACCGAAAATTTGGTTGACGGCAAAAAGCCCGTCTGTACTCAACAATAGTTCCTAAATTGTTCAGATGATTTGGTCCAAATTGTATAATCTCTATCGATCTGGACAATCTGAAGGTTCTGCGAGTTTGTGCTGCGAAAATCTCAGAATTTTTGAAAATTTCAATGTACACATTTTTCAGACTTCCTACAGGTACAGAATTAAAGATGCTGATTTTATCGCTAATGAAATCAGTTGTTCTAAGATAGATCTTGAAATAAGTTATGCACAATTTTTTAACATTAATAGTTCTCGGGTAATTTTGCAGAAAATATAGGCAATTTTTAAACACTTTTTTCCTTTTAATTTTTTTCTTGGCTAGAAAAAAGGCCGGTAAAATAAGTGATTCTGGTACTATTTTCAGTACTTTTCTTTGTTTTCTGAAAATTGAAAAAAAGACATTGTAAAAATTCAATATTAGCAATAGAGATTTCTTCTTAATTAAAAGGTGTTCTAAAAATTACGTCTTTGAAAAAAGTTATATAGAATGTTTAAAAAAACTAGTTTTACTTAATTTCTATTGAAGTTAATGCAGTTTTTCACTTTTTCTCAAAAATAGTCTAAATATTTCGTTAAATGTTTTCCGCGGTTAGATCAGAGGACGCTTAATGACGCAGGTTTATTTTTTCTGAATTTTCTCTGAATTATCTAAAATTGCAAAAGTTAGAAATAAAGTGAAAAGATGCAGCAACATCACTAGTTTTTCTCGCCTTTCCTAATAGCGAGACTAAAGATGTCAGCATCAACTTGTTAGAAACGCTCGTCATGCAAATGAAACAGCAGTTACTTGGTCTGCGACTTCATTAAATTGTTTAACTTTGTCTCGTAAGCAAATTTATTTCAACAAAGTTTATATTGAAGTATGAAAGTCAATCACACGTTTGCAGGCCTGGTTAGCCAAGGTCGTTAAGGCTGAAGGGGCCGTAGCTGTCTCGGCTCGAAGGGTCGCATCGGGCATGGACGTTTGTTTGAATTTGTGTTGTCCTTAGTCTTTTTCTCACACTTGCCCCTACAGTTTAAAAATCACAGTCGCTTCTATGTGACCAAGATGTTGAAAAGCGACCAAAAAGAAAAAATCACACCTTTCTTTATTATATTTGATACGGTTATGGTTTGTTGTATTCCAGCTCTTAGATTAAACACACTATTACTTTTTAATGGCAGAGAACTTTATTTTCTAGTTGGAACGTTCCTAAAAGTCAACTTTTACCTTGAGGACTCATATACTCCCTGCGACACCAAGGCACGCCTACATTACCTACAATAATTTTGAGCAGGCAACCCGTTACACTCTTCAGTATTGCGGGACACAAATGTAGAATACCCCTTAGGACAGGCGGGTAAACTGAATGGCTATACTTGTGGAGTGTTAACCATTATGTTAGTAAATTCAAAAGTTATGTTGTGCGTGATTTCGCATTACAAACTAATTATATAGCGATGTGTTTCTGGTTCGAAACCAATAACGCAATGACGCAACGAAATAAGGAAATAAAAATGCTCTTCAATTTTGTTTTTTCACCTACCTCATAATAACGTAGTGAAGAGAAAGTTTTGTAATGCTGCAACGAGAATTGGTCAGATTGTGGTGTGGAACCTTGATATAAAAAGAGAATAAATCGTATGGTGAACACGAGAACGAAATCGTTCAGACGATTTCCTCGAAAATTTACATTCCCCGATAGATCGAGCCGAACTCAAAACTCTGCGAATTTGAAACGGATATTTTATTTTTTGGGGGTTTTACCTGAAGCTTTAACACATTTTCAAAAATTTACCACCGGATTAGATGGCTTAGGGTACCATTTGATTTGGAGTGCTTCCGATCAGGAAGTCCTAGGGTTCGAGTCCCGACGGTGGCAGGAATATTCGACCCTAGCTATATCAAGATCGAATTCACCAGCTGTCTGGAGAATAACTATGAAGGACGACTGCTTTGTCGGTATTTTTCCGTAGTTTGAGGCTTCACGCGTTCAGCTGCAGGTGAATGCCGGAGCAGTACTGTAAGAAACGTGAAACGGACTATGCGTGATCTTACCTTCCTCTTCATTGACCTATCTTCACCTCTTTCATGAAATTCACTATCACACACTGGTAGACCAGATGGGAATTTAGAGCTTGGTTGCGTAGGCTTCCGCGGCCGGAGTTTCTGTTGTTTAGGCTATCGGGGACGAGTCGCGTCACTGAAATGGTGGCGCACGTTTCGGCCAGCGTATTGTGGTCTTGTTCAGAGCGTACTGCTCTGATAAAAAAACATGCACTACACTACAAAACTATGCTTTATGCAAGATGAGAGCTTAGTTGTTTACACCATCTAGAGAGGAGCAAGATAATACATTACACGATATCTGCGATGAAAATGTAGTTTACTGTAACTCAAAAGTATTTTGAGACATGGAAATGGTATCTGATATTTAAAACAACACAAATCGGATTTTTCTTGAAATAGAATTCTAATCCCTTCCAGAAAAGCATATTATTATATTCTAATTAATTTTTAACTTTTTCGAAAATATATGTGATTATGGTCTTCCTTCATTGTTGTTTACATGCTGTCCAAAATTGTTGTTTACATGCTGCACTGAAAATTGCTTTTGATTTGCAAATCACAAAAATATCTATATAACTAGTACATTTTCCAATATATGTTACAAAAACATTTTACTATTTTACTGTTTTACTGTCGGAATATCGTTTCCTAGAGCAGTGAGACGTTTTCTTTCCGAGAAATGGAAAATACAGCGAAGAAACAGGACCGATCCACTGTGCTGCAAGCTGCCGATCGATAAAAATGACGTAATCTGCTCCGTTTGCCGATGGAGCTTTCTTGAAAGAGCCGGGAGCAAGCAGCGACTTCTCCTCCGAGCAGATCGTTGGGCGGACCTGATATATACGTTAAACGAATTGGCACATACAGCTCTTGCCATTTATAATCACCCCCTAACACTATCAAGAAATGCATCAGGATTTTGTTTCTTATTTACGTTATAGGACTTGAATTAATCATAATTATTCTTCTAGAAGTGGGATAATAGCCAAACTCTGTATCTGATTTGCATTTGCAAATAGTGTTTAGTAAACTGGAGCAAATTTGTCTTATCAATTCTTCCCAAAAATGCTAATTTCATCTGTATTCAGAATTCAGCTTTTATATTGTAACCTACCTCGCCGTTGTAGAGCTTGCTCGGCTCACAGTCGGCAGAGCTTCTGAGCTCTGAAATATTGATAGGGAAGAAAGGACGCTTGCATGTTTGGGATTTCCTACTCTTACTACTATTGAAACAGAACATAATTGAAACCATAAATACTTAATTTAATCAGGTAGTAGAAATATATAACCCAGTTATAGTAAATCCTGGCTCCCACAATATTCTTCTTACAAATTAAATACCTCCTCTCCTCACGCACAAGTCAATTATCCCTAAATCCTTCCTCCCATTTTTGGCGATCTCACCACGCCCCTTCAATGCTGGCGAAGTGCAGTTGGTTGGCGTCGAAGTCCTGTTGAAGGGCGAGGGATCGATTGATCCTCCGCACGGAGCACGTTCTGTTGGTCTGGGCTCCGCGTGAAGTCGCGTGAGCACGGCTGCCCCCCCCCCTTCGTTTTCACTGGCGGCGGAACGGTGCAAACTAAAGCAGTGGCCCCAGAGACGCCACGGGACGTGCGTGGTATCGCGTTAATCGCAGCGACTCGTCCCCGATAGCGGTCAGCAGCCGGTCACACATACGAATCGGATCCGTAAACAAAGTTTCTTCGCGGCCCGACCATGTTCTCGCGGGATCGTCAACTCCGACGCGGTTGCATACAGGGCGACGCGGCACGGCTCGCATAAGAGTTGCCTGAAGCGAGCACGCTCATGGAGAAATTTCGATGAAGCTCTGCAAATACAAGAAGATGAAACTCGGCGAACAAATATTAAACGAGAATCTTGTCGAAAATAGTTTTAAGAAGAAGTACGTTAAGTCCCCGGTATTTATAGATTTCGCGGGGCCTATCCCACGCTGATGACGCGGTGGCCTTATTGCCAATCACATACGCGATGGAGGGTCCCGTGAACTTGGCCCTTCCCGGTTGCTGGCGCCACCTGACGGCATCTTCCTGAAATGGCCCGGGATGCGGGGCCCTGCTCTGGTCGCCTACCCGCATACCGATCCCCTGACGTCGTAGCCCTTGCCTTCAGTGCCTGCGCTCCACAAAGGAGACGCCCGGACTAGTAGCTCGGCAAGGCAAACGTTTCCTTGTCAGTGCACAATTCCTGGTAGCGATGTTCCCAGGCGCTTCGCATAGCGAGGCGTAAATTTAAAAATAATTTCATTTTCACCACTACTGAACGGCCTTCTGATTTATAATAAAAATTAAATAACACTAACTCTGTGCTATTACAATATGAGTTACAGTAGGAATCTCAGAATTTCAGCAAACGTACACAGAATACACTACTCCCCATTGCAAGTCACAAACACTTTTTAACTGTTTTTGACGTAATAAATAAAAAAATAATAAATAAATAAATTAAAATAAATAAATATAAATAAATAAATATATAAAATATGAGTGACCAGTTATGAGACAGGATTCATGTACTCCGTTTAGTCACCTCATAGAACTGGACGAGATCTCATGGTGTTATTCAATAAAAACTCAAACTACGTAGTTTATTATTATTATTATTATTATTATTATTATTATTATTATTATTTGTTGCTGTTGTTGGCATTATTCTCAATATTTCATTATGACTTGATATTGTGAAATACTATTAACAAAAAATAAGCATTTATATTCATATGTTCAGTATTGACATGAGTTAATATTTGTTTTTTAATATATCGGATAAAACATCGATTCGAAAAATAAAAATTTTCCATTACGTTTCAGGGGTGTCTTTGGACTGTCTAACATTTCACATTTTCTTTACCTCTGACACTTCTCTCTAGATTATTAAATCTTAGTACTTTTCAGAGCCTTTTGAATGAGACCTCTTATCTAGCAGTGCTTTTGTCTTTGTTCACGGCAGCATACAATGCAAACGTCTCAGGGAGCGACGGACACGTCTTACGCGCCACTCTTCCGTCTGGAGTTTTCACTCAGCTGACGTCAGAAAGGGCAGCGAGCCGTAAAAAGACGTTAAGCAAGACTCGCCTGAGGATGAAAACTTAAAATGGAACACTTTTCATTTAATTACTGTTTTAAAACATTTAGGTGGAATACTAACTTTCGGGCTTGGATGTCTTATGAAAATATTTTTCTCAAGACACGTGGCGAGAAAGTGTCTGTTTATACGTGGTACGTGTATGAATGTTTGAATTAATTAGTTATTCACTAGTGTGTCGTTTCGAGCAGCGAGCAGCGTCGTGGCATCTCTTCTTGGATTCAATCGCTTAAATTACGACCTGTTAACATTCTGCTACGTCAAATAAGTTGCAACGGCTTTTCAAAAGTCTGGTTAATAGAAATAAATAATATAGAAACTAGTGGTGCTCAAAAAGCGCATTCTTTCTCGTATTATTTGTTGCTGTAACATAATATGTTTGACTCTCTGTTCGGTGCGATTGGTACTTGCACGATCAAGAATATGCATCCCTCACTGATGCAGCTCTCCATATATATATATTTAGAATTTTAAAAGACGCGATTTCGTGTAATAATTGGTACTTCGACTTAAGATACTTGATTGAACGTATATTTTCTTTAACATATGCTCTCTTTCTTGACTTTGAGAGTTAAATCAGACGTTTTTATTTTCAGATTGTCTTACAAAGAAAACTATTTACATCGTCAACTTTCCGGCTTTTATTAAACCTTACTCATGGCTAAAACAAAAACAAATTATTTTTATGTGGCGATCGAATTTAATTACCTGCCATAATCCTAAGTACAACACCCAATATTTTTACTTCCTGACTCTTATTCTGAAAGTACTGTATTGTAATGCAGGAAACTGGCGTATTTTCGAAAGAAAACCTTTTATTGGCGGGCTCTCGTAACGAAACAGAGCTTAAATCATGTTTCTATACATAGTAAATTACTTCCTTTGAACTTGTATTGTCAGAATCAATGTTTTGTGGGTTCTGATGCAGAAAAATTGATCGACGGCAAAACGATCGTCTGTCAATGGTTAACGCTGGCGTCAATCGTTCAGCAAATTTTCTCCAAAATTAACATTCCTCAATCAATTTTAAGGAACGGTTTTTAAATTGAATATGGGTTTTTGCTTTAAATAATATATGATCTAAACAATCTGATTTTTAAAAAAGGTCATGTACAATTATTTAAAAAACTAGATATTTAACCGTAATTTCTACTTGAACTTACTGCAAATTATAGAAAAACAATTTCCGAAAAAACAATTCAATTGTTTCTTCAGTTTTTTACATATTCTGCAGGTTCTTATTGTCCCTGCGAGGTGGAAAATATTGCAATGCCAAATCTGGCGCTTGGAGGTTACGAAAACTAAGTACAAACGCCCCAAGACTATTCATTTGCAGCTTCCAGATAATGTTTACACCTTCGGCCACACTCTTTAGAGATGGGCAAAAATAGTTATAAATAAGAACAAAAACTATACGTTATCAGTTACTAGAAGTAGCACTAGAAAAATAACTAAAACCATTAGTAATCAATATAATACATTTAATTACATTCTGTTACTCAGCTGTTAATTATTGTTAGTTACTCAGCGTAATTATTAGTTACTCGGCGTAATAATTAGTTACAGAAAAATGTTACTAATAACTAATATATTATAGTTTTAATTGCGCGAATAACTCGCGTTCTTTTTGTGGTATTTCTCATAATTGATGTTATTTGTAATTTTCTCTTTGAATTACATACTTCATTAGCAGAGACATAGTTAAAGGAACTGTAATGTTGCATTTGGATTAAGAAACATCTCTTACTGTTTGGCCATAAAAAGTACTATACCACCCTCGTTGAATCGGAATCATTTAAAATTTGTATATAATTTTTGGAACATGTCATCAATTTGATTTGTTACGAAGTAAAACAATTCCGGATAAGTAGAATTTAAATGCCGAATGCAACTGTACAGTTGCGTTCATCTATTTGGTATGGTACTTCTTACGTTCTATTGTCATATGTGCGATTTTTGAGGCTAATTATTGCTCAACAAAATTGATGCGTGTTACGTGAGTAACACGTATAATTGATTTGCATTCACGTCGCAAATGTTAGTAATCCCCTATAAATTATGGGTTCAAGAAAACGAAATGCCGTTTATGCAACTTAAATTGAGTCACGAGACTTATTTTTATTATACACATAGGTGAGTCAAATAAAAACAGGAAAAATGCTGTAGAAAATCGAAAACCGCTCCCATTTCAATCAAACCCAGTACGCATCAGCGTGGACTCCTCCACCATCAATTGGCGTTGGTCCCGCATCTCCACGTGACCCAGCTTCTCCATACCGGACTTTCCAATATGGCGGTCCCACCGTTAGAATGCACCAAAGAAATCACAGAGTGATTCATTTCTTACACAGTGAAGGTACGAAACCAATAGAAATCCATCGACGCATGTTGGCACAATTTGGGGCTGCATGCGTATTGCAGACTCGGTTGTATGACCACACAAGTCGAGAGACCAGTTGGGCTTATCTTGATGAGAAAGTCTTTGCAAACCAATGTGTGGTTCTGCGGCATATCTCACCATCCAGCAGGGGAAGAACACCGGCAAATCCCGTGATAAAACATGAAGTAAATAAATGTTCTCGTATTTCCTACATGCCAAAAATCAAAAGGGTTTCATACTGACACGAGAAAACATGATCTGTTCATCATGGTCATCTGATAACAAGATTAAAATTAATTATCATAAAACATAATGAGTGTTCATATATCGAATAATTTCATATTGTTGGTTACAAAAGGTGGTACTATTTACGCAATTCAGTGGAAACTATTCCGAGATGCACACTGGAGTTCTTGACTTTGGTCTATGCAACTGAACTAATTTCTCGCTGATCGATAAAACGGTATTTGTATATAATCTGGAATAGTCAACGGATATCAACAGAAATTTCAGTAGTTATGGATTATTAACAATGAAAACGAAAATCATCCAAGTCTGCTCATTTGCTCATTACTTGAATGAAATGGGTACTGTATGATATTATTTTATTGAAGACACGAGTAATACCAAAAATAGAATTTCTAATGTATTTTTATGACTCGTGTTAGTTAAATGAATATTATGTATTTCTAAGCAGTACAAAATGGTGCATAAAATGCAATCAAGGGTGAGTATTTTGAAATAGATTTTTTCAAATATCAACGACATATTCCTTTTATGATAAATTTATACAGCAGATGTAATGGTGTAAAAATTGAAATTTGATTCGCAACAAAAAGGAGTCACATTTGTGAGGATGGAAGTGTTAAGCTTACATTACGTCTTAGGTTACAATAATGTAAATGAGATGCACTGAAATGTATCTTACTGAAGGTGGTGTTCAAACATCTCACAAATATTGGCAACTTAAGAACACCTAGAAAATTGAAGAATAGTTCAAGGAAGAATGTAAAAATGGTGCTCTATTTGTAAAATATGCTCCCGGTATCAGAAACATTCTTTTTAGTTATTAAGGTGTTATTACCACTCGCCGTACATTTATACTAATATATGTGAAACGCATAGTTTTCAGGAAACTATTGCCAAAGCCCTCATTTATAAGAAAATGCCTTAACGCATTCTATAAGACAAACTTCGAAATTTTAATTATGATAAATTAGAATGTTTTGTTTTGGTGTTGAACAATTTTCTAGTTGATGGTAAGGAGTATATTCATGGTAATCATTAAACATGTTATGAATAGGTATAAAACAAGGATTCGAGATATATGCAGCTTGTAGAATCGAATTTTCGCATTTTAGCGAATTTATGTACGGTGCGTTTCAATGAAGTTTATGCGCTATTCTTGGGATTTTATTTCTTGGCGCGTGAGAGTCTGTATTCACAACAGAATATCTCACGGCATTTCGCGTCTTTCTCGGTCGTGCCGCTAGCACTGCTCGATATGGTCGCGATCATGCGACATCTAGCTGCACGACTGAGAAAGACGCGAAATGCCGTGAGATATTCCATCGTGAAGACAGGCCCTCACGCGCCAAGAAATAAAAACCAAAGTATACAAAGAATTAGTGCGGTCGCGTCCTGACCGGCGTGGTGATCTGCTCCAGGCAACATCAAGTTACGCGTTGGGGGTTGTCACATTCATGTAAATTGTGGTAGAAGTGGAGTTATTGTTAGATGAAGTGTTTAACTAAATAAAAAGTTGTTTTGCGTTGTTTGTGACCATGATGGAGCCGTCTCAAGTTCATCAAACTTCAGGAGACCAGAATAGTAAGACTACCATTAATTAAGCTAAAATTACTATACAATCTCTCATTCCCAAAAAAGAAAATGCTATGATCATAGTCTCCGCAAATAGTGTGCTAATTGTAGAATTCATTGAAAAGTTATCTGCCAAAGCTAATCCCTCTCATATTAAGTTTGCTTCGAAAGTACCGAACTGCAGGGTGTGTTTATATGTATCCAGCAGGGAAATCGCAGATGATCTAGTCTACAATCATAAGAGCATTATTGTGCCTAATTATATTTTATCAATAAGTCGTTAAATTTATAGGAACAAAATAAATATTGTATCAAATGTTCGCCCAAGTATCCTACATCAAGTGATTCAAGAAAAAATATGAACGTTCGGTGGTAGAACTGTAGTACCTTTAACATTCCTTCGTGCTGGATTTAATAACCCCAACTTTGCCAAACATTTGTTTCACCAAATGATGAACATAAATACCTGAATCATTTGAAGTGTTTATAGATATTCCCCATTGGATACATATATATATATATATATATATATATATATATATATATATATATATATATGTGTGTGTGTGTGTGTGTGTGTGTGTATATATACATATATATATGGATACATATATATATATATATATATATATGTATCCAATGGGGAATATATATATATATATATATATATATATATATATATATATATATATATATAACCGCTCATGTTCCTATTTGTTTTTGTTTTTGTGTATCAATTTGAACCACATAGCTAAAAACTGCCCAAATCCATGTAACTTCTAATTAACTAATACCCTACCTCTTCCTAAGGAAGTAGAAATCACAGAATGAACTAATGAGATTACTGATAATTCTAATAATGTTTCTCCCAAAGCATCTGAACCTACACTTCCCAGAAGCGATAACGTGATCGAAAATTTTAGTCTTAACCTTTCCCTTGATAGCTCCCCTCTCAACCGCCACTTCTCCTCTTGAGCCGTCCAAGAGAAACCAAATTACCTCAAAAGAAAACTGAATGAACGTTGACCTTTCCTGCAACCCCGTAAGATTAAAGAGAACGTTATCTACTGTAAGCTCGAATGCAGAGCTGACTATCATCCAATCAGATAGCAAGAATGAACTCCCATACAGTAACTCGAGAACTTGACGGGGATGAAAAAAAACTACTGAAAGTAAAGAAAAATTAAGAAACAGCCCTCCAAAAATAAGGAAAAGATAAAACCTTTTTAGAAAATGTTGACGATCAGTCGTGATTCAATATTAAAACATCCATAGAATCTCCCAATGTTCATTTAATGTATCCTTATGCACATGTATTTTAAATGCAGCTAAGATTAATCTGCTTTTCAAAGAGGCAACAAAAATTAAATTCAAAATTATCGGCCAATTTCTCTTTTGTCGGTTTTTTCAAAAATATTATAGGGACTTTTTGCGTCCGAATGGAAACTTTTCTCAGTGAACACGACGCGTTTTCAGATTCCCAACATGGATTTCAAAAATCAAAATCTACGGAAACAGCCATCCTTTCTTTTCTTAAAGATGTCGACTCATCCATGGATGAAAAAACGACGCAACTATTGGAATATTTTTATATCTTTCAAAAGCTTTTGACGTCATTGATCACAACATTTTAGTTTCAAAATTACCATCGTATGGGTATTGCCCTACATTGGTTATGATCGTACCTTAAACAACAATCTCTCTCATTTTTTCAAATATTTCCTTTTATTTTAGAAAATTCTGTATGTTGCTCTCAGGCAAGATTAGGGTTTAAAAGGTAGTTGGTAGGTGAATGCAAGTAAGTGCATAAAGCGTGAAATATGTTATTTATTAAAAAATAAGTTGATAAAAATTTACAATTGAACTTTCATTTAGTGTGAAAAACACCAAAACAATTTTTAGTAGGAGTCACAAATGTAGAAGTGAAATAGAGTAGTGTAGCTCTCGTGTTAATTGAAAACTAATTTCGAAAATTCCAAATTTTTTCGACGTCTTTTTACAACTACAATTATGAAGATAAGAGATTATTCCATTAATGAATTCTGTTTCTTATAGATAGATTTTGAAATCATATCATGATCAATTTTTCGAAAATTTGAGTACTTTTCGCGTAATTTTGCGTGAAAATACGGCTGAGAAAGTACGTGCTGTTTTAGCACCACTAGTTTAACTGTTTTAGCCGTGCTTTCCTCACTTAGATCGCCAATGACACTTTTCTTCTTGAAAAAAGAAAAAGAAAACACGCTTAAGTAAAATGTTGATAATAAAAGGGTGCAATATTAATTCTAAACAATTTTCGAAAAAATATCTTTATCATATTATTTCCATTACTTTATTATAAAATATATTACAAGAAGTTAATAAACTGCTTAACAAAATATAAAAATATTTCCGAAAATGGTTAGTAACAAAACATAAAATTTATCCCACCCTTATGCACATTATGCACATGCACATGCCACCCTTATGCACATGCCAATTGCACCCACAACCTTATGCACAGAGAACTGGCGCCCTTACCACCTGAGTTATAAAGACGTATGTATAGTTTGCGACAGTATGTTGGAATGTATGAACTCAGAGTGTACTACGTGGCTATAATAGAAGTTACATCATATTTACATGCTGATACATTTGTGTAATTTCTAAAACTATCTCATTATCATTCACTAATTAGCTGTGGCCTAAAGACATCATTGACATCACTGGCTGGCTGACTGACTGACTAGAATTAGATATATTTGCTTTGTGTCAAATTAAACAGTACGTAAAACAAAAACATTAACATTCCAAAGTTTAGGTAAAAATGCTAAAAAAATAACAGAATCATACCATCAAATTGTCATCGGTTGCCAATTCCTCTGCTAATCCCAAGAACAATGTCGTTTTATCTTCTAAACTTTTCGTTTCTTCTTCATCGTGGTATAATATCTTCAATTTCACAGGTATTGCCAACTTCAATCTCTTTCAAGATGTTCAAAATTTGTTAGTCACTCAAGAAGCATAGTTTTCAATTTTTAGATGGATGATCACTTTTCTGAACTCACTCCGTACGGTTACCATCAAATCCCACTGTAACTTTTAGAAAACGTGTTTTCGGTGAATTTTACAGAAATACAATTGCATATTTAAGTAAATTATAATATTCATTATAAACTATGATTATATGTGAACAAATTTAAAGTTGCCAAAAGAGAACACAACTAAAACATTGACAAAAAATACAGAAATTAGGTACGTATACATCAATGAAACAGTTACAATTATGCGTAATTAACAATGTCTCACACGCCAAGGAATTAAAATACTGCATTCTAACGGAGATTATATTAACTATGGCTCTAGCATGAGAATGGCACAGTTGATAATTCAATATAATGAATCGATAGTGCGCTAAGAAACATCAAAAACCATGTTACATCAAATTAACACTGGGAGTGAAAGGGTTAAATAAATTGGACGTTAAATTAGTTCTTTAAGCTACACTTTCAAAATTCTTTCAAATTCAGTCAACTTTCATACTGCTCTTTGTGTATATTTCGCGAATATTCATTCCCGTCTGAGATATGGCATAGTATCCTGGGGAAATATATCATATACGTAGCTCCCAGACTTTTAGATTACAAAAAAGAATTGAATGAATAATAAGCATATTCCGTAATACTCTCTTTACACGTGATTCTCGTAATACTCTCTTTATTAATACAGGTATTCAACCATTACCTTCTCTCTTGACATATGAATTAGTGTTTTTTGTCAAAAATTACTTACTTAAAGGCGGGAATATATTTTCAGAAAATGCCGATGTCTATAACTACAACACTCGACGTAGTAATCATATTCATCAAGTGACAATATCAACTGCTCACTACAAAACCTTCACATGCAATACATGTACATTATTTAACAACTTGGCAAACGATCAAACATCAAACGATTAAATCCGATACAAAAGTTTAAGACCCAAGTAAAATCTTTTCTTCTGCACAACTGTTTCTGTACTATTAGAGACTATACCGATCGTCCAAAAGGAAAGTAATATTAATTTTAACAATGATATTTAATGTATTATATTGTAACACCTCCACTCATCTCCCGGCGAAGGTAAATGCGCGGTTAGCGGGCCGGTTATAGCTCAGTCGGTCCTATTCCCTTTACTCGTTTAAAAACTAGCCAATTGTAACAATTTCCTTTGCTCATTTAAAAATTAGGTGATGGAAGGAATTGTTAATTAAATTCATGGGCATTCAAAATAAACAATTTGATTACTGGTAAAAGACAACGTTTATTCCTGGACAAAGCTGTACCAGGGAAGTAACATTAATAAAATAAAAGAAAGAAAAGATTGAATAAAAAGAAAAAAGAAAGATTAAAATTAAAAGGAAAGCTTACAACTAGAGAAGAGTACAAAATTATTTTATAGTTAGAATTACAGAGTCGTCCTTGAGGACCTTTCTGTGCCTTGGCGCGGCACCGCTTTGACAATACTCAAAAGGTTTATTGCCCCCAGTTACATTGCCTGAGAGCTTCCGTGCCAGAAGTGCTCCATAGGCCCGGGTGGGCGCGGCGAAGCTTGTAGGCGGCCGGGACGGCGTCTGGCGGCGGCTGGCGGTGGTCAGTGACGTCAGCGAAAGAACGTCTGGAGGCTGCTTCGGCGGAGCTTGTAGATAGCCGGGGATATCGCCCCCGATCGCAGGTGCGGAGCACACAACAATGTCTCCCTCTGAACTGTGTGAATCCTCTCAAATACAAGTTCTGAAGTTGCGAAATCCTGTAGCGAACACGCAATTATAAAAGATTCGCCAATTTACTTTTGAAGTGCTTTTGCACTTCCTCTAAAATTCTCACTGAGAATTCCACTCTATCACCCCAGTGATTTCAACCAAGTGCTTTCAGAGGCGCCCTCGCCTCTCCCCGTGAATAGCTCCCACCCCAGAGAAGTTTCTCTACCAACTGATTTCAACTAAGTGCCTTCAGAGGCGCACTCGCTTCTCCCCGCGACTGGCTCCCACCCAGTGAAGTCTCTCAACCCACTGAAATTTTGTTTCTCATAAATGCACGAAGTTAACTTTTATCCCTACCCTTTCTCCTCATATGTTCTTGCTCCCTACAACGATCGCGTCGCTATTGGCTTAAGGTGATGGCGTTGTACACTAAATTTGGCCAATTAGCTCCGGCGGAGTATAGGAATTTTCCACTCTCTGTTTGTGTGGTTTGTTGTTCTCCACGTAGTGTCCTTCTGTACCGTCTCGAAAATAGGCCACGTCTGTGAAGGGGCCTCCCGGTTACAGAATTATTGCTTTGGGTTTTCCCGATCACGATGACAGGCGTTTCGAAAATATTCCAGATGTGGCTGCAGCTGGACGCTTTACAATTTACCCTTTCTTCGGCCGTTGGGTGGGGTGTCATAAACATCCGAAATGGGTCAGGGGATCGTGGCTGTTGCAAGAAGGGGGGCTGCGCGCGTGACGCCGTATGTTTTTCTTCAGTAAAAAATTCCTTAGGTCTACTTTACTCAATTTAATTTATCTTAATAATTCTGTACCGCTACAATATATCATTTGGATTGTATAATTCTAAAGAATCTATAACAAGTATTGTATTTCAAACTTCTGGGTCAATGACTCCCATCACGATAAGGTTTTCGTCCAGTTTCACTGATCCTTGTGCAAATGCAGGGATGGCTTCTTGTTTTGCTTCTGGACATAAATGTAATTTCAAAAGAACTTCTCCCCATACACAGTTTAATCTATTTTTTAGTTAAATAAATAAGTTGTATAAGTTTAGGAGCTTTTAAGTCAAGCCCTACTAACAGCCTTATTGTAGAAACAGGAATAATCCCCCTCAGGTTGCAGCGTACACAACTACACTATGTGATCAAATGTATCCGGACACTTCCATGGTGTTATGATGTGGTCGTGTTTTTCATGGAGAGGGCTTGTACCTTTTGTTGTATTGTGTGGCACTATCACGGCACAGTAATACGTTGATATTTGAAACACCTTATTACTTCTCACAGTTGAGCAATTCGAGAAAGGCGTTTGCATCTTTCAACACGATCGAGCAGCTGTACATACAGCACGGCCTATGGCGGAGTGGTTACACGACAATAACATCCCTGGACTGGACTGGCCTGCACAGAGTACTGACCTGAATCCTAAAGAACACCTTTGGGATGTTTTGAAACGCAGACTTTGTGCCAGGCCTCACCGACCTTCATCGATACTTCTCCTCAGTGCAGCACTCCGTGAAGAATGGGCTGCTATTCCCCAAGAAACCTTCCAGCACCTGATTAAAAGTATGCTTGCGACAATGGAAGCTGTCATGTCATGTGTATGTCTAAAATTTGGCTACTCTACTTTAAATTTCTCAGCTAATACGACCTTCAATTATATCTTCAGCAGTTTTATAAATGATTACGATTTCACCCATGTAAATTATCCAGAACCACTCGGGGAAAGAATACCAACAATATGAAATGAATATTGAAACTCCATTGAACACCTTTGACAATCCTTTAAACCTGAGGTTAATATAATGACTGCAGCGCCCCGTGGTACTTCACGCCGGGGGTTTTATTCTTGTAAACCTCGCACTTTGCGCACAAATCACGCCCAGACTGGTGCGTATTCGTGCGTTGCACGGGTGACGAAGGTCACATGAGTGGCGCGGTAGGAGCGTGCACTCGAGGTGGGGCCTTTCATGTAAATGTGGTGTATCCACTTTATGGTTCGGTCACGACTGGCGGTCGGGAGATGTCGTAAAGTTGTGTACGCGGTAGTCGATTTGTAACTTTTGTAAATAAAACTGTATATTATTTATATTGTCTGCCTTATGCCACAACGGAATATTTTTCTAGCTTCTCTTGTGAAGCCTGGACTATTCTTAAAGTCATTGAGTTAGTCTCCCAAAATGGAGAAAACTGCAAAATAGTGATTTACTAATTTACTGGCTATCTTCAGTATATTGAGCTATCTTGAGATAGATTACATAAAATCCCATATTCCAAAGGATCCAAGTAAACAACGGCACCTTCATCTCTGTTGTTTGGATCTTAGGACATAAATGTACAGAAGATAATGAAAAAGCAAATAAAGCGGCTAAATAAGGAACTTCATTACCAACAACGAACAAGGGTGTGAAGGGAGTTCTGTCCTATTTCAAAGTATACCTTAAAAATACGATTACAAAACAGTGAAATGAAAAACGGCTGACTACCTTCTCCAAGCTTCTTCTCGTAAGAAACTCCGTTGCCAAACCCACTCTCCCTAACCTCCAACTCGATTTCAATAAGTCCAAATTAACATTCTATGTATTAGCCACTTTAATCTCTTCTACACTTACCTAATAGAAAAACTGACCCCTGTCCAAAATGTGGATCCCAAATATGTACATCCCATATTAATCTGAAGTGCCCTGAACTAGTCCATATAAGACAGCCCTTAATTTTAAAAAGACTTTATTTAGCACCGAAAGTCACTTCCCAGGATGGGAGATATATGAGTATAACCGTAGCAAAACATTAGCGCTAAACCGAGTGATTGAATTTTGAGTGGAGTAACGAGGAAAGTGTCTAATTTTCTGTAGAGGTAGAATTGAGTTCTGGCTCTATTACTAACACTACGCACAGTATTTTGCTATTGTGACATTAAAAAACCATTTATGTAAAATATTATGTTTAATTAAATGTGACTAGAGAAAGAATTAAGAGAGAAGAGAATATTTTGTAAATTAATATTTTTCCACTTACATTGTAAGTATTTTAGTACATTAGTGTGTTCTTAAATTGCCTTATATTTTTTCTTTCATTACTGTTAAATAAAACTAATGGGTGTTTTGAGGATTCTCGCTGCAATTTGGAAATATAACAAGTAACTTGTTTAATCGAATTGATGAATGATTTGATAGATAAATATTAAATATTTTATATTAACTGGATGATAAAATGAGAGCTAAGGAAAACAGGAGAACACCGAACAATACACCTCAAATTAATTTTGTATTACAAATTCCATTTGAATCCATTGGGATTTGAACTCCGGTATCCACATACATGGAAAGCTAACCACATGTCTTATTTTCATTGATGTAATTTTCTTTGGAAAGAACGCTCATGTCGATAAGTAAAGTAATAATGTCAAGCAAGAACTTTAATATATTTGTTAAATCATTCAAATTGAAAAGTGTTTTCCTCGTCATAAATCTTTAATACCATCTTTAATGTTTCCCTGTAATGTTCCCCATAATCTGTTACTGAGGAAATCACACTTATATCATGTAAGGTTCGTACAATTTTCTCATAGGTTTCTGTACTGAAATAAAAAAATAATTACATTATAAGATTTAATTTTACAGTTTTTACAAATTACATCACCAACAATTGTAAAACTAATGTCATACCCTTATGGCCCAACGACCAGCCGATTGCATAATTCTTGAGATATTTTTAGGCTTATTTGAAAATCACTCCGTAGTAGAATGTGTTTTAATGATTTTTTGTCTATTTTGTAAAAATAATATTCCAACAGACCATTACATTTTCAAGTATGGAAATAAAAGTTCACAATAAAATTGTCTGTCCTGTCCCATGGTTCGACAACCCGTTACAGGCCTTGGCTGACCAATAAAATTGTCTATCAAGAATTAATTATTTCTTTAAATATACTCCATTTACGAAGTATTTACGGTTAATGAGATGAACATTTTCGGCTTCACTGTAAAATGAAACGCTGAATACCTTCTTGTTCACCTATATTTTACTCTAATACTAAAGTGAGCCCTCTATAGAAATGTTGTCACAAGGAGTTTTTTTTCATGATCATTATTTAAAAAGAACCATTTATTTACTTCCATATCGGTCATTTACATCAGAATTGAACTCTTGACCTCTCACATGAAAACGCACTCTTAAAATACCTCTCCCACTGGCTGGATTCCCTCTTCCATATTCACCCATTCAAATATTCTCCGATAATCCGCCAATTCTGGCTGATTATTGATTTGCATTGACATGCGTGTATCTGTACATAGAGATGGCTTTGCATTCATAATCGTTGTATGCGTTGCTAATCGCTGCAGCCATCACATTTCACCGGTCGCGGTTTGCCATTGGCCAGAGGTCATCAACAAGAGGACTTCCACCTGTAATGATTCCTGTATGAACCCAGCTGCTACTCTGCGGTTGCACAGGAGTGGTTATTACCACTACCGCGTGAGTTACCCTCACCCATCCTTTTGTTACCGTTGGTCTCAGGTCGTAGTGTATTTGATATTGCTTTTTTACCGTATCATACACGTGGTACGAGAGATATGATTCCAAGCTATGTCAAGTTACAACAGAGATTGTTCCTTTTATCCTACAGTACGAGACCGTTTTGTACACTTTTTCTTTAAGAGCCCTTTAAAAAATATTTAACAAAACCACTTTTTCATTATTTCTTCATATGTATAGTCAAAAATAATCACGCATTTTTGTGTACAGGAATGTTATAATTGTTACTTTCCCGTGTACGTACGTAATGCAGCGGAAAATAGATTTCGAGATTTCAACGGCAATACACAATTTGGGGTCCCCTGATAACGAAAAAGTGTTTGTTTTTTTCTTCAAAACATCTTTCCGTCCGTCCGTACGCCTGTCCGTCCGTCTGGTGTCTGTGAATCCTACTAGTGCCTAAACCATGCTAAGGATTTTTTTCCAAATAAAAGAAACCCCTGTCCATCTGGCTTGAGTCAAACTGAGATATTGAAAAACATTCTTCAAAATTTGGGGGTACATTACATGAAGCCCTCCGGTCAATTTTAAAATTTTCGTGGCATATAAATGGTATGATTTTTTTCGGTGTCTTTCTACAACCACAAAATTAGAGATACATATTTTTTCTTCAAATAAAATTTCTTCTTCATAGTGAGTTTTTTCATTAATGTCATGTACAGTTTTTGAAAATTTTAGTCGTTTTCGCGCAATACTGCGTGAAATAAGTACATTTAAAAAAATACAAAAACAAGGCTTTCTCAAAAACCGCTCTAATTTTTTTCGCCCTACCATCAGTTTAAGATGGTAGGGATAGTGCTTAATGCACTCTATAAGATGACATAAACGCCATATTGCTCTATTCTGTGTTTTCAAAAATTACAAAAATGTAATTTTTGTACTCGTCTTTCGTGTCGTTAACATTTATATTAGTGGCAATTTGTTCACATTATTGTATTTATGAGTACACGTGCTTTAATTAATGACATAAAGTTTCTCGAAAATTACCGTATTCTGTGAAAAGGAGCTCAAAACTCCGCATTTTCAGAAACGCTCAAACGCCATTTTTTCAAAAACGGCTTCAATTTTTTCTTGAAACATTTTGAACGGATAGCTAATTCTACTCAGTAAAGTTAATTTCCGTGTATTTTTGTTTTTTTCAGAAATTACACAAATGTAAATTTTTTGAAACATCTTTCACGCCATTAATATTCACATTTGCAAATATTTGTAAACACTATTTTGTTTGTGACTTAATGTCAAATTACTTAAAATGTGTTTTTTTGAAAACAATATATTTCCTGTGAAAAAGAGCTTCAAATTTCGAATTTACAGTAACTCATTGAAGGCATTTTTTAAAAACGGGTCCAAATTTTGTGAATGAAAATTGCTATTTACGACAAAGTTTTACTGTTCTGTAATAAACTTAAAATATTATTTTCGCTCTACAATTAAGAAACCGAATAATTAAGGACATTTTGAAAGAATGTACTATGGGTGGCGATAGATGGTAGCTGGAAAGAGTATGAGGCAAGGCCGAGTAGCTAGGCGAGACCAGTGAAAATAGAAAACTAATACAAGGAAGTCTGTGCCATTGTGTAGCACCACTAGTTTCGTACTACTGTTCGTTTACATTCATACATACAAAATAAATAACACCTACAAAAGTAATTTTCAAATACTCAATTCTAATATTCTTATTTTTAACTTATAATTTCTCATTGTAGTAAACCTGTTTATTGAATGAACAACTATTATTATTATTATTATTATTATTATTATTATTTATTATTATTATTGATAATTTCTAGTCTTCATAAGAGGTCGAAGTACTGATGTCCACATGCTTAAATCTCTTGATGATGATGATGCAACCTCCTCGGTGCTAAATAATTGCTTATAAATTTTAATTCATTTCAATACCGATTGTTAAATATATTATTCGACAACTGATGAGGACTCTCCGAGGACGAGAATAGCTGTCTCCTACTGTTACGTTTATTTGTCTAAAGTCCACGCAAATTCGCCACTTCTTTTTGCCAGTTGCATCGATTTTTTTCGGAACAACAATCAAAGGAAAATTCCATTCACTCTTACTATGAGTAATTATTCCGTCATTTATAATTTGTTCTACTTGCCTCTGAATTTCCACCTGATGAGCTTGAGGTTACCTATAATTTTTTAAAGTAATTGGTCTTCCTTCAGGAATGGAGGGTTTGGGAATATAATGTTTTGCTGCTGTCGTACTAGTCAGTTTGTCTCCTGGTAATTTGAAAACATCTACAAATTCAGTACATATATCTCTAATATCTTTCGCTCCTTTCTTTATATGTTGCAATCTCAAGTTATCATATGATAATTCTATTCTCCGCTTTGCGAACGCGTTTTCTTTTGTCCTATCACTAGCATTATTTAACTGAGCCGGAGGTTTCTTTAATATTGGTGTTTCTCGTACTACTAACGTTTTGGGCGTGACATTTACAATAAGAAACTGGAACGTTTTATCACAATTCGTTAAAGATGCCGCAAAGACTATTCCTGGCTGCAATAATTGTTGCTCTACATATCTCACTCCTTTTTCTGTGGTCGAAATTTGAACTACTGACTAACTGAAATGTGGATTGCAATATTTTTAGTAAACTCGTAATTATTGCTTAAAAGCTAATCTTGTCCCAATATACCATCAATATTCCTAGGCAGTTTATTTACAACGTAATATTTGGATTCTATTGGTTCACTGCAATTATTCAGAGTTAAATTTACCATACCTTTTACCTTGATACCTTTTCCACTAATACCTTGAATATCAATTACATCATCGCTTTGGGCAATATTTTTGTCAAATGAGGATTCTCTTACCAATGATACCTGGGCCCCTGTATCGATTAAGGCTATTCCTAAGCCTCCTTTAATGCCCGGACACAATACATATACCTCGTAGCTTCCTAGAATCATATCGCGCATTCTCGTAACGCGAATTCCATTGACCCTGATTATTCATATACCTTTGCGATTTCACTTCGCTCTATTCTTGACGATCGGTTTCAACTATTTATGCTAAAGATTTCTCTTCTCCCTTATCTATAATTATATACTTTATACTTTCATCTTTCACTCCCGCAATAAACGTTCCCTTTAAGAATTCTCCTATTAACTGCAGACTTCCTTCTACATAACGCGCATTATCTTTGTGTTCTAGTTTTTCCAACCTGCCTTTTACTTCCCTTCTCAGATCTATAGCCATACTATCTACTCACGAACCCCATTGTGCTACTGTTTCATTTGAACCCCGCTTCGACGTGAATATTACGCTCGCGTAATATTTTAACGTACGCCGTACAGAAAAGTTTTCCACTAATATCGCTCTAACCTGTTCCCAGACTTCGCGTTCTGTTCGTGCTAATAATATATTTTGAGCATTGCCAGTAATTTTTGATTCAATGAATTTCAAAAGCAATGATCGTTTATTGGGGTATACTACTTCTTTGCTGCTACCGTTACTTTCCATCAAAGTTCCGCGATATTAATTTTACTGCCTCTATAACTGATATATAATTTTCCTCATTATCTCCAATATCATCGTCTGCTATGGCTGGATTAACCTCTTACCAAGAAAAAGATGTAGGGTGACTTGAGTTCGGGCCTCCAGTGATGGCTTCGCAGATCCCCTTAGGGTAGAGGACCCTCTCGCGGCGCAGGCTGCCAACGGCTTATCACCGAAGACGTCCCCCAGGCTCATCAGCGGCTGCTAATGCTGGCCTCCAAACCACGGACTCTGCTTTTGCAGGCGGTGAACGGGTACCACGGCGCCTTGTGGATTCTTCTGGAGCGGTGTTCCGTCAAGAAAGGCTCCGGCCCACCTCGGTACAGGCGCGAAATCTCTCCAGACCGGCCGTCAGCAGAAAGTACTTGAATTCGCTGTGCTCCTCAAGCCAAGGCGCTGCCATCATGTAATGCCTTTCGCTGCAGATGTTGTGCTACTAGCAGTGATTGCAGGCAATTACAAATGCTTCCGGTTCAGGATGCAAAAATATTGAGTTCACAGGGAAGCTAAGTTCCCTGGAGGAGCGTGATGGTGAACGAGGTTTCAAGTACAGAGACCAAGTCCGGTGAAGTATGAAAATACGTTTAATGAAAGAAGTAGAGCTGCAGAACAGCGTCAAGTTAATACAGCAAAGTCTCTGTGCTGTCTGTCTGTAATCAACACTACAGGATCCTTATATAGAAAACAGGGAAATTTATGTGGCCATTACGCCACCTCGCCATAATTCTACATGTCCTGAACGCACAATAAACTGACATTACTGTCTGAGGACATTTGCTCTTTTGAAATCACTGTCTCATAAGTTCCTAAACATTCCCGCTTCCACAATCTGAATCCGTGTTAGCGTTGACAGCGGTTTGGGGAACCCTATCATACATGACCTTAAGAAAAACAGCAAATCGCCTGCACCGGACGCGACCCTAATTTAGATAACTTTGAAAAGTGATATTTCTCTCGCGTATAGGTTTGAGAAAATATCTATTCCTTCTCTTACGCAATACTTCATACTATTGTATGTAGGTGCATTTACCATTACACATGTAAATATTTTCCTACAAAATTAAAAAAAACTCATAAACTGCGGCAATTATCTCCGTTACTTTGAGAGAAATAATAACAATACTCAATATTATGATCGGAAATATCAATACAAGTGTATTAAAATTTATATATATGAATGTATATTGCCACGAAGTCAGTTTTCTTTGTAAGAGGTGAGTCGTGAGTCGTCTTACCTTTCGACTAGCTCGGTATTTAGAAAGGAGGCCTGAAAACAAGGGATGGCGAGTGGACGTTGTTACGATGTAAATGAAATTATTATGAGATGAGATTAATCTCAAATTTAATAATCTAAAATAAGAAATAAACATTTATTATAGTTACCATACACCTAACACGAGCTCGTTAGTATTGTCCCCACAACGATAATCAAAAGTATAAACTACATTTGATGGTACATAGAAGTTTACATGTGTTTTTTTGACGCAGATTCTTTATTTGGAGCCAAAGCGCGGCTGAGAATCTTTCTTTTCTTTAACAAACTGCACTTCAATCCAAGAGTTCATTTAGTTGAACGCCTGAGGTGCAGTTGGGAGCTAATTAGCCAAAGCTCTTAAATTAACGTCACCGTGGTGGTCGCCAGATCCATTGATCTGCAAGGCTGGGAGGCTAGCTTCGCCGCAAAGGGTGCCAGGCGACGGGAGCTCCAAGGCCGGAGGGGTCGAAGAGCCAGGAAGACGGGTGTAGGAAGGCAGGACTCAAGGTTCCGTTCGGCCGGTCGGGTCAACGCCCTCCAGACATCAGAGATACTCTGGTATGACGACATCGGACGACGATCACTGCAGGTACCTTCCGCGTGCTGAATTAGAATACCGGTCATAAATTGTCCTACGAGCGGCGTTTATGATTGGTAAGTCCGTCGGGCTTATACTAGTGATGAATTTAGTACAATATCAGTTGATTTACTAAATAATGGCCAAGCACGACGCGTCAATCTGTCTCGACTGAGAACACTGCGCGCTGAGATGCGAGCGCGGCCCGGGTCTCTTTCGAGCTGCTCCCCAACCTCTCGCCGTGCTCGTCTGTCTGCTTCTCCTTGTGTCTGCTCGCGCAAGCCTTCACAAAAGCCCCAGTTTCCTCCACTATGATAATCAAAGTTCTGGAAAGATCTACATTTTATAAATCTGGTTGGTGATAGGTAGCAACCATGTGCGCAGTAGAATTACGTAGTCCAATCGCTGAAGGCGTTTTAGCGGCGGGAATTTGAGTTAAAATTTCCAGGGTTCACTGTCTCATATACCATTATTTAAGACAGTGTTTACAAAAAACACGTGCTGGACGGATTAGGTCCAGGACGGACATAGTTTTTACTTAATGGCATGTGGGTGGCGCCACAGATGTTCGAAGGGGGTGGTTACGTTGTTTCTGACGGGGTGTGTTTCCTAATGTGATAAGTGGTGGCCGGCTCGGAAATTGCGCCACGGGCTCTCCCACACAATAGGGTAGTCATAGCCGTACGGAGCGAATTGGAAGGAGCGGGGTCGCAGGCGCGTTGAAAAGATCCTGGCCTGAGACGGGCGCGTGAGGGACAGCTCGGGTGTGCCGGCTTCTGTAGGAAAACTATTGGAAATTATATACAAGAAATTTATTACGGTTTACAATACTGACTTCTTTTCAATAGTTATTGTTATTGCTAATATATTTGTAATACTGACCCTCTTTTTCTCTCAGTGTAATGACCGCAGTTTAGAAATCTGTTGTGGAGAATTCTTACTTATCAAGTAAATAGATAGATGAGAAAAGCAGTTTAATTTAAAGCAAAGAAAAGGTACTTACATTTTAAACAGAAGAAAAATTGAAACTCCACGTGGTCAAAGAGAATAAATAATATTGATTAATAATAATAATAATAATAATAATAATAATAATAATAATACAAAAGAAAAGAAGCTTCCGTATGTCACTACAAATATTAAAGCCAATTGACTCTACTACACTGAGCTAAGATCACTGTGTCAGGGAGAGGAATTTATGACCTTGGCAAATTTTCAGAATTCGTTAAACTGTTGCTCTACATTTTTGTCCTCATCAACCGCTTCAAAGGCCATGGGGCACGAAATTCCACCCCAGACATTACGTGCGATCGACGATTGACCAAAATTGGCCTTGCGATCGACCGGTCGATCGCGATCGACTTGTGGCCACCCCTGAAATAGAGGAGTGACATGTAATGATCACTATTTAGTTAATTCAGAAATAGTACTTACATTTAGAAGAAAATAATATGATGGATGAATAGCACAGAAATAAAAAATGTTCCATTATTGAAATTAAAATGTCAAAATATAATTTAAATGGTCTTGTAGATGAAAGTACAGTATTTCTATATAAAGAGCATTTGTACGAAAACCTATCTAGCATTACATACAATTTCACTGACGAGCAGTACAAACAAGTATTACGTTCTTGACACGAGTCGGAGAAAGACTCTCGTGGTATTTGTCAAAATTCTCCAAAATCAAAATTATTGTATTTCTGGAATGAAGAGATAGAAAATGAGGTAAGAGAAAAATATCCGAAATGGTAAAGTACACAACAAATTAATGTTAAAATAGAATTTAAGACTCAACAAGCTAAGGCTAGGAAGATAGTAGCAGATATTAAAAATTTAAATAAGAACAGAATGGAATTTAAACTTTAATAAAATGTGTCAAAAAAAAGAAAATTTTATTGGAGGAAGAAGACGTACACAAACATGGAAAATTATTATGAAATTTGGAACAAAATGCCAGGGAAAATTAATATAGTTAATGCATTGATATTCAAACATTGGAAAAGTATTTTAAATAATTATTATCAGTAAAGAGAATAATTAGATAAGATAAATATTTTAACACGTAATATAGATAATAAATGTTTTAATGTAGAAATCGAAGTTGTAAAGAAAACAAATCGTTAAAAAATGGAAGAGCAACTGATAAAGGTGGAATTCCAGCTGAATTATTAAAATATGGAACTGATAAATTATGTAACTTGATAAGATAATTATTTGAAAAGTGTTTAAATGAAGAAAAAGTGCCAGAAGATTTGAAGATCGATTATATTTCAGTGATATATAAAAAAAGAGAGAAAGCTGAATGTCAAAATTTCAGAGACATTACTGTCACCAGCTTAACTAGCAGAGTGTACGGGAAAATATTTAAGTATGTTTTGGAAAACGATTTTAGGGATGGAGGAGAACATGCATAATTACCTTTGTTTGGAATTCGTGGTGTTGTTCTCGATTGGCTATGTACGTACCATAAACACAATCTCAGAGAGTAGAAATACCTTACTGGAATGAAGGAACATTATGTACACACCTTTCTTATTCTTTGCCAATTGAATGTGGAGTTCCGCAGGGATCGATTTTAGGCCCTCTCTTCCAACTCTACGTAAACGTTATGCCCTCGACGATTAGAAACGGAAGAACAGTTCTCTTTGCGGACGATACAAATATTATTTGCAATAAAGAAACCGTAAATAGTACAATATCAGATATTTTAAATTGGTTTCGTTATAACAAATTAATAAAAAAATGAAAAGAAAACTGTGTCAATGCAGTTCTGAATGTCAAATAAACTGCTCGGCACTTCACTGTACGATAACAAAATTTTTATGTCTCTCAATTCAGTCGAACCTTAAATGGAACGTCCATTTAAATGAATTGAATACTAAATTAAGGTCTTTATGCTACGCTTTTAGCATTCTTTGAAATTCAGTCAGCCTCCACACTGCTCGTTGTGTATGTTTCCTGCCTGAGATATAGCATAATATTCTGGGGAAATACATCTTATAGCTCCCAGACTTTTAGATTACAAAAAATAATTGTACGAATAATAAGCAAATCCCACCCACGTGATTCTTGTAAGCCTCTATTTATTAATCTAGGTATTTTACCATTACCTTGTCTCTTAATATATGAATCAGTGGTTTTGTCAAAAATGACTTACTTAAGGGCGGGATTATATTTTCAGCAAACGCCGTTGCCTATAACTACAACACTCGACGTAGTAACCATATTCATCAGGTAACAGTATTAAAAGCTCACTACAAAAAATTCACATATAATACACGTACATTATTTTACATCACCTTGCCGGATGACATAAAACGATTAAATTCGAAACAAAATTTTAAGTTCTAAGTAAAATCTTTTCTGCTGCACAACTGTTTCTATACAATTAGAGAATATACCAAGCATCCAAAAGAAATGTAATATTAATTTTAACAATGACATTTAATGTATTATATATCATTTGGATTGTATAATTGTAAAGAACCTGTAACATGGATTGTCCTTCAGCTTCTGGGTCAATGACCCCCACCTCGTTCAGATTCTCGTCCAGTTTCCCTGATCCTCGAGCAAATGCTTGGATGGCCCCTTGTTTTGCTTCTGGACATAAATGTAACTTCAAATTAACTTCTTCACATAGCACGTAACACACATTTTTAAACTCTTTTTGTCGTAAATATATATGTGTGCGTGTGTGTGGGGGGGGGGGGGGTGCGCGCGCGCGTGCCTGTGTTATAAAATGCATCGAACGTATGTTCACTTCAGAATTGGATGCATACCAATAGTGTAAACCAAGGAATACACGTCATCAGGACGTGCCAACCAACTTTGTGTTCCGTGCTTAAAGTCCTGAACGCCATATTCTTGTGGAAAGGAGGCTCCGTTACATAATCTTGAATTCATGACAAGACGGCGTTGATAATCGAGGTTTCGCGATTATTTAGACTGGGCCAGTCTCTCTGTTGGCAGCAATCGAAGTGAACGGTAATTATTTTTTAGACTTAGGCTGGGTAACATTTTGATGTTAGGAAACGGGAACCTAATGTTAATTGTGTGATTTGTTTATGTGTAGTATATAATTTGTAATTTGAGGGTATCATTGTTAGCTTGTGTCGTAATTTGTTATTGTGGGGATTCATGTAATACAGACATCGTACGTGGTGAATTAATGTAGAATAAACTCGTAACTGGGCATAAATGTTTTAAGTTAAGTAAAATAACAATCAAACGCGAGTAGGTGCAGGAAAAGAAAGTCGCGATCGCGGACTGCCTTCAATTTGTTAAATCAGATGTCCTAGATACTTTTTATGGCATGTAGATGTTGAAATTATAACGGGTTTACTTACATTATATTGATATCAAATTTAGTAAATTCATAAAATTATATAAACAACAGTTTATAAATATTACAATGTATTTTGATCAAATATTGAACGAGAAAATAAAATGGTTTCATAATCTTACAAACAAGGATACTCGTGATTATGTTGTTGAGACGATTGATTTAGGTCCTAAATTCAATTTTCCTGTTACTGATAGACAAAACCCAGTGTGGTAGTAAATACCATTAAAAATTTGAGTTGTCTACGAGAGGCTCGTTGCTATGTGGCGAAGTATCTTGTCTTTCATTACTGAGGTTCCACGTTCGATTCCCGTAGGATCCCCGTAGAACCTTACGAGATTTTGTTACAACAAAACGAGTTGCCATGCTTCACGGGGGCTAGTCCGACCTCTGTAAAGTGTCCTAAACCGTATCCCAATCCTAATTCCTTCCCAATTCTGGCCGCTGAGAAGTGATGGAGGGGCGCGTAGGAGGCGCGTACGCGGAGATGGTACTTGGCGGTCCTGTTTACCACTGACTGCGGCGAGAAGTGACAGATGACATTGAAATATTGTTGGAAGATTACTCCAAAAGTGCAAAGCCCTGACCGCCCCCCGGGGCTTGGAGACGCGTTGCGTCAATTGAAGACGCATGAAATTTTTTTAAAAAAAGCATTCCCAGTGAGGTAGTTTGAAATCAATTGAGTGAATTCATTAGCTTATTAGAAATATTCTTACAACAAAAATTAGGCATTCTCCATCATGAAGTAAAATACTCAATAATTTAAAATTAACGAAACATTTTTTGATGGACAATGGGGATATAATTATTATAAATTCGGACAAGGGGGGTACCATGGTCGCCATGGACCCCAATGAATAACTTCTGAAGGTTAATCATTGATTTAAAGACCCAACAAAATATGTTCAGTTCCCAAAATCTAAGATTAATTGTTTTATCAAAGATTTTCAAGAAATAATACAGAAGTGGAGGAACATTGATAATCATTCATACCATAGAATTTATCCTACAACCGGGAACATATCTAAGCCTATGGCTTAGTTAAGATTCATAAAAAGGAACTACCAATGAGACCGGTGGTATCCATAATCGGTACACCTCGGTATGTTGTATGTACATTCTTAAAAACCATTCTTAAACCTGGAAGCTTGATTGGAATTCACAATATGTTGTCCTGAACAGTAGGGAATTGGTGTCCCGATTGAATGACATTATAATTCCAGATAATCATATTTTGGCCTTGATGGATGTCATAGGAAAGTTTCCAAGTATTCCGCATCTCAGTATTTTACGTTTGTACTCAGTACGTTTGATATTTAATTTATAAACGAATAGAAGGCACGCCAATAGGCGGATCGCAGGGTTCCCTGTTTTCGGTACTCGTCATGAGGAAAATGGAAAATTCCATTTTACCTACACCACATAATCATTTTTTAAATGATGTGTAGATGATATTTTCAAGATAATACACAAAAATAAAGTCAATGATATTTTAGATATTTTCAAAAACTCTGAAACCAAAATACAGTACACAATTGAACTGGAGAATAACCTTCAGTTAAATTACTTTGATATAAAAGTTTCCAGACACAATAAAGTAATTATGACGGATTGGTTCCGAAAACCTGTTTCCACCGGTCGTACTCCGATTTATAATTCTGGACATCCTTTTGCTATGAATGTTGTTACAATGTATGGCTTAATTGATAGAATGATACATGTTTCTTAAGAAATTAATTTCAAAAGTAATGTGAACACAATTGTCAAACAAATGATATATAATGAATATCCTAAGAAATTTACAAATAAATGTAACCATGAAAGTTTAAGTGACCATGAGAAACTTAAAAATCAATCTATATTGGGTAATGAAGACATATACAGTATTAGTGATCATGACATTGATACTACTACGTTTATCCCTTATGTATCTGCTACTGGTAATTTTCAAAGTGCCTTTAAACATATATTTGATGATAAATTTATAGTTACGTATAAGATTGTGAATAAAATAAATGTCATTAGGAACTTAAAGGATACTACACCCTACATGGATAATGAGAATATCGTGTATAAGATTGCGTTTCTGAACTCTGATGAACACTATACACGACAAACTAAACGAAAGTTGGGTAGTAGCGTGAAAGAACTCTTTAGGAATGTAAAGAGCCGTCTACCAGGCAAAATTCGATCATGAGCTATAGAATTAATACTGAACATAAAATGGATTTGAACATGTTCAAATTGTTGACATTAAAACCACAAGATTTCCTCTGATAGTTTCCGAAACAATACATAGCTGTATAAGACTATGAACACTATGGTGGAAAGTAACTATTTCACGAATGCCTAGGACAGTATTTTGTATAAAATGAAACAAAAATTTAATTACTGATATTTCTTCTTCCATCTCAACATGTTCACCTTAACCATCTATTCCCCTCTTTCCCAATCTCTTCTCCCCCTCCCCTCTTCCCCGTCTTCGTAATTTATGGCCTACCTTCGTGATCTTTCAGTCTGCCCGCGACCTCACCATGAACGCGTGCTAATATTAGTACACAAAATTGGAATATTCTGGAATGGCTTCAGATCCATGTTTATCTACTCATTTGTTAATGCTTCCTGTCTTCTGAACTGTTATTTTTATTTTCATGATGTAAATTGTGTATTTTATTATTATTATTATTATTATTATTATTATTATTATTTATATTATTAACATCAGTTGTATGGTTCTTGCGTCATCATGAGTCGATTTCATATGTGAACTGAGGTAAGCTGCCTGATATTCTATGCTTTCTGTTATGCCATATCTAACAAAATACTAATGTAATATGTGTCCATGTAAAAATGATTGTATTATTATATTTTAATTATTATGTGATATATTGTATTTTTATATTTTTAATTTCTTCCGGTGATTGTTTTTACGTAATGATGGAGACGCAGCATGAGCTGCGAAACGTTTTAAAAAGCTGAATAAATCATGTTAATAAAAAAATTCCTGTATAAATGTGATTATCTATATATCATTCAACCAATTTTAATATAAAGAATGAAATAGGTGTAGAAGGCAGGGCTCTCAAACTCTTTGAAAGCTACCTATCTTGCAGAAAAGATGTTGTAAAAGCCATATTATAAACTACTGACTTTTAGTATAACCTCCATTAAACGTTAATAAGTTTATTATTATTTTAGATTAACTGTAAGTGAAATATTGGTAACCACTACTGGAATTATACTCACGTCAGTACTTATGAATTTATGTATGTGTAAATCTGTAAAAAACGAAAACAAAAAGCCAAACGTGTCAAAATTAGTAAAGAGAACATATGTTTCAAAATAAGGTTTTCGGTGAATATTTGACATTCACCGAAAAATATTGTGTAAGGGTTTAATGTACATACACTTCAGATACAGTTTTTTTTTCAATTTTTGTTGTTAAATGAATAATAAATTAGTATTCACAATCGCAAAATTATAAAACTTGTCGAACGTTGATTATGTTATTAGAATATCCTCTATTTGACAACACACTGCACAAAAACGTTAACATTGCAGTTTTGTACAAGGGCCATGGTCTGTTGAAGCGCAACGTTAATAGCGCTGCATGAAAGGATTACACTTATCTCCCCGAGGCACATTGTCAGGAGCGTCTATTGATCCGTTACCTGGTCCAGCGTCGGACGTTGTTTTCGGCAACAATCTCGCTTTGCTCGTCCTGTATCGGTGCATTATTAATTTAACAAGGCCTTCGTTCTGCAGACCACGTGAGGGGTTGTTGTCGTTCGGAGGGCGTAGTTCGCGGTTTTAGGCTCAGACAAAGGGTTGATATCGACCTGTTCTAATGAGATGACCTGACTGTACTTGCAAAGGGAATTCTGAGATTATATAATTCTGGTTTTTACATTTCTGTGTACTATTTTATCTTAACTCACAGATGCGATACTATAAATATTTTGCTAGTAATAAGTTACAATTTTAAAGGCGGTTTGACGTAGCGAATTTATCGACCTTTTTCACTGTTTGCTCCTGGCATTTGCCCCATCTTTAGCAAGCTGCAACAAATAGGGCGGAAAATAAACGTTTAAGCAAAAGGGCAGTCATGAAATCCCTTAAAAGATAAAAGTAATGATCCTATATTTATATCGGGTGTTTACTTAATCTTTCACCGAAGATGACGCGCCGCTTGCCTCAGCGATCGAGCCCTCGGTTCCCCGGGAACTTGTCAAAAACAGCCCCGTTCGCAGCCCCGCCGCGTTCGTCGTTCGGCGCGACCGGCCGATACCCCAATGTCCCGAGAGCGTTCAACTGTGCATCAAGAAATTTTCTCTGAAGCAGAGAACATTTCTTTACGATACTTTCGTTCGACATAAGTTTATCCGCAAGTGCCGCAAGAGGTTTATTAAAAAAATTCCGGGCCTGAATATTCCACATTGGTCGACAATTTTGAGGCTTGTAAAGAAACTTCGCATCCATGGAATTTTAATTGATAAACAAATGTGTCGAAAGCGCCCTATCCTGACAGAACAGAAGGTGAAAAATCTCTGCCAGGTTACCACAAGCTCCGAGAAAATCTTTGAGGCGTCTACTGTTACTGTCAACAGGATTCGGCAACTGCTCATTTGCTGCTGCATATTCTGCAACTGCTGCGGTACGATTCATGAACTTTTTAAATAATGTTTATAGTGACGATGGAAGTCGTGGATTATGGCCTCATAGATCTGATCTGACTCCTTGTAAATTTTTCCTTTGGGGGTGCTGGAAAGATCAGATGTATGCCGAAACCCCGCATTCGAATGAAGAGCTCCGGCGCTCTAATGAAGACAAAATTGCAGCATTTTCTCGAGACTTACTTCAAAAGGTAAATCACATTATTTTCCGGAGGTGCCAATAATGCATTCCAGCCCCACTTGAACATTCTAGAAGGATACTACTTCAACATGTTCCATAAGGTAAGATAAGCGGCGCAGCGATAGTGCTCGTAAGTCAGCACGGGAGTTGGCTCAGTGTTGCGCTGGGCGAATGAGCCCTCGACCGCCCGGACGACGCGACCCGCATCTTCGGCGAACAGTAAAATAAACACTCTCTATAATACCCTAAAGATATATGTCGGCTTTTGGCGATTTATAATAAGCCATCGACCCAAAACATTGAAAGAGCAACTTCTATGTAGGGAATTACACCATAGCCCTGCTTCTAATTCTAACATATTAAGACAAAAGATATAAGTTTGAAGATTATGACATACAAATACTGATGTCAGAAGAAAATGACACATTAATTATGATGTTGGAAAACACTACATTTCTGTCTTAGGGTTCTGTTATTATTTTTTTATCTTTTCAGAGAGCGTTAGTTTGCATAGTCGTAAAAGGACAAACATTCGGACAATGGACGGACGTATTACGGATTAATTTTCTGAATACGCGTGACAGATTCCAGTTCACGGCTAGTTCGAGTCTATACTACAAAGAAGTCACGAGACTATTGATTTAGAGACACATTTGGAACCTTTTTCTCTTTTTTAAAGAATTTTTGCTAATTTATAACATTCAAGTTCTTGAATTACTTAATTTTCATCAGCTACGTTTATTTTACCAACGCGCGCCGTTTACCAATAAACTTGTGAATCAGTGTCAGTAAGCTTTCTTCATTTTCACTTTCTCATCTACTACGTACTTACGTAGACAAGAAGAAAAAATGTAATGCTGCAGGGGAAAGAGGCGATTTTTCGACCCAAAAGTTCGTATTGTGGGAAAAGTGGATTAATCTTGCTCCTGTATGTGAATTACTTCTTTTAACATGTTTTGTATTCAGAATCAACGATTTTTGAGTCTTTGCTACCGAAAAATTGTCCTTTTGTAATCTGTACTACCGCCTTAACCGATCAAACTTACTCCAAAAATTACAATCCCCGATCGATATAGCCGCACTCGAGGCCCTGTATATTTGAAAAGGATATTTTTATTTTGGAGGATATATTAAATCAAGCCTCAATATTTTAATTTTTTTCAAAATTGATCCCAAATTTTTGGATTTTTTTTCGAATAGACTAAAGTGATTTTAAAAACGAGACAGTTCTAATTCTTGATGAACTCTGTGCATGGTGAAATGGGAAATGATGGGATTGTTTTCGGTGTCTTCTTGCTGTTGTCTGGTTAGTGCTTCCTGGTGGCTGGCTAGCAGTTGGTCAGCGTGCTCGTGGTCCTAGGTTCGATTACTGGTGAGGCAAGTTTAAAGTGTGCGTCTTCCTTGCAATGTCCCACTATATATTTAAATAAGGTCATATACATTTTTTTGCGAAAATATGAGTAGTTGTCCAGTAAAGGCTCTAGGCGGACAAGATGGTAAAGAAACGTCTCTCACAACGACCCATTTGTTCTTTTTTACACAACCATATTCCAATTCCGTTCGCACCGAGCAGCCGTGCCGTGAACATCGGACGCCACAGCTCTCTCACTGCGTAGTGTGTTTAGATTGAGTGTCAAACTATTTTCGCTTGCACAGCAATCTACGTGTCTATTTTAAATAGTATACATTGTTACTTCAAAAACAGTTTAATTTTGCAACTAGTATTATAAATATTAACCACTAGTGAGTGAAAACCAACCCGTGACCGCGAGTGGCGAAATGAACGAACAAGGTAGCCCCGAGTCGGGGCTACATAGCACATCAGAAGTGTTTGTGAACGCTATGGATACCCTATATGCAAACAACAGTAATCAGTGCATTCTCCCAGCAGCACAAATTCAACTTTTACAACAACAGCAGCAACATCTGCAACTCCTTCATCAGCAACAACAGCAGCAACTATTGCTGCTGTTGCAACCTTCATCGCAACAAGGGCAACCGTTTATGCAGCAGCAACCGCCTCAAACTACCCTGCCTCAAGAACACCAAAACGAGGAGATGCACGCAACAGCATCAAACGAAACGCTTTCAAACGTAAGTAAACGAAAGAGAAGTGATGATGAAAACTCTATGCCATTATATAATGTACAAACTTCATCGCGTTTCGAAGTACTTCGAAATCTTAAAGACAGTGATCTAAATACTCCAGAACAAACATTAAAAATTCCGCCCATAATTATGCACAACGTCCTAGACTACAACCAAATGATTTCCGACATTAAATCAGTCGTCAAATGTGATTTCACAACCAAGACAGCCGGTGATCAACTAAAAATCATGCTTACTACAATAGAAGATTACCGTAATTTTAGACATTACTGTGTAGAGAAGAACAAACGATTCTATTCTTTCCGCGACCCTTCTATTAAGACCTTTAATGCTGTGTTGAAGGGCATCCCCACATGCTACTCGGAAGCTGACATTTTAAAAGAACTTGAACTCAAATACCCTGTTACCACAGTGACTAGATTATTTGACCAAAAGAAAAATCCAATTGAAATTTGTGCTTTAGAAGTAAAAGACAATAAAGAGGCCAAGTCAATATTCACTTTAAACCGCCTGATGCATTTCGTCATACAAATTCAACCTAGAACAAATCGAAATTACCCAATACAATGTAAACGTTGTCAAAGGTATGGACACTCGCAAGCAAACTGCCGACTCACTCCGAGGTGCGTTAGATGCAAAGAGTTACACCATTACTCTCAATGCACAAAACCAAAAAGTGACAAACCGAATTGCGTAAACTGTGGCGAGGAGCACACGGCCAATTACAAAGGCTGTCGCATTTTCAAAGAAACTCAGCAAGCACGTTCAAATCTTCAAAATGAACGCAGGTCAGGGTCAGAGCAACAACCGTCGCCGCGCAACAATTCCTCTCGTAGCCCACCAAACTTTAGCCCTCGCGGATTTCCTCCCCTTCCCAAAAGCAACACCCCGTGGTCACCGGTCCAATCTTTGCAAACCCAAATGCCAACTGATGTATCCCAAATAATAACCACAATAGTATCACAAGTAATCTCAGCTATAATCCCGCAAATTCAAAATATTATACAGTCAGTGCTAATAAATTTCCATAATGGCAAATAAAATCACTCTAATGAATTGGAATGCAAACGGAATTAAAAGACAACAATCACTAATAGAAATTTTTCTTCACGAACCCCATATTGATATTGCATGCACAACCGAAACCCACTTGGTTCTAAATGAAAAATTCAAAATTTCAGGTTATAAAATATGTAGAAGTGACAGAATTTCAAATGTTGTAGCGGGGGGTGTTTTGATTGCTCTTTCAACCCGAATCAAACATCAACTGTCACTTAGCCCCAACACTTCTAACCTGGAAACTGTGTCAGTCACCGTAACCATAGATAATAAAAATTACACAATAACAGCTTATAAACCTCCGAATAAACAATTTCCATTAAAAGAATACAAAGAAATATTTCATAACAACACCAACGTTATTCTACTAGGAGACCTAAACAGTAAAAACCAAGCCTGGGGATGCAATTGCACAACCCAGCAAGGCACTAAATTGCAATCTTTTGCAGTAAACAATAACTTAGATGTAATAGCACCATGGCAGCCAACACACTACTCGTACAATAGTAATATTATCCCAGATATTTTAGACATAATGGTGTCTAAAAACTTCCACTTACCTACATCTCAAACCTGAATTAGATTCAGATCATTCAGTACTTCCTGAATTAGATTCAGATCATTGCCCAGTCATCATTGAACTAAAATCGTCAAACCTCTTGCAGTCTAATAATCCCTTCACCGTTTTGGGCACGAAAGGGCACGTCAACTGGAATAAATTTAGAGACCTACTAGAAGTATACCTTCACCACCCGGAACAGATACAAACAATAAATGAAATAGACAATCAGGTAACTAATATCACACAGAAAATCTACGTTGCATTGCTACAATCAACAACTCCTTTCGCAAGACCTTTCACTAACAATAGAAATCCGATTTCAAGGAATATACTAAACCTAATTAAAAGTAAACGTAACCATCGACGGCTCTGGCAAATCAACCGCAGACATGACCTTAAAGCAAAAATCAACAAACTAGGGAGAACAATCAAATCAAATTAAATCAAATTCGAATAAGCAATTTTAAAAGATCCATAGCTCAAATACACCCTAATAGTAGACAACTCTGGTCAACCATAAAAAGACTAAGTAAAGAAACTACTGATATTCCTATCCTGAAACACAACTCAAATGTAGCTTATACGGATCATATGAAGGCCAATATGTTAGGTATCTTCAAAATAGTTTTACTCCAAACCCAAATACAAATTCTTCCTTTACTAATTATATTGTAAAAAACGTCCTGTTACCAGACTATAATGTCCCAGATAAAATAAAATTTATATCCCAATCCGAAACATCAAAAATTATTAAGCAATTGAAAACCCGAAAATCAGCAGGTCACGGCCATATTAACAACAGAGCTCTTAAAGAATTACCAAAAAGAGCAATAACTATTTTAACCGCCTTATTTAATTCCTGTCTAAGACTGGGCCACTTTCCAAAAGATTGGAAATTCTCTATAATTTTACCCTTCTGAAAAACCAGGAAAGATCCTCGCTTTCCTACAAGCTAAAGACAAATAAGCCTCCTACCCTCAATCGCAAAGGTATTTGAAAAATTAATTCACAGCAGATTATCTACTTAAACTACAAAAATTAGCGCTATCCCGGACTTTCAGTTCGGATTCAGATCTCAACATAGCACCACCCACCAACTGCTCCGTTTAACTGAATATATTGCAAATTCATTTCACAGCAAAAAATACACAATTGCAGTTTTCCTAGACATTGAGAAAGCCTTTGATAAACTCTGGCATGAAGGTCTTTTATACAAACTACGCCAACTAGGAACTCCCATGTATCTACTCCATCTAATCAGAAGTTTTCTAAAAGATAGATATTTTTCCGCCCGTATTAACTTAAGTCTCTCTAACAGATTTAAAATTAATGCAGGAGTCCCTCAAGGTTCTTGCCTTTCTCCACTTCTCTTTACTGTCTACATGTCGGATTTACCACAGTCAGACTATACAGAAATTGCCCTTTACGCAGACGACACAGCACTTTTTACCTCTCATTCAGACATTAGCTGCGCCTTCGACAACATACAGATTGACCTAAATAATTATATTAAATGGGCTTCAAACTGGAAAATTAAGATTAACGCATCTAAAACTCAAGCAAAAATATTCACACTCCGCAAACTTCCTCAACCACCCCTCCTCAGCTTCCAAAACACAAATATAGAATGGATGAGTGGAAATACACCAGCAAAATACTTAGGAGTACTACTTGACACCAAACTAAACTGGAAACAACATATCAAAACTATAGCAGATAAAGCTTATACAAAAATATCCAAACTATATCCAATAATAAATAGAAATTTCGGACTTAGCACTGACTGCGGCTTAATCATCTATAAAACAGTAATAAGAGCAACCCTCACATATGCCTGCCCGATTTGGAATAACGCCGCAAGAACAAACCTAAATAAAATAGAAATAGTACAAAATAAATTTCTCATAAAGATCATTAAAGGTCCTTGGTTCATAAGCAACATGCAAATCCAAAATGAACTAAATATATCACCCATTAACTAATATATAAATCTTATGACTCATAAATTCTTATCAACCCTTCCCCAATCGCGCAGTACAACAATATTCAAGCTAGGTAAAACGTATAGTTCATCAAAAAGAATAAGATCACGATTCCCTAAAGACTCCCTTCGTCCACTTTAAATCACCTACCCATCTTCCATTTTCCAAAAACTCCACCTACTGACAACCTCTCCCCAAAATTATCACATAAAACTCCAAAAACTGTTATCCACAGTTTCTTCTACAAGTACAATGTATCATCAGACCCCTGAGAGAGAAGGTAACGCATGCGGATGTCCATCCCTAAAAGTTAATGAGTAGAATTTTGTATAATGAACACTCCTGAAAGGCAGAAATGCCGAGCAGGTAGAAATAAATTTTTAAAAAATCCAATTCCTCTCAAAATTCAAGTTTCCGACATCCTCCCCATCCTCTCATTTGTTGTACGTACTGTTAGATGGTTCCCTTACAAATGTGACATGGTTCTACTTACTTTGTGACCCACCTCTTTCATCTTTTTAGTAGGGTTGGTTTGATCCCTGTGTCTATTGACCTCGATGCTATTAGGTTTCGAGGGCAAGGGAGTCGTTCGTTTTTCCTTCTTATCTTTCATCTTGCATTCTTTTTCTCTATTTTTTACTACACTACACTGCAATATTGTTGTTTTCATCTTCTTCTTTAATTTTCACTCGTGTGTAAAGCGACCGGAGCCTATAAGAATCATAGTGGTGTAGGTGGAATCTGCGTCTCGAACAGACTGAGATACCTGACGACCTCCCATAGTAATAACTCCTTCCTATTCAGGCGAGGCTCTGAATAGGTGGATAGTTAATCTCCAGTTACTCGTGGGACAGAGATGAATGATGAACATAAAAAAATGGAAATAAAATTGAAAAATACACAAATAAAACTGAAAAAATTCCCTGACATCTGCTTGCATAGAATCAAAAAACACACCAAAGAAATTTGCCAACTGCGCTGGAAGTCATGCAGCAAATTACATTGGCAGCTTCGGAAAGAAGAAATCAAGAAAAGAAAATATCAAAAGAGAGATGTCCAGATCACAATATTTTTCATCCAAAAGGATAACTGAACCCTTATAATATTGCTGTTTGAGGGAATGGAATGACACAAAACAACAATCCGCTACAATTTAAACCAAATAACGGCACATCAGTACAACAGATGACAGTAGACGATGAACCATTTTGGTGAGAGATTAGATGGTTTAGAAGCCATAGCAACAGGAAAATATAAAAATAATAGCTAGGAAAGACGTGAGAATAGCGACATGGAACGCTTAAGGCACTCAGAGTAAAATATATCAACAAGACATTTTCTAAATACACAACATATAGATGTGCGCTTGATATAAGAAACTCACTTTACAAAAGAACATTATATAAAATTAAAAGACTTTAATATTTATCATACTACCCATCCAGATAATGATTCGAAGGTAGGGAGCGCGATTATCAAAGATTGTATAAATCATGTAAAAGATAACCCAATACACTGTACAGCTTACCGCAGTAATGATCAAATCCACCAAACACTTCAAATTGGTGCAGTATACTGCCCACAAAAATACTACCTCAAACATGAATATTACAAAGAAATTTTGCAACATATCGGTAAAAAGTTTATAATGGGTGGTGACAGTAATGTTAAACACACTGATTGGTGAGCAAGGTTGATCACTACTAAAGGAAGCGACTTTAAAAAGCGATCAGGAACTTGATGCAAACCGCATTCATCATGGGAAGCTGACCTACAGGTCTACTGACAAAGGCAAAATACCAGACTACCTGGACTTCATCTCGAGGAAAATTGCATTAAATTTTATAGATAAGGACAAATGTTCTTATTTAAATTCTTACCATTCGGTTGTTATCTAAACGCTGAGTGAAATGATAATTAAAAAAGAAGCGAGACCAACTCTTGTGAGTAACGCTACAGACTGGGAAAGTTTTAAAATTGATTTACAAAACGAAATCAATTTGAAGGACAATCTGAAGAGAACTGAACAATTGGACATAGAAGTAGAAAAATGTACTAGATTTCTACAAACAACTGCATTCAACAACACCAGAGAAATAACACTATCACAAAAGGATTCAATTATCCATCTGAAATAAAAAACCTAGTAAAAAAAGGTCAGCGAGACGAACGTGGCAGCAATCACTACACCCAGAGCACCCAGCAGTTAAGACAGTTTTTGCTTTGTATCTACCATGAGACAATAAATTTTAGCGGCAGTGTGCGAGCAACATCCAATTGTGCGAATACCGATTGCACAGTTGCAACATATAATGGTATTCCTGAAGATAAAATAGTATCGGTTTATATTCCACAAGGAATTTATATGTATTTCTTTTTGTGTATCGTGATCGGACTCCAAAATTCAGGATGGTTGGTTTTAAATTTATTTATTGTAAATCGATGTTGTTGTTTTCTATAAACATTTCTGCTAAATATTAAAATTGCTTAACTTAATTGATATGTTCCAGAAAAAAATCAAAACTTCTTCCGTGAATTCTTGAAAATCAGGAATACCCATTACAGTAACCGTTTTTAAATTCAATTTTCGTCGGCCCCATCTTGGTTGTTAAACTTCGGTTGCCCGCGTATTAGTTGCAGGTTTTCAAAGTGACATTCATTAAACAATATCTTCTCTCCTGCTCACGGCGGAAATCATTCTTCGAACAAAAGTATTGTTCAAATAGCATGTTGTCTAATTGGTGGAGGAAGAGTTAGGACTTGGCGCGAAGCAATTATCATTACAATTCCCAAAGAAGGAAAGGACAGGACAAACCCGTCAACCTACCACCCAATCTCGCTCACATGCTCCGTTTGCAAGCTTTTTGGCCGAATGGTGAACACGCGTTTAGTCTAGCTCCTGCAACAGAGAAATCTGATTTCACCTATCCAATGTGGTTTCAGGAAGAACAGGTCAAATATGGACCACCTTGCCACCTTTGCCACACAGATCTCCACTTTCGTGCTACGTCAACATCTGGTAGTAATTTTCTTCGATATAAAGAAAAACTATGACACCACCTGAAGGTATGGCATTCTTCATACCATACATTCTTGGGGTCTTACGAGCCGGCTGACCCTTTTTTAGTAGCCTTCCTTTTGTAAAGATACTTCTGCATCTGCCTTGGTGACAGGGTATGCCAGTCACCAGTTAGAAAACTGGGTCCCTCAGGACTCAATTCTGAGTATCAATCTTTTTGTCATTGCTATCAATGGTATATCATCGGTATTCCGAGAGCCGGCGAAACATCGCTCTTCGTTTCGACGACTTTGCCACATTTTGCTCCTGCAAAAGTATGCAAGTGATTGAGAGTCAGTTGCAACTTGTCCCCAACAAATTGCAGGAATGGAGCGATGAACAGAATTCAAGTTCTCTACCTTAAAAACCAACTGCATGCACTTCTGCAGAATTCATCATCCCCATAACCATCCTAATCTTTTTCTTGGGGGGTTCTTCAAATTCCCTCCGTCGAATCCGCTACTTTCCTTCGGCAAGTGTTTAACTTGGCAAAAACACATCCGCAAATTGAAAAGCCGATGTGTGCCACCTCTGAACCTCCTCCGCACCCTTACAGGCAGCTCTTGGGGCGCAGACCGTGTGTGTCTCTTGGGTTTGTATAGAATTCTCATCCTATTTTGGATTATGGATGCATTGTGTATGGGTCAGCGCGTCAACCAAACCTCCAGCCATTAAAAACCATATACAATGCCGGTATAAGGATCACCGTGAAAATGGCGTGCAAACCTGTATTGGGCAATGAACTTAGCGTCAATGAACTTTGGGGGAGATCTGGTAAATAAGAGGGAATAGGCGGGTGAATAGATACTTTTTTTAATTTAAATTTTAACACAATTGAAAAATAAGCCATTGAGTCTTACTAGGGTAAATTCCAACTGAACTAAGTGATGAATTACAGAAACTGAGAAGTTTGCATGTAGGAATTTCCAAAGATTCTAAATTGATTTTTGGAGAATGCGCTGCTTGAAACCTATTTCCCCTAACATCCATTAAGAGGGCTGGGGGTGGGCTAACCCCATTACCTGGGCGGCCTGGAAGGCCCTTCCGGCACTCAAGAATATGCCACGTTCTTAATTTTGCTCAGAGATGCTCGTTTCAAACATTATTTAATAAAATTAAATAATCTACGATGAGCGTTATGCTACAACACTTGTAATTATTTATAGATATTTTGTTTTATTTATTTTAAGTTACATATATGTACACTGTACATTGTACAGGTATCTCATAATAAAAGTTACAAACTTATAGAGCATGTAGAGAGGCCGAAAATGATCCCTATTGGCCAATGACCATATATTTGGAAATTCCATACAACAGAGTTGCGCAAATGCCATTTTCTCTTAAGTTTAGGCAACACCTTATTCACAAATGTTCAAGTGACGTTGAGATGACGACAAAGATATTTCATATACCTGCCGAACATTTGTGAAAATATACTTGCAGAAGAATCATGGGCAAATGTCAATGTATATGACTCCATTATATGCAATTGACATATCCGATCTTAAACAAACTGAAAATAAAACCCTTGACTCTTTCCCAAGTTACATAATTATTGTCACTCATCAATCATCACCGTCATTATTGTCTAACATGTAACGGCAAGTAACACATGTGCAACAGTTATATAAAATTTTCCACTACAGATTCATCGGCGAAAAGCGATAATTTTCGAATCTTATTCATGCCCTGGAAGTTTGAAACATTTATTCTGATATATCATGTATATTCTATTTCTGACCCCCCACACTATCTCAGTTTTGTTGGAATAGTGGAGGGTTATCAAAGCTTAATTTACAGGAGTGGCATGAAGTCTGTTATTCTTACAGAGGCCACTGAAAGGATGAGGAATGCGTTTAAATAACGGAACTGTATTTGTTAACTAAAACACAAAAATAAAACACTCGTACAATTTACATACATATGATATTCCATAGACAAAGACTACAGTTACAAACAAAAGTGCACATGCGTGAAACACAATACATCATACATATCCGATCTCGCTCTAATGGCTTCCCCTAAATGTTTCTGCTGCTTGTCACAGCAGCCAGAAAGTATTGATTTTGATTCCTTCTTGTTCTCATTGGCTGCCGAAACTACGGCATTACCCCATCGATTTGAACAAGACTCATCTGATGGTTCTTTATTCCGACTTTATGGTGTGATCTGGGAATTTTTAATTCGAAATTCGGGCCGTAACGACTCTGGCAGGCCGGTATGTCATTAAATGTCAACTGGTCTAGGGTTTCTCATGCGACGATCTCGGATTTTGATGAAATTTTTTATCCCACATTCCACATATCTCAAAGGAACTTTCGCGAAGTTAACGCTTCATAGGAGAAAGTTTTTTGAATACAGAGGTTTGTTAGATACCGTGCATCGTTTTTGTACACTAACACAATAACATTTTCGCAAATTGGGGATACAATATATCTTTTTCTGTTTTCGATAAATAAATGAAACTAACCTTACTTGTACAACTTTTTTTCTTTATTTAATGAGTTAGATATGTTTTTTCTTTATTAACATGCAGTAAATAGCAGCAAAGTCGCCTAAAAATTGTGTGTTCTTATATCTAACCATAATTTCCGAATTTAAGTCTAAAATTTATTTCGGCAAAAAGTCCCCAAAACGGTATTTTCAGCCTTCTTTTACAGAAACGTGACTTCAAGAATTTAATTCAAACCGATCTTATTGGATGGTGTGGTGGTAGAATTTGCCGCGGCGCCAAGATACCAAAGATAATTCAGTTTTTGAAAGTCCCACGTCGTTAACTCTCAGTATTAGCTCACTTACTCGCCACTCGTAGACTAGCACTTCAGAAACGGCACTGTCTTCTCGATTTTCGTTTGCTAATTACACAGGGACAGTTCCGTGTGGCCCCATTGTGCAATGCCTCCACACTTCCCTGAATTGTAGCCATGCCTATTCTTGCGGATATCTATGGCTCATTTGTAACATAAAATAAAACAGAGGTCAGAAAAGACATTAGCTGTTTGGTACGATTTTGCCGTAGTTTATCGCAATTTTCTTGTAGGTATTGGCCCGGAGCGTATATAAACCCGCCAGCGGAAAGAAGACAGCGACTCTTATTAATAATCAGTAATTTGGTTTAAAAGCGCACCACAGCAAGACTCATCAGCTAGCAGCACATAGTTGATAGAATTCAGCCCAAATTTAAATAGTATAACGGACAAATTGACAGGATGCGTATTTCTTGACGTAGCCAACGCATTTGACAAGGTTTGGGTAGAAGATACTACATAGAGTGGCTGATCCCATGGTTTCAGTTCTCTAGGTGGACACTCGATGAACTAGGAGCTGCCACGCTTTTTGCAGTCCAAACATGAGAGGTGCTTGAGGGTGGTGTGTAGAACTGTTGTACTGAATCGACGTGTTGTTTGTATTAGATCTTATTTCTGTAGTGTTGTCTTTTCGTTTATCAGTATTTAAATTATATTACTGGTTAAAATAATACTATTTACAATGCCTTCTGTAGGTTCGGCATATAACAAAAAATAGAAGACATCAAACCACAAATATATAAATTTTCAAGTTTTCCGCCTTATTTGTAATCTGTTTGTATGCTTTTTATTGCAATAAAATTCACTTTCAGGCGTTATGCCAACTACAATAACATATCAATAGCTTCCATTCTTATGACAATAACCAATGCAGAAAGAACCCTGTTTTACAGTTTCTCAATTCGTTCTCCTCACATGTTGCGATTTAGTTTTTAAATGATTATCTTTTGGCTGTGAAATACAAAGAGGATTTATATCACGCGCGACCCGCGCCCACCTGGCAGTCACCAGCAACAAACGGAATACTAAAATACTATCTCCAGAGGACACTGCTTTGACCGCAAAAACTCATGGCTTCAATATGCTGCAAAAATGCAGCGCTTCAGACACTCCATGTAGTATCTTCTAACTCGTTGGTCGACCCCCAAAGGCGCGATGGCAGTGGTGCAATGGGCACCGATGCAGTGTTGCAAGGCGCTCGCCGCATATCACGATAGTCATTTCTGTTATCGTTTCTCGTTCAAGATAAACTCCCTTAGACTGCTTTTCACGATTTGAAATATCTCCCGAAACGCGAGTCTCCTAACACACGGGAAAGTCGTTTCGTGAAATATCTCCGGAAAAGTATCTCCTTGCTGTTTACACTTGATATAAATGTCTCTGGATGTTCTCCGGCGCAGCCATGTTGAATAAGCAGCGGCGAGCAGTTTGAGGTTAGAATGTGACAACCCTTGCAGCTGCCTGTGCCACTTTCACAATTTTGAAGAAGCGGAGGAAAAGAAAGAAACGAGTGTGATTTTTTTTTTCAGAAGAGAAGAGCTGAATATTTATAAAACCTTGGTGGCGGAATTGCAAGAAGAGGATTTTTTTAAATATTTATTTGCTACCTGTTCAATTGCATTACAATTTTTTCAGGAACAATAAAATAAAACAAGTTTTAATTTACGGAGGATTAAAAATATCTTTTGGAAAACGTGGTCGGATTCCAGGATGAGGAAAATAGTTTTTACATAATATAGAGGTTTGGAAAATTTGTGAAGTTGATAATTTATTTTAGAAACTTTTAGTGAAGTTAAGTATAAAGGGATTTGAAATAATCAAATTTAAGTTCTCAGTGACTTTTTATATTTTTTATATGACAAAATTTCACAATTAATCCGAAATTTGAAGTTTATATTTATTAAAGGATGTAATGAAATATAATATTATAAAGGACTCTGAAGTTATGTACAAAAAATTCGTAACTTTAGAAGACTTTGATTTTAGGAAAAATATCTCACGCAATTAAAAAGCAAGAAAAGTGTAAAAGTATTTATTGCGAAACGAGACTTGGTTTCACGGTAAGACGGTTTTTTGGCCACATGAGATACATACAGTTCTTTGTCATTTGTATTTATAATTCCCCAGTATATAATTTCACACAAAGAACAGAAATTCAGCGATCACACTGGAAGGCCGCACAGTCAGACGCGATACGAATACTATTTATCGCGATACGATTCCTCATCGACACCAGAGTCTACACTGCTCTCTTGTGGAGACTTTAAAAATATCTTGTGACGTCACGTCTCCGAAGAGAAGATTGCTCTCACGAGAAATTACACGTGTCTCCTAACCAGTTCCGGAAAATTAGGTGAGAAAGCTCTATCCGTGTAAACGCGCCTTTAAGGTAGTTTTTAAGCGCGCCTGCGATCATTCACCCTCTATGAAATGACCCCCACCATCTTTCATCTCCCTTTTTTGTAAACTAATGTTAGATTCAGTAAATCCATGTGAATTTTTTTTCTATCATGCCACATGGTAAGTCTCACTGCCCGTCTCACCGCCCGAACTCATCCACCCTAAATTTACAGAGCAGCCAGCCAAGACTGTTTCCAGGCAGAGAGAGGTAAGTTGGGGGCTGGATTGAAACCGTGTGAGGTCTTACATTTGACACCCGTAAGGGCGGGGCAAAACTGTATCTTCAGGAGGCGCGGTATTATTGTACTGTCTTCCTAATTGTCACGGTTTTTCATGCTGGCCTGTTGCAAAACGAGCGTTTGTTGCCAAGAAGTTGTATTAGATTAATTAAATAACTTTAATTCCTAATTTTTGTGTACGTTATAAGTATCTCTTTTTTGGATTATGGCTAGTATTGCAATAGTTGCAAATATTTCATCGGGGAGTTTGAAAGGCACATTCAGAACAATTGTTATAACTTGAGAACAATTTTACACTTGCTTAAAATACATCAACGCGCGCATTTCTTAATTTTCCGGGGTATTAAATGACGAGACCAACTACTGTTCATTGAAAAATGTTCCATGAAAAGAAAGTTTTTTAAGTGTCCGGAGGAAATATAGAAACGTATTTTGTTCTTTTTTAGCGTATTCTACCCATTTTTGAGAGGTAAAGTAAGTAAATTAAGTCTTTTATTTTTTAATTTATATATAAATTAATTAATAATTTAGTTTGTTTAGCCAAAATGTATTTCAATCACCATATGGCGGACACCTAATGTATGGACTTGCAATTTGCAATACAAGAAATAAGCAGTTTTATGATAAAAAGTTTCCTAACAGAAATTTACCAAATATGAAAACCGTCCAGAAGTGTATGAACGTCTTCTGGAGACTGGCTCTTTTGAGAAAAGTTCATCAAATTGCTGAAGAACAATTAATAGCAACACCTGACATAGAACTAGTTCTTTATTATATTCGTATTGATGAAAATAATAACAATAACAATAAGAAGAAGAAGGAAGAAGAAGAAGTTGAAGACGAAGATGAAGACAAAGACGAAAACGAATAAGGCAAAGAAGTCGAAGAAGATGAAGAATAAGACGATGACGAAGAAGACGATGACGAAGAAGACGATGACGAAGAACACGAAGACGAAGAAGACGATGACGAAGACGACGAAGAAGACGAAGACGAAGAAGACGAAAACGAAGAAGACGAACACGAAGAAGACGAACACGAAGAAGACGAACACGAAGAAGAAGAACACGAAGAAGAAGAACACGAAGAAGACGAAGAAGACGAACACGAAGATGACGAACACGAAGATGACGAACACGAAGATGACGAACACGAAGAAGACGAACACGAAGAAGACGAACACGAAGACGAACACGAAGAAGACGAAGACGAACACGAAGAAGACGAAGACGAACACGAAGAAGACGAAGACGAACACGAAGAAGACGAAGGCGAAGAAGACGAAGGAGAAAAAGAAGACGAAGGAGAAGAAGAAGAAGATGAAAAAGGAGGAGGACACAATGAACTAGAATTCATAGGGAGTATTGGAGAGGAGTGACACTCGTCCTGCAGTCCGCCCTGAACTCCAGGTATAAAATATCTGCTGTTTGGTTTAGATTTAGATTTTAGTCAGAAACAGTAAAAAATTGTATGTGACATATGGGGAGAAGATCATCAGCGCACGTTTTCTTGAGTTCTGGAATTCCCACTATTTAATTTATAAATAGTTAAAAGATGAGAAACGTTTTAAAAAATAAAAATAAAAAACGCGAAACTAGCAACATTTGGAAAACTAGACATTATTGTTCACACGTTATAACGTATTTGCAACGGTAAACGAACTGCAGATTTGATTTTTCTGCATTGCTAACAAAATAGTAACTCGCCCTTACCTCTACTCCTACCACTACAAGCAAAAGGAGAGTTCAGCAAAACGTGCGCATAGTGAAGCTACATTAACGTCTAGAAGCAAAAGAAGCCAAATCAGCATTTGCTCAATGTAACAGGGAAACTGAAAAAAAAAATGATCGAGATGGGAGCCATTGACCCGGTGAAGCCTTAGTGAAATTGATTCCATCAAGTACAATTTTGGTTACTGGATGCGTGTGCTCAGGACCAAATCTTTCTGTTTAAGATATTTTTTATTGATGAAGCTAAGTTTACCAAGAATATAATTCAGAATTATCACAACACTAACTCATGGGTTGATGGCAATCCCTGAATAGTTTTGGAAACAAGACATTTATAACATTCAAGTTCTCAAAGCAGTTTTACTCAATTCAGAACATGTGGTTTATACACGATGTACCACCACATTTTTCTCACCAGGCAAGAGCAATTTTAAATTAGCGTGCCCAAATAAATAGGTTGTGGGGCAGCAACGGCATGACCACTCGGTCTTCCAATTTCAACTCATTGGATTTAAATAATATTGCTCGTGTATGTTTTCACTACCTGATGCGAATATAATTGTTTGCCGGTGTGTTAAAGAAGGATTTCTGCAGACACCTGGAATATGTGAGAAAGTAAAGCAGTCAATGATGCGACGGTTACCAACTTGTGTTACAACTACTGGAAGCTATATTGAGCATTTGTTGTAGAATCAAAAAGATTTTATAGTCTGGAAATCATGGGAAATACACCATATCATGACTGGAACTTTTTACTTCTTTTAGGGTCTCCATTGATCCCCCAAAGGTGACCCATATATTTCTCAACACCTGTATATGAGAACTACATTTCCCTACTACCATTCCAAAGAGCTCAGATAATGAAGCTACAGTTATCTCCAGATGCAAAACGTGATGCCATCTTAGCAATTGCTCAAGTGATCGACGAAAAGTGGTCGAAAAACCAGATCGAGATGGAAGCTTGGGGGGTTGATTCAGTGAGACAGTCACTGGTGCATTACACGAAAGCACAGCAGGCTCAAATTATTGAACATTGAAGTTAAAAAACAAAGAAGATAAAAAACTTCTACAATTAACACTTATTCATTAAAGAAGCACATTTCCGATGATGAGTGAGAGAAATGAATGGCTCCAAATATCACTAAATAAAATTTATAAATTGATTAGAAATATACTCTACAATATTTATAGGTTATTACTCGCTTTTCCAAAATTGGGAAACATTCATTTCTGCGGAATCGACAGGTAAGAACAAACTTTTTTCGTCAATAAAATGTTCATTTATGTATATTTTCATTTATGTATTCCATTTCAAAAACAATTAAGAAAATGGAAATGAAGCAACCAACATGTTTGAATGCATTCCAAAATATTTTTTTTCTATTTCCACCGCTGTTTCACAGCAGCAAACATTTTCTTTCCGCGCAGGTTAACTGCTCCGTTACGATTCGATTCTGGGTTTCACAAACTTTTCAAAGATCCCAGGCACGTAGAAGTACTTCACAAACTCCACCTTTGCTGACTTCTTATTACCTCATCAGTATTCCCTAGCATCCTCTCAAACTAGAACTTCGTCCGGATAAGTTAACCTATCTAACCTTCCACTTCCAGCTATTCAGTCAACTTTTCTTTCTACGTACGTTTGCACTACAGTCGTCAACCAATTGCTAATAAATCTGAAACTTCTTGTCTTGAAGTTTCTTGTCGTATCTACTTAACTATTAAGCGTCAATTTTACAGATATTTCTAGATAGCAACGCTTGTATTAGTTTCCTTCGTCATAAATTCATATTGGTTATGCTGGATTTCTTGGAGCGGCGGCAGTAGGTACATTTGCTGATTATATTTCTTACATTTCTAACATTTAAAAAATGAAAGGTATTAACAATTACCATATATACATTTACTTACGCCAATCACGTTCCCTGCAGTCAGATTTTACTAGTATCATTTGTTAGTATGAATTATTTTGCAATCAATCTTATAAGCGCCATTGAGCTATTCATTAAATAGAGTTCCCATTGGAAATGTATTGTATTTATTATATTTATTTATACTTATTATATTTATATTTATTTATTATATTTATATTTTAATCTTAAATATATTTACCAGGTGTACGCATAAGATTTTGCCAGTTTTGGGGATAAAAAAAAACTAATTTTTAAGGGAAATTCATTTTCTATTTGTTCAAAATATTGCCCCTCGGCTTCTACACACTTTGCCCATCTTTTAGGTAACATATGAATATACCAGAAATATACATATAACATACCATAACCAGAAAAAACCGCTTGTCTTTTCCGGCAAACCATTCGTCGAGCCATTGTCCAATTTCCATGAAATTGATAAAGTGTTGCTCTGCGAGCGCATGCGTGTTGTTGGAAAGCGGTGATAGATGGCGCCATGTCGGGGCAGTATGGCAGGTGCGGAAGGATATCCCATCCAATCCATTTCAAGGTGTCTTTCACTGGTTTTTCAGTGTGAGAGGGCGCATTTTCCTGCATTTGCCGTTTATTCAAAGAGTGGGATCCATTTACCGAGTTTATTGATCTTTCCAATTGCTCGTAAACGTCTGCTGATTGTTTCTTGTGACACATTTAATGCGTTTACATATTGCTGTTGATTTAGAGTTAGGTCATCAGTCAATAACATCTGCAATTGCTCTTCTTCGCACTTATCTGGTCTACCAGTGCGTGCACTGCCTTTCGTATTGAAATCATCACGTTTAAATTGTGTAAACCATGTCTCACATGTTCAAATCGATGTTATGTGTTCACTATATGTTTCTACCAGCAAACGATGACTTTCCACAGCCTTTTTCTTTTGATTAAATAAGAAAAGGAATGTGTGCCGCAAATGTTCTTTTGCAAGGCACAAACGTCGACATGATTACTGAACGATACAACAGACGCTAGTGTTTTGCGGACAAATTTTGGTGTGTTGATTGGTTAATGTCAGACGAACCAACTGACGTAATGTCAAATTCATACGCTGCATACTGTTTGCTGCAGACATTTCTTAGTCAAATCAGAAAATACTTATCCATACACCTTGTAAAAATAACATTACCTCTCTTACGGCTTAGGACTTGGATAGGATATGTGAAAATACTCTTTAAATTCAATTTAAATATGCTAGCATATTAATGTCATATAACTATGATGTGGCACTTTATAATATACATAATACAGGAATGCAGTTCTCAGTAATTTCATGTGTGCCCAACACTTATATTGGCTATAAACTGATGGACATTATGGATGGCGAAAAAAACAAATTTATAAATTGTTTCAGTGATTGGAAAAGTACTATTTTTCGTTGAAGATTTCAAGGTGGTGTTACTTTGCTTTTACAGGAAAATCCTGCTCCTGAAATGCTCCATTAAAAATAGCAAGATATGGATTTTTCTTACATTTTGATTAGATTTTATACATCTTGAATAAATGTCAATGAGCGAGCATTTTCTTAATTGTTACATGAACTGGAGAAAATAACACATCGATTTTTGGCACTTCAAAAATCCTCCGACTTTGAACCCACGAACTTTCGATTAGTAGCCCGGCATTATAAGCACTATAACATCAGCCGGATTTTCATGTCTTATTGTTTTATTCGAATATTTAAGATTTAGCTCTATAGTTGACAGTGAATAGTATTTTTGCTTCAACAGATCCCTAGTATAAAGAAGAATGATTCAACAGAATAAAACATATCCTTCCTTTCATCCCATCCATTCATAACGTACCATGAAGCTAACATAACTCACAGGCGTCAATAAAACCAATTTTCTGCAAAGGTGGAACTTCATTTACGGCCATTTTTATGTTGGACACGTTCTTTCACGTATTCCATTTCGTTCCCTTTCCTCGTTCCAACCAATCTCACTTTTATGGATAACATGTCGGTGACTGAAGCTCCAACCCTCGTAAAGGAGTACTCTAAGGGCTAAAGCGAACCTAAAATATATATTTCGCCTCCTTGATTCGATATTCAGAGTGTGTTGTGAACGTATTCTGAAATATTTTTATTCCAACATACGAGTATCTGCCCGGTGCACATAGAAATATATCCAGTTTAGTAAAACTAGTGAAGAATTTAGTATCCTGCACAAAAGAGCTTCAACATATTTATTTTTTATTTCACTTATTTGTTCGTAATATTTAGCCCATTTTATATTGTTAAAACTTAAATTTTGAATACAGTTAATACTATCTGCGGAACATAAAAGGAACACGTCTCATTGGCAATGTATTTTTATTTGTTATACTACAAAAGATATAGAATACCACAAAATTATATATGTATTTAGCATTCTGGGCGATCAAATGCGAAGGAAGTTGATTATTGGTGGTTCCAGGGACATGAACGGCTAAGGTCATTACTCCTGTAAGTGTAGTGTATGTCTTTTCCTCGATAGGTGGCGGTGATCTTGAATCGCTGGATGGTGAGATCCGGCGCCGATCTACAGTTGGTTAACGGGGTTTCCCACAACCATCTCCCGCAAGCGGGGCACCGCTCCACCCTCGCTCTAAGCTCCCGGCATGTGAAGTAGTGTAGTGCAGGTGAGTGAAAGTGTCAGGGGTGAGAATAGGACAAGGAAGACGAAGGAAAGATCGCCTGCGCTCCGTGGCCCGATTGTTAGGATACTGCTCGGGTATTCACCTGGAATTGATCGGAGAAACCATGAAATGAATGTATAAATTACCCAATGCTGACAAAAAAATCAAATGGGTTAATTATATTGACACAATAGGTGTAGTTGATACTAAACGATTGAGATGGTATGATCATATCCAAAGGAGGACGGAAAGTCGATGACCTAAGAAAATTTGAAAATGGTTATCTCAAAGAAACACAATGCATGACAGACTAAGAAAAACATGGGAAAAGAAAATAGAACAGGCGATGTAAGAACGAGATTTCCAAGAGGAAGTTTCGGAAGATGGAAGGACGTGGCAAATGGGATGAGAGAAGCGGCATTGGTAGTAAACAACCTTTCTAATAATACTACTATTGGTATTGTAGTAATTGTAATTTACGCGTTCTCTTATGTCTGTTAAACAAATTAAAGAAAAATGGAACTGTTTTTGTAATTCTTATTTTAATAAAAACATAAACTTCAAGCAGAAATTACGCGAAAATTGCAGGTTTTTTTCAAAAAATTATAAATGACTTCATTTATACAGCTTTGTTTAGAACATATTATTCAAGAAAAAATATCTCTATCATCAATATTGTACTTTTGTATTATTCATTCTTTGCAATGACCGAAAATACGGAATTCTCCGGGAATGCGATGTGTACAAACATTTTCCGTCCCTTTGTATATACAAGAAAAAAGAAAATAATTGCAGCCGTGTTTGATAAAATAATTGTTTAAAACTTGCCTATACTAATATTACATTCAAAATTACGCAAAAACTATTCAAATTTTATAAATTGTGTACAAACATATGTCCTTTCGAAAATTCAGGCATTGTAATTAAAGTGAGACCTGCGTCATTTCTTAAATGCCCATTGCGCTATTCGAGGGGAAGTTAAATAAAAATTAGACACTTTCAGAAAAATTTGAAAATGTTCAGGCTTCTTGTAAAGTCACCTCAAAAGTCAAAATATCCTCTTCAAACTCACAGGGCCTTGTGTTCGTCCAAATCGAAATCGGGGAATATGAATTTTGAGGAAATTGTCTAAACAGCTTATGCGTTAGTGCTAACTTCGGACGGACGAACGGTCGAAGGAACGCATGGTAAGACCGACAAACAGACCGAATTTGCCGTCAACCAATTTTTCGGTATCAAGTATTACGTGTATTGTGACTACACAACGTGTTAGAGTAAGTGATTTACTTCGTATAGGAAGAAGATTTATTCAATTTTGTTTCGAAACAAGTTTGTATCGAAAAATCGCTGTTTTTGGCGTAGGATTAAAATAAATTATCTTCACTGCTCAAAGGTAAAAAAAAAAGTTTCTATCAACTCAGAAATGAATAACATTCATTCGAAGACAAAGATGTATTACCCATTACTAAAATAACGTGTCTATTGTATAATATGCAAGTTAATTTCAGTCACGACCATCTGTGTTCCCCAGACGGCACACCTCCTAGAGCGCTAGGTGCAAGGCGCTGCCGGTGCGGCCCATGACTCCAACCCGCTGCACGTCACGCTCCTCATTGGCAGGTTACGTAGTGCGACCACCAGGCGCAGCTCGAGCGGCAGCGACGAACAGCCAGTGACGAACTCATCCAATAGCGAAGGGCCTCGACGTTTGCTACCCCAGAGATCGAAAGGTTCGCTCCTTGCTGATGTAGCGAGCCACGCGGGGCGGTGCGAGCTGAGGGCTGCTACTACGACGCCAGCACTGAACGAGACGCCACCACAAGGTATTTCCGGAGTTAAGTTGACAAGACTTGTACTTGGATAACTCCATGGTATTTTTTGGAATAAATATAAGTTTATACTAAACTCGTTTGTTCAATTGCTAATCGTGCGGATCGTGAACATAACACTTCTGAAGGCCATTTTATGCCAAGTGGTGAATTTTTTGTAAAAAAACATCTCCAAATTCATTGATTAAACTTTGTCCTCGGGTAACATAAACGTCATTAAACCAGCCACCGGGGGAGCAAGCCAGCTCAACTTGGTGCCGGTCCCAAGCCCGGATAAATGGTGAGGGTTGGCGGCAGGAAGGGCATCCGGCCGTAAAACTTTTGCCAAATCCAAAGAAAAATGGAAAGAGAGAATGAATCAGATAAGATAACGGCTAGGGCGTACCCCGCATATAGCGACGCTCAGCAGCTTCGCCTGACTGCTGTGACAGGACAAGGGCTACCCCACCTACGACGAGTGGGGTTAAAGAAGTTAGTCAGGATAGGAACTCTCAATATTGGGAGTATGACGGGAAAAAGTAGAGAGATTGCGGATTTGATGGCAAGGAGGAGGATTAACATACTTTGCGTGCAGGAAACAAGGTGGAGAGGCAATAAAGCTAAGGAGATAGGTGAGGGATATAAACTGATATACAGTGGAGCAAACGGACAAGGAAGGAATGGTGTTGGAATAATCCTGGATAGAGAATGGAAGGAACATCTAGTAAGAGTAAACCGTAGGGATGACAGGATCATGAGTGTTGGTCTTGATATTGGGGGTGCAACGACAAATATCGTATCTGCTTACGCACCTCAAGTAGGATGTGATGACGAAGATAAGGAAAACTTCTGGAGAGCCCTAGACCAAGAAATAGGAGAAATACCAACTGACGAAAATTGTTTTCTTGGTACAGATCTCAATGGGCACATTGGCTGCGAGAGATTGGGCGTAGAGAGAGTGCATGGTGGCTGGGGACTGGCTAGTCAGAATTTAGAGGGAGAGAGAATATTGGACTTTGCTGTTGCTAGCGATATGGCTGTGATTAACAGTTTCTATAAGAAGACTGAGAACCAATATGTTACCTATAGTAGTGGTGGAACAGAAACTCAGATAGATTTTATATTATGCAAAAGGAATCATCTTGTGGAGGTCAAGAACTGTAAAGTTATAAAGGGTGAGAGTGTATCTAGTCAACACAGACCTGTGATAGTAGACTGTGATTTGAAGATAAAAAGGAAAGGGAAACAACTGGGAGAGCGGAAGATTAAATGGTGGAAGTTAAAAGATATAGTTCTTGCGGAGGCCTTTAAATCTGAGGTTCTGGGGAGGATTTCGACCAAAGAGAAGGCTAATGACTGGTGGGAGACAAACAGCAAAGTTATAATGCGAGTGGGAGAAGAAATACTTGGAAGAACATCAGGAAAGGGGCAGCCCGGAAACAAAGAGTCGTGGTGGTGGAACAGCGAGGTGCAAGAAATTATCAAGGCAAAGAAGGAAGCCAAGAAACAGTTTGACAGAGAAAGGAGTGTGGCAAACAGGGAAGCGTACAAAAGAAGTAAGAAAGAGGCTAAACGGGCTGTTGCAATAGCAAAAGCGAGAGCATTGGATGAGTTGTACGACGAGTTGGACGCACCGGAGGGAGTAAACAAGTTGCATAGAATAGCTAAGGCCAGGGATAGAGCATCAAAAGACTTTACACATATCCGGCAAATGAAAGATAGCGAGGGAGTTGTGCTCAGAAGCGAGAAAAACATCAAGAAGAGGTGGAGTGACTACTTCAGCAAATTGCTGAATGAAGAGCGTCCAAGAGTTGATAGGGGTAAAGGAATTGCAAACGAAAATGTTACAATAGGCATAGAACGGGGAGAAGTTAGTGAAGCTTTAAAAAGAATGAAAAATGGCAAAGCTGTAGGGCCGGATGGTATACCAGTAGAAGTATGGAAGGCCTTAGGTGCGGAAGGTATAGACCTGCTGCTAGATCTGTTTCTTAAAATATATAAAGAGGAAAAAATGCCCGATGTTTGGAGGGATAGTGTGTTGGTGCCACTATATAAGGAGAAAGGCGACATCCAGGACTGTAAAAACTACAGAGGAATAAAACTGGTCTCGCACACATTGAAGATTTGGGAACGAGTGATAGAGCAAAGACTGAGGAAGGAAACATCAATATCAGAGGAACAGTTCGGCTTCATGCCAGGAAAGGGTACAACGGATGCTTTGTTCGCCCTGAGACAGTTACTGGAGAAGCACGGTGAAAAGCTGAAGGAACTACATCTAGCCTTCATAGATCTGGAGAAAGCATATGACACAGTACCTAGAGAGGAGATGTGGAGGTGCATGAGAGTGAAAGGAGTGCCGGAAAAGTATGTGCGGCTGGTGAAGGACACGTATGATAGAGCACACACCAGAGTAAGATCAAGTGTGGGACTGACGGAAAGATTTTCCGTGAGAGTGGGAGTACACCAGGGATCCGCTCTGAGCCCATATTTATTTAATATAATAATGGATGTGTTGACGGAAGGAGTGAGAGAACAGGCCCCGTGGACTATGCTCTTTGCAGATGACATAGTGGTGGTAGATGAGAGTAAAGATGGATTGGAGGATAAACTGGAGAGATGGAGACAGGCAGTCGAGGAAGGAGGACTCAGGATAAGCAGAGCAAAAACTGAATACATGTGGTTTGGAGGAGATGGCAGGCCCGGAAGCATCACACTACAGGGGCAATTACTGACTAGAACGGGAGAGTTCAAATACCTCGGCTCCTATGTCAACGAGAAAGGGGAGCTAGACAGGGAAGTTAACCACAGGATACAAGCTGCCTGGATAAATTGGAAGAGAATGTCAGGGGTGCTGTGCGACAGAAGGATTCAGAGGAAAATGAAGGGAAAGGTCTTCAAAGCTGTTGTGAGGCCGGCAATGATATATGGTAGTGAAACCTGGCCGGTGAAGAAGGCTCAGGAAAAGAAGTTGGAAGTGGTAGAGATGAGAATGCTGAGATGGTCAATGGGAAAGACCCGGAAAGACAGGATCCGGAATGAAGTAATACGGAAGATGGGAGGAGTGATCGAGGTTTCAAAGAGGATTCAGGAACGAAGATTGCAGTGGTTTGGACATGTCATGAGAAGGGAAGAGGAATATGTGGGAAGGAAAGTGAGTAGTATGCAACTGGAGGGGAAAAGAAGGAGAGGGAGACCAAAGAGAAGGTGGAAGGACTGTGTCGTGGAAGACCTGCGAGAGAAAGAGTTAATCGAGGAAGATGTGTTGGACAGGATTGAGTGGAGGAGAAGAGTAAGGAACAGCGACCCCTTACCACTAAAAGGGAAAAGCTGAAGAAGAAGAAGAAGAAGAAGAAGAACATAAACGTCATTTAAAAGAACGGCATAGATCTCGGTTTTTGTTTGTTTTTTGTTTGTAATCCATGATTTTTCAAAAGTTACGAAAGTTCAATTTTTTTGATCTACTACAGGTACAATATTGAAGATAGCGATTTTTTCCCTTAATAAAGTCAAGTTGGTCGAGAAATATCACGCGCTAGCGTTGATCACAGTCCGACGGACGAACATAGAAATTGACAGACCTTTTATCGTCAATCTAGATTTAGATTCAGTGAAAAAACAGTAAAAACTGTATGTGACGTAGGGGGGAAAAGATTATCTGCGCACATTTTCTTGAGTTCCAGAATCCCTTCCCGTCATTTTAATTATAAATAATTGAAAGGCGAGTAAAAGTTTAACATAAATAAATGAATAAAATAAAAAAAATTTAAAAATCGTAAGATAGGCAATATTTGAAAAATAGTCATTTTCGTTTCTGAGTTATAGAAAACTTATTTGCATCGGTATGAAACACGAATTGCAAGTATGAATTTTCTGCATTGTTAACAAAATAGCAACTCGCCCTTACCTCTACTCTTACCATTACAAGCAAAAGGAGAGTTCAACAACACGTGCGCATAGTGAAGCTACATTTACGTCCAGAAGCAAAACAAGGGGCCATCCTAGCATTTGCTCAATGGATCCGGGAACTGGACAAAAACCTGATCGAGATGGGGGTCATTGGCTCGGAAGCCGAAGAAAATTATTTGTTACAAACATATTCGATTTAAAGTTTTTTAAAATAATTATACAATACAAATGTAAAGTAATTCATTATATATCAGTGTTTTTTTAAAAGAAATATTATTTTTCTTTTTGATAATCGATTTTTCGTTACCAGGGCTCGGAAACAAAGAGTTTTTCTCTTCTGATCCTTTTTTTTAAATTTATTTTCCTGCCTGTTCGGCATAGTATGCCTTTCAGGGGTTTTAATTTACAGTTTATAATTACAGAATTTTTTGGCCATTCGGCTGACAGTATATGAGGAGGACCACACGGCTACCTCGTCAACAAAGTCTGCAGAGCAGTAATTCAAAGAAATTTATTAATTTATTTATTTATTTTAATTAATGTATTTATTTAATTTTTCAGCAGCGGAATTGATTAATGGGAGAGGATGGAAATTATTCTAATTTAAGATGGTTTAAGAGAGTCTTTGGGGTATCGAGAGATAATGCGGGTTGGGATGGAAGCATTTTTGCCTAGATCAAATATTTGTGCACTTGTACACGACGGAAGAAGGGTGAAAAATCTGTTACTCATCCGTTGAATGTATTCGCTAATAGAAGGAATGTTAAGCTCTCTGTGAATTTGCATATTTGGAATAAACCAAGGGGCTTGCACGGCTTTTCTTAGGTACTTGTTTTGAATGATTTGTAGTTTCTTTAGATGTGTGTTTGCTATATTGTTCCAAATTTGACAGGCGTATGTTAATGAGGGACGTATTATCGTTTTAAAAATTGATAATGCGCAGTCCAGACTAAGCCATGATTTGTTGTTAATTATTGGGTAAAGTTTGTTCATTTTTGCGTAGGTTTTGTTCGTTATTTCTTGAATGTGGTTTTTCCAAGTTAATTTTTGATCCAGTAATACCCCCAGATATTTTACGGGCGTTTCATTATTAAGCCAAGGAATTGCAGAATTATTAATTTTGATTTGTAGTGGTTTATGTATTTTTCTTAGTGAGAATATTTTAGGCTGTGATTTGGTAGGGTTTATGGCAATTCTCCATTTCAAGGTCCATTCGACAAATTCATTTAAGTCCGACTGGAGATCTTTGCAAGCGTTGGTAATGTTTGAATTTGCATTGAATAATACTGTATCATCTGCATAGAGTGCTATTTCTGAGTAAGTCATTTGTGGATAGTCAGCTATATATATATGTTGAACAATAAGGGAGAAAGTGGGGAACCTTGCGGCACGCCGGCTTTGATGATATGTGCTCTTGATTTTTTGTTGTTTATACTAACTTTGAAATCCCTCTCTGACAGGAAGCTTTTAATGATGTTTTGGAGATAATCGGGGGTTCCCAAGGTTTGCAACTTGTAAAGTAGCCCATGATGCCACACTTTATCAAAGGCATGTGCGATGTCGAGAAAAATTGCAGCTGTGTACTTTCGGTTGTGAAATGCTTCAGCAATGTACTCTGTTACTCTTAATAGGGAGTTTTAGCGCCAGGCGTAAGGAGATATCCTTAAACTCTATTGATCACGTGACTAACGCCTTCATAAGGTCGTAATGAACAACGTTCATAAGAGTTTTAGCAATTGCGACATTGCGTTATGCATTATAACAAAGGAAGCATTTCAAGCGTTGAACAGAGAAATTGCATAATTTATCAAAGAGTGTAAGCTAGTGGTGAGACATTTAAAACACGTTACGAGTCAACAGACCAGCAAATACACATTGTGCATGGAGTTTTAGATTTTGAATCTGCTTTTCTTGAAAATATAGGAAGTACCTTAAAACAGCGTTCGTTATGAGCTTAAGACATAACCTATCCCGAAGATATGATTTGAACTTCTTTTTCGCGAATTTCTTTCCTGTCACCTCTCCTACATATCCCGTTAATTTTTGCCAGCTTTGTGGACTGCGTAAGGAATAATTGTAACTGCTTTACATACGAGAAATGGTTTATTAGAGTTGGAAAAAAACTTTTCCTGTTTTTCGGCGGCCATTTTGCCGCTTGTAAGGTGACCGTAGAGACTCCCACAGGCGTGCACTATTTATGAAGGTGTAAGGTCGTACCTTAGGCCTAAGGTAAGACGTTATGACTTCAAGGTCTGTCACGTGACTGTTAGTGCATAACGCCGCTACCTTACGCGTGGCGCTAAAACTCCCTAATAGTTGATGACTTGTGGAGTGGTTTGGACGGAATCCGAACTGCGTATTTGGAAGTGCATTGGTTTCGATGAAAAATTTAGATAGTCGGGATTTTATAAGTTTTTCAAACATTTTGGCAAAGGTCGGTAACAAACTAATTGGTCTATAGCTAAGAGGGTCTTGTGGATTTTTGTTCGGCTTGCATACTGGTGTTATAATGGCAGTTTTCCAGGTCTTTGGATAATATCCTAATCTTAAACAAGCGTTATAGAGCGCTGTTAATGCTGCAATTGCATTGCGAGGTAATTCTTTCATCATTTTATTATTTAATAAGTCATGTCCTGCTGATTTTCTCGGTTTTAAAGCCTTGATTATTTGATATGTCTCAGACGGGGCTATAAATTTAGTTTTTATTGGGACGGAATATCGCGGTATTGACAAGTTTGTTTCCACTTTTAATTGGAAATCAAAGTCGGTTACCGGGTTAGTTGTAAATATTTTCTCAAAATGTTCCGCTAAAGTTTCAGCTTTTTCGAAATCCGTCGTTGCTAGACCTGAGTTAGAGGATAACTGCGGGATGAAAGATTTTTCCTTTGTAATCATTTTAATTGTGCTCCACATTGTCCTGGAGTTTGGAGGGATGCTGCCTAAAAAATTTTGGAAATGTGTACACCTCACTTTATGTAGTTCTTGTTTAATTTTTACCGATATGCTGTTTAATTTTTGTTTCACTATTTTATTGCGTGAATATTGCCACAATCTACGAAGGTTATGTTTTTCTTTAATTAAATTTAGAAGTGGTTTAGGAAGCGGAATATAATTTTTGGTGAAATTCCTAACTTTAGTAGATGACCTTTTAATAGCATTTTTAATAATGTTTTCGAGAGAGTTGATACAACTGTCGATATCAGATGATGTTTTAAGATTCTCAGGAAACTGACATTCGTTTATTAGTATGTTTCTATACATGTCCCAATTTACTTTACCCTCTATAATTTTTTCGTTTTGATAAGTCTGAAGTTCGGCTTTGAAAGAAATTATTACTGGATTGTGGTCTGAGTCTAATTCTGGTTTTACATTTTGGTAAATCGGAATGTTTAAATTTTGTGTAATAAGTATATCTAGAATATCAGGAACTACATTTGGGTTATAAGGGTAGTATGTGGGCTCTGGAGGAGCTAGTATATTAAGATTTCTTTGCAATGCGAATTTATGAAGAAGTTTTCCATTATATGAAGTAGAATTACAGTTCCAAATTTGGTTTTTACAATTTAGGTCTCCTGCTAATATTATTTGTGACCTACCATCAAACAATGCTTTCAAGAAACTTGACGGAAACTTTTTGTTGGGAGGTTTATATGCAGCAATCAAGGTTATGTTAGAAGAGATCAGTTCGATATTGATAATAATTGTTTCTATTTCATTTGAGGATGGGGATTGTATCAGTGTATGTTTAATTTTTCTATTAATGAGAATTGCTACCCCACCTGATGCTATATGCGAAATTCGATCATTGCGGTATGCTAAATATTTTGGGATCGAAAATTTTTCTACCGGCTTTAAGTGTGTTTCTGAAATACACGCAACATCTATGTCGTGGACTTGTAGAAAGTATCTTAGTTCGTTCTCTTGGCGCTTTATGCCATTTGCATTCCAGTTGAGAATTTTGAAGTTTTCTATTTTATTTTGAGCCATTGAAATGAACAGAAATAAGTTTTTGAACCATTTGTTGCAACTGTGGAATGATTGCAGAAAGAATATTATTTATAATTGTTTGGATTAGGTTTTCGTTTATTACGTTCATATTTTGGAGGACTGGGGGAGAATTCCTGTTATCTGGCCTAGGCGGCTGGCTAGCGCGATAAGCAAAAGAATGCAAGGGCGTTGAATTAAGCGGCAGAGGAGGAAACTCTTGTGGGGCATAGTGATAAGGTTGTGTGTTTTGGTTTAATTGGCGATTTGAGAACTGCCTATTTGGCAGGTTGTAAGCTGAAAATTTATGATTAGCCTGATTTAAATCATATTTTTAACTGCTTCTTTGTAAGCTTTGCAGCCTTTGTAGTTAGCCGTGTGTTCCCCATTGCAGTTACAACACTTTGGTACATTATTATGTTTAGGTTTGTCACATTTCGAGTAATGGTGGCTTTCTAAGCATCTCACACATCTAGGTCTCCTTCCGCAATTTGCCTGTGAATGACCGAAAGTCTGACAATTTTTGCACATTATTGGAGTTTTAGACTTTACGCGCATTTGAACTCTGACAATGCTATATATAAGCTGATTTATTTTTAAAATTGCTTTGTTATTTTCATTATCAGTTAGATCGACCGCAACGGTAGTTAACGGTTTACGTTCTCTTCCGAACAGTCTAACAACTTTTAACACTTCAAAGTTTTTCGAAAGTTCATTAAATATTTCCTCTTCTGAATAGGTAATTGGCAGATCTTTTATGACAACTGAAAAAGTTTTTTGGGTAGGATTCCTATATGTGTGATGCTCGATTTTCTCTTTTTCACAGAATTTTCGATATTCTCTATAGTCCTCTATTGAGTTGAATTTAATTTTTATAGTGTCTTTTTCTAATTTAGTAGAAAAATTGTTTTTTGTAATACTTTTTAGTTCACTGATAAATAGGGGATAATCGAGTACTTTATGCACATAAAAGGGGGTATTTTAATGATGGATTCTTCACTTTCTTCCCTTTCGTTTGGCGAATTTTCTTCGGTCATATTTTGAAGACCTTGGTACCTATTTTTGACGGTCACGTTATACAGTATTCTTTTAGAAGCATTGTTTTCATCTGGTAAATCTACGTGCATGCGTTTTAGATTTTTACTGTTTTCATTAAAACCACTAGTTGACTGTTGAATAACTGTTTGTTGCGGGGCAGCACCATACCTGTTATAATAAGCATCTTTAGTGCTTACTGACTGAAGGTTGGTCAGAGTCCCTTCCGGCTCTCCATCCAGCTGCAGGGCGGGCGGTTGTGATGTGTTGAACTGTTCCAAGGGTTGAATATTTTCCATTTGTGGTGGAAATGGAAGCACATCTCCATTCATTGCTGTGAACTGATCTGGTGTGCCACCATTTAAAACGTGGGCTGCAGACACCAATTGGCCCCCAAAAGCGGGGGCACTTGTTGCGAACATACAGCTTTCGCTGCACCACTACACTTTCACTGGATAACACAATATTTCGTTATTAGCAATAAACAATTCTATTGCACAAAAACAATCACTGTTAGAAATATGGGGATCCGCTGGTAGCGGCGCCCGTTTGTACTTGCACTAAACACGAGTTTGAGCGTAACACCGAAGCACAGCGATAAGCGGAGCGATGCGATGCTTACTCCACGACGTCTAGAGCGAGACTGATCATCTGATCCTGAGTATTCGCTGGCCCTAATTCACCAGAAAATCTGTGAACCCACCGACTAACTGTATTGTGATCAACAGCATCATCTCCATACACAGATTCTTATGAATGTTTGTCACTCTCGTTCTCACAACACGTTGCTTCCGACGAACATGTAATGCAGCAGCCATCTTAAACGAATTCTATGTGAGAACCACTTGCGGAAACAGATTGAACTAAATTTGAATTCATGCGAGAAAAATGATAGTACGAAATCTGTGAAGAGCAAAGACGTAGAAAATAATATGAATTTTTTTCAATTCACGTACATTACGTTTGGAGTGATTTTCGTAGTAAAGATAGTAATAAAAATCGATGTTCGTATTGTTCAAATTTAAAAAGATAATACAATGTTTCAGAATGTTAAGGAAAAGCACGAAGAATCCAAAAACATAATATTTCTGAAAATGGACGTTTATAGATATGTCTGTTGTGACCGCAACTCACTTCTTATCAGTTTGCAGTACGAAAACAATGCCGCGGCACTGCTGTTTGAATTGAATTGACTTTACATTGTTAAGCATCAGTATTTTTTGGTGTATGGAATGCAGTTTTGGATTGTTGAAATTGTGTTGAAGTATTAGTATTAAAAGAATTAGTATTCTCACTTCATGCGCTACAATTGGTAATTTTTATAAGTGCTGGCTGAAATGTGTTAGTATAGACAGAAGTTCCAGTGCTACGTAACCGTTACTAACGCGAAGAAGTACGTGCTGTGATAACACCATTAGTAACACCAGTGGATATAAAAAAATATCCAATCCTGCGTAAATAACGACCACCAATAAATATACAAGGCAGAGGGTTTATAACATCCATTGCTATGATTTCTGCACTAATACTAAGCGATATTAGATCTCCATTAATAAAACTTTTGAAGAATTAGTAACAGACACTACATGGAATGATAGATAGGTAGCAAAGGCAAGCTTGATTTCCACAGAAGAAAACTTCGAAACGGAAGGAATAAGGCGCGTGCATGTATCTGCAGCTGCACGGCGTGGCAGAAACTTGATACTGGAATTCTGGAGCGACGAGAGGAGAAGGAGGACGGCAACGAAAAGTTTAGTTCACAGTTAGCCGGATTTCGCTTCCCTTGTGCCTCAGGCAGTCAGCCTCACTGGGAGATAGAATAGAGTTTATAACTCTTGTAGCGTAAATCCTTATCAATGTTAGTACTTCCACTAAGTTGTTCTTGCAACAACTGTTATATGAAACCCACACATATTAAACTCACAAAATATATTGCCAAAGAAATGTATAGGCAGACGTGTTATTATCTTCAATCATGAATCATACCAATTGGGGTGTTGATTGTTGTTCTTGAAATCGTTTTAGGTGGGCGTTTTTTCTTAAAATTTGAAAGAGAGTAATCTCAGAATAGTAGTATGTGGTTTTTTTACTTTCTCGCCTTATTTTCGAAGTTTAGGCGTTTCCACCCTGGGCATCCCGTATGTATGTATGTATGTATGCTTGCTTGCATGTATGTATACATGTATGCATGTCTGCATACATGTATGCATAAAGATGAGATAAATTTATTTGAACTACAAATTGGCATAACCCGGTGGGAGCTAATTACGTAAATAAGATAATACACTAATTATATATAATGCCGTACTCCTTTTTAAGGTGCGCATTACAAAGTGAAGAGATCTCTAGGCTTTCCCTACAACAAAATCTACGTGTCTTTTCCATTTTAATTTACTATCGAAATGGATTCCTAGGTACTTTGCATGAGGAAACTATCGGGATAATGTTTTTACTTAAACGGTAATTTGTTTCTCTGTAATTATGACCCCTGCCAAAAGTGATGGATCTGCTTTTGAAGCTATTTATGGTCATTCCATTATTTTCCGCTCAACAATGTAACGCATCAAGATCCCGTTGCAACATTTCTTTGTCTTCTTTCGAATTCATACTACGATATATTATGCAATCGTCTACAAATTGCCGAATATTTGATATTAAGTATGCTGGCAGATCATTGACGAACGCCAGAAATAGAAGAGGTCCAACTCCCCTGCGGTATTACTGACGTAACACGTGCCCCGGTAGAAAACTCATGGCTAATTCGGACTTTCTGTTTTCTGTCTCGCAGAAACTCGCTAATCCACGCCACCACTCTGAAATCTATGTCTGAATGCATTAATTTCTGTACAAGCCGATCGTGGGGAACGACATTAAACGCTTTGGCAAAATCTATAACTATTGCGTCTACTCTCCTGCCCGCGTCAATTTCATTTGCCAGGTCCTGAAATAGCGCGGCTACCTGACTTTCACATGAATAATCACTCCTGAAGCCGTGTTGGCCATCATAGAGCCATTTTTTGATTTCCCTTGCATGTATGCATGCATGAATGTATGCATGTATGTATGTATGTATGCATGCCTTCATGCGTCTATGTATGTATACATACATACATACATACATACATACTGTAACACCTCCACTCATCTCCCGGCGACGTGGGATCGTCGGAAAACGCGCGGTTAGCGGCCCGGTTATAGCTCAGTCGGTCCTATTCCCTTTACTCGTTTAAAATTTAGCCAATTGTAACAATTTCCTTTGCTCATTTAAAATTAGGTGATGGAAGGAATTGTTAAAGAAATTAATGGATATTAAAAATAAACAATTTGATCACTGGTAAAAAGACAAAGTTTATTCCTGGATAAACTGTACCAGGGAAGTTACATTAATAAAATAAATGAAAGGAAAGATTGAATAAAAGAAAATATAAAGATTAAAATTAAAAGGAAAGCTTACAACTAGAGAAGAGTACAAAATTATTTTATAGTTAGATTTACAGAGTTGTCCCTGAGGACCTTTCTTGTGCCTTGGCGCGGCACCGCTTTGACAATACTTCAAAAGGTTTATTGCCCCCAGTTACATTGCCTGAGAGCCTTCCGTGGCAGGTTCGCTCAATAGACCCGGGCGGGCACGGCGGAGCTTGTAGGCGACCTTCGCTGGAATGCGTTCGGTCGCGCCCCCTCAACAGCTGGGCGGCTGGCAGCGGCTCGCGGCGTCTGTGGCAGTCCGTGCCATCAGCAGAGGGGTCGTCTGGAGGCTGCTTCGGCGGAGCTTGTAGATAACCGGGGTATATCGCCCCCGATCGCAGGTGCGGAGCACACAACAATGTCTCCCTCTGAACTATGCGAATCCTCTCAAATACAAATTCAGAAGTTGCGAAATCCTGTAGCGAATACGCAATTACAAAGGATTCGCCAATTTACTTTTGAAGTGCTTTTGCACTTCCTCTAAAATTCTCACTGAGAATTCCAGTCTATCACCCCAGTGATGTCAACTAAGTACTTTCAGAGGCGCACTCGCCTCTCCCCGCGAATAGCTCCCACCCCAGAGAAGTTTCTCAACCAAGTCCTTTCAGCCCACTGCCTTCAGAGGCCACCCCAGAGAAGTCTCTCTACCAACTGAAATTTTGTTTCTCATAAATGCACGAAGTTAACTTTTATCCCCACCCTTCCTCCTCATATGTTCTTGCTCCCCACAGCGATCGCGTCGCTATTGGCTAAAGGTGATGGCGTCGTACACTAAATTTGGCCAATAAGCTCCGGCGGAGTGTAGGAATTTTCCATTCTCTCTGTTTCTGTCGGAACATGGTGTCCTCTACCGTCTCGAAAGTAGGCCACGTCTCTGAAGGGGCTTCCCGGCTACTGAATTATTGCTTTGGGTTACCCCGATCACAATGACAGGCGTTTCGGAAGTATTCCAGATGGGGCTGCAGCTGGGCGCCTTACAATTTACCCTTTCGTCGGCCGTTGGGTGGGGTGTCATAAACATCCGAAATGGGTCAGGAGATCGTGGCTGTTGCAAGAAGGGGAGCTGCGCGCGTGACGCCGCAGGTTTTCTTCAATAAAAAATTTCTTATGTCTACTTTACTCAATTTAATTTATCTTAATAATTCTGTACCGCTACAATACATACATATATACATACATATACATACACACACATACATACATACACACATACATACACACACATACATACACACCTGTGTGGTTGCCGGGGTTTTTTGTAGAATAGCGCCACGGGACCTCCACCTGTCGTAAAAGGCGACTAAAAGGAGCAGCTGTCCGCTGTCCTTTCCCCAAATATCCCTACTTTCCCACCTAGTTTTCCTCCCATCCCACAAGATCCAATAGGTGGACTGAGTAGCTTATGGGATCTTGCTCCCTATCCCTACGAAAATTCCCTTCTCACCTTCCTTCCAATTCCATTTCTGCTGGCGGTAGCATATAAAACGCTAAGGGAAGGTCACCCCGAAAATAAACCAGTGATGGGTATGAGTGAGCCTCAAAACTTACTACCCCAAGCGAGTCGAGCGTTGACGCCGAATCTCGCCACCGATTCTGATCGGGTGAAAGCCCCGATAGTCGGTGCCGGCTCCATGGATTTTGGGGGGAGCCAAGCTCACAAGAGTGTCTGGGAAGAGAATAGGAGAGTCAAGTTTCTGGAGTTGGGGAAGAAGATCGAGGATCTCCTGCATTTTGTCCTACCAAGGAATAATGTTCACGGGGAGATAAAGCGCATGGTGAGTTCCATCCGAGCTGACTTTGATGAGATGGTGGACATGGAGGAGTCACTATCTGTAATTAGCTCGAAGACAGCTGAGGCGGAGACGCAGACTTCACCGCAGACATGTCCCACGGATGCAGGGGAGACGCAGACCTCGCCCGGACGGGATGCCCGACAGAGGGATCCTGCCAGAACACCGGAAACTCCTGAGGTTACCAGCGAGAAACCCGGAAGTGTGCGACTACCGGAAAACCTGTGGGAAGTTGTTCCAAAGGGGAAGAAAAAGAGGAAAAAACCCAAGCGTCCGCGTCCTAGACCTACCCGCACAGATGCTCTCCTCGTCAAGGTGGACGGGCAGAAATCGACATACGCGGACATTCTTCGCCGAATGAAGAGCGACTCTTCCTTACAAAGTGTCGGTACCTGTGTCAAGCGGATCAGGAGAACTGGAGCTGGAGACCTATTACTGGAGCTGAAGAGGTCGGCTGGCGGGAAGGTAGATGAATTGAGGGGCTCCATATCACGCAAACTGGGAGATGCCGCAACAGTTACCGCACTGAGGGAGGAAACCACTGTGGAGCTGCGTGACCTCGATGAGCTCGCAACCAGGGAGGAGATCTGCGCCGCGCTGGAAAAGCAGCTGGAGACAAAGCTTGACCAGACAGCGGTGAAAGCACTGCGGCCTAGCTTCAGAGGTACGCAGGTTGCGGTGGTCTGCCTACCAACGGCCCTGGCGAGGAAGGCTGCAACCATCGGGAAAATTCGAATTGGCTGGGTGATAAGCCATATTCGAATTAAGGCTACGCCATTAAGATGCTACCGATGCTGGGACTTCGGTCACCGTGCCAGTTCCTGCAAGGGACCTGACCGAACCAAGCTTTGCCGCAAGTGTGGCGAAGAGGGTCATGTGGCGAAGACTTGCGAAAAGGACCCGCACTGCATGTTATGCTCTGCGAAGTTTGAATCCAGCCACACTTCTGGCGGCCCGAAGTGCCCGGTTTATCAGAGGGCACTCCAGACGAAGAACCGGCAGAAAAAATGAGGTTACTCCAATTGAACCTCAACCACTGTGAGGCAGCACAGGACCTGCTGCAACAAACGGTGAGAGACCTTAAGATCGATGTGGCGATTCTTTGCGAGCAGTACACGAACATGGAGGGCCCTACTTGGTTTTCAGACAGGTCAAGTCGAGCCGCGATATGGACGTACGGTTTGCGTCAGGTCCGCGAGGTCATAACTGTACCACCGACCGGCTTTACCAGGGTTAAGGCAGGTGGCATATACATTTACAGTGTATATGCACCCCCTAGTCTCTCAATACCCGAATTCGAAGCGTTGCTGAACAGTCTGGTGGCCGATGCACGAGGAGGGAGACCCCTTATCATCGCTGGCGATTTCAACGCATGGGCTACAGCGTGGGGCAGCAGGGTAACGAACCGAAGAGGAGAGGCCCTTCTAGACCATCTAGCGTCACTGGACGTCGTCCTAGCAAATACCGGGAACTCCCCAACCTTCTCCCGAAATGGCGTTAGCTCCATAGTCGATTTGACATTCGTGAGCGAGTGCATTGCTCGCTCGGGTCTAACCTGGGTTCTGAGCGACCAATACACGCATAGTGACAATCATGCTATTCTCATTGAGATGGGTAAACCCGAGAAACGTCGGACACTGCACCAGCCCAGTCGCAAGTGGAGCACGAAAAAACTGGACACGGAGGCCCTCGTCGCCATGATGGAAGATGTGACCATATCTGAAGGATCACCGGAAGAGCAGGCAGAGGAACTCATGACGCATGTTGTCAATGCATGCGATGCCTCTATGCCGAGGTGCTCACCAAGCGACCGCCGTCCACCGGTTTACTGGTGGAACGAAGAAATTGCTCAACTGCGCAGGAAGTGCATCAAGAGCAGACGTCTGTGCCAAAGAGCAAGGAGCCGGCCCGACTCTGAGAGGTTGCGGGAACAACACCGGAATGATCGGAACGCATTGAAAAAGGCCATCAAAGCGAGCAAACGTCTCTGCTGGCGTGAGCTGTGTCGAGAGGTTGACGAGGACCCATGGGGCAGGCCGTACAAAATCGTTATGACCAAGCTGAATGGCGCGGTCAACATGTCCCCGACCTGTCCAAACCTACTGCAGAACATCGTGGCCACACTCTTCCCGATCCAGACGGAGACGAACCACGCAGCCCCGATACATCGACCCACGGACGTTCCCCCAGTCAGCCCAGATGAACTTCGGAATGCTTGCCGCCGGATCCGGGACACTAAAGCTCCGGGTCCGGACGGAATACCAAATGCGGCTCTGAAGGTTGCCATCGAAGCTCGCCCAGACCTCTTCTTGGGCGTTCTTGACAGATGTCTGAGGGAAGGTTCCTTCCCGCGCTACTGGAAACGACAACGGCTAGTGCTCTTGCCTAAGGGCAAGAAACCATTAT